>CM023357.1:34344438-34448982 GCA_013282895.1 Eriosoma lanigerum | reverse complement strand
CTCCACTTCATCCTTTACATCACTCACTGCTTGGTCCATGATTTATTCAAATCTTAATTATAAATAAACCACTAATTTAATTTAATTTCTCCGAGGGCCGAAGGGTCGAAAGAGGTAGTTTTAAAATTGACCTTCCCACTTTTTATATTACGTGATATTTGAAGGTGATTATCTTTATGTTAAAACGTTGATAAACGTTTAAATCTAAAAAAAATAATAAATATAATATTATAGTTTATTACCTATATACGTACTTATTTTAATAATAATAAAAAAATTCATTCAAAAATTGTAATTTTTCACGGAGATATTGTAATTAGAAAATAAATCTGTATAACACTCTGTATATTCTTTTTGCAACAAAAGACAATTTGATTTTACAACAAAATGGAGCAGGGCGTATAAGTTATGTTGTTCATACGAAATTTCTGACTATATAACATTATTAATTTAAAAGAAAAAATAACTGCGGAATACATTCAAATTACTGAAGAGCAAATTACAAATGCAACAAAAATAAATTTAACAGAGGGAATCATGCTTCAATCATTACAAAAAGCAATAATTTGAATAATTTATCAAACAAATTTATCTTAAAAAAGCTTTATGAGTGTATGTATATATTTGTGTATATTTTTATTACTTAGCTCAGGAAAACAAATGTTTAATACTAATTTTAAGTGCAAAGGTAAGTATGTAAGTATAGAAATATGATTATCTTTTACTCAAAGTACTAAAAACATATTAAAAGATGATGGTAAAAAAAAACTTTTAGTCACTAAACTTATAAAAAATATATCAAAAAATATACGACAAATAATATCATATATTTACTTAATTATTCATATTTTTTAGCTTATAAAGTTTGTTCCACCATTAAATTTGTTTAAAAAATACAATAAATAATTATTTAGAAAAAACCAGGGTTACTAATTAACGAAGAAAGCTTATTTGCGCATGCGCAAAGCCAATTAAAAAAAATTATTTCTACGAAAATGTGTCTTATTATGTATAAAAATGATTTTATCAAAATAGAACTTACATTTAATATAACTGTACGCAAAGCTGTACATTATTTCCAATTAACGATTATACACACTGTTACTACGTATATAAGTATATTATAATATAATAACCATGTAACCTCCCACTTTTCATTATTCATACCGACATGTCAATAGTTAGCAAATAGTAAGTTAATCACATTTGTATAAGTACATGGGTATGATACTATTATATTTATAAAAGTTTTATCAAATGATGGGAATTATATATAGTTAATTCATTAATGGTAGGAATTTATATGAAATATGCTATATTATCAGGTTCAGAATAATATTTATGTGCTTTTAGATATATCATAGATGAGAAAAATATACAGCTTACAAGTAAACTAATAATTAAAAAACAAAATAATTATCTATAACATTAGTCCTTCATTGTTCGTCAATAAAAGTCTGCCTCTCCTTAACATACAGAAAAATAAATGAGATATTATCTTATTAAACAAACGTATGTGTAATGTCCACTATTTATAAAACATACAATTTTGATGTAATGTAACAAAAACCCATTCACATAGAATTTAAAATGTGGCATTTGAAATAAATGTATACATAACCAAATTTAAAGAAAGGAAATGTTGTGATCTCCCAACATTTTTTAAAATATCATTTAAGTGTTGGAAACACGTTTTAAGGAGTAATATTTAGGTAATTCATATGATATCAACATTTGGACTATGTCTATTATATACGTGTAGTAAAAATGAACATTATACTTGTATAGTATCAATATGTGTAATCGCTTTTGACGCACAGCTACAATCGCTCGACCAAAATAATAACCTTAATAAACATTTAAATAGACATTTTATCTATTTGTGATTTCACTCGACTTATAAATACAACAGCATACATGTTTTGATGACTCAATATAATACTAGTTATAAATTAAGAAAAAAAAAAAAAAATTCATTTTTACTTTAAAAATTGTATCAATTTATTACCTAATTTAAATAAATACATGCTTTACTAGATAAATATTCAGATTATACTTCCAACTAGATAGACCTTATCTAAAGCCGCCCACCCTAGACCAACACCTTCAAATGTAGATATATTAATAAATTATAATAATTCACATAGTTTAATATTTACCCATTAAGTCATTTACAATACACCTACACGAGATCTAATTTGGGCATTTGGGATTTGGCTATTCTCCAAAGGTATACGTTTAAATGATCGTTTTTTCGGAAATAATTAAGAACCGGTTGATCATCTACTCTAAAATCTCAATGGGAACACGTATGTATGACAAATCATCTACATTTTTGAATATGGAATATGAATAGTACAAATACGACGAAAATAAAATAAAAAACACATAATTATTGTACATATAATATTATCTCATATTCATAGTGGTCTATACACTCTAACGGGATATAGGAATAAGACCTATAATAAGACTAAATATAATAAAATAAAATAATAATAATAATATGAGTATACTGATAATTAGGTAGGTATCAAATCTTATACCCGTGATGAGATATTTAATACGCGGCGGTATATTTTAGGTACCTACGTATTGTAATATAATATATTAAAAAATAACGCGACGGCAAATTAGTACATCAATCATTTAACGCACGCGCGTTGTAACGATATACGTTCCCAGAAAAACTGTACAATATAATAATATTATTTAATAATATATCATATTATTATATGTTTAATGATGTCTGGTGAAATGACGATGATTGATTATGATATGAGGCGACGGCGGCATATAATATAACAACGCGCGAAGAAGCTTCGACTGTTTAATACAGGGTGTGCTAATAAGACCTAAGTTTCGTTCAAGTATTGGAAGTTTGGAAAATACTCAGCGCGCGTAAGAACTTAATAGCTATGCTTAATATTACTTAAACGGATAACTGTTGTAATATATAACTATCGTATATTAACAATGGGCAAGTAGTTTAAAATTAAAATTTGTTTGTTAATCAAAATAAGTTTACACTTTTTAATATTTTTATATGGTTTTCAATAATGATAACTAAAAATATATTTATTTGTTATTATAAATAAAATAAACGTATATAATGTGGGAAACAATGACAATAATTCAAAGAAAATACATTCGTTTTTATACTGATTTAATACATATATTATGTCTCGTGTTGTTTTTGTATTTATTTATTTATATTATATTTTCTTGTGTAATATGATGTACTATAAATATTGATACATACGTATTAAATATTTCATTTTATTTAAATTCATGTCTGAAAAGTAACCCGGTTTTTTATGATTCCAATTATATTAGATACCAGATTAATTTAATATCATTGGATTTAATTAATGTATAATGTGGTAAGTATACTATTAATTATAGGTCCAACGGATAAGAAAAATTAACTTGCCAATCTTTACAAGAAGTTTCAAAATGTTTGGTCATCACACCCTGTACACATATACCTACATAATATAGATATTTCGTTATAACGTCATACCTACATAATATAGTATAGTAACTACTAACTATATATATATATATATAGATAGGTATATTGTAATACTAGCGACTTTGAATGAACCTCGGATCCGAAGACGAGATTGAATTTTTTATCATTTTTTAAGATTTTTTTTTTATTATTCCGTGATTCACGTTTGGGCACGCTTCTATTCGTATAATATATTTCTCCTGTACGTCTTCGTAACTCACAATCATACGCACATATTATATATATATTGCGTGTATAATATACTTATTTTATATTATATACAGACCTTCGCAAGAATTTGATGAAAGGATTACACTGTACCGCAAGTATACCGTAGATTATTATATATACCGCATTATATTATTATACATTACCCGACTACCGTATATTGTCTATTATTATAATATAATACCACGTATACAGAGCGCGAACCAAAGTTCTTTATTCTGCCGATGAATAGAAGTACCTACCTATATCGTCGTTATCGTGCGCAAGCGTGATATTAAATTGTTATGTTGTATATACAAGGTAGGTATCTGGTTTAATGATTTATTAAACGAACAACGAGTCGTGACCCAAAAGCTAATTCTGAGCAAAACTTTTGGTAAGTCGCAAAAACTAAAAAAAAAAAAATGTGTAGGTATAGGTATAGTATTTATATATTATTTTTTATTTAATAAATTAAATTTTAGATTGATAAAATGAATACGCCTACGTCATGGACTACGTGTATGATGGTATGGTATATGGTTTGTTCTGGGGCCCAGACACAATGATTCGTGATACTATATACAATAATATTATAATTATTTTAAGCAAGGCTTTGCACCCGAATTATTTCTTCGGGTTATGTGTTTCGAGTGTTGGTAATATTCGGTTGTATCACACCAAAAAAAAAAAAGGTTACAAGACATTTGGTTTCTCATAAAATCATAATCATTATAATTTGTGTATTCGTGTTAATATTAGTTAGTATGGGTGCATAGTAAACATATAAATTATTAAAGCAAGTATCCTCACTTGGATATTTGAACTCTTTATATACTTTATTAACTTAAATTTATGCCACAAAATTTGCATTCAGTGTATAAAATTCCTTTGAAATAACGTATCAGAATCATTTTTATTTCGGAAAATGTATTCGGTTTTTGGGTTAACCTGAATTTTTTATTTGGGTTATGGGTCTATTAATGTTTTTCAAATAAATAATATTCGGATATTAAATCGAATTAAAATTTTAAAGGGACTACGGGTTTGAGTTAATTCGGATGCAAAACCCTGATTTTACAAAAAACAAATTGACTATAAAAAAAAAAATAAAAACATAAAATTCAATTTTTTTTGGGGGGGAGGGGGTGGCTATTATATGTTTTTAGTCATTTTTAAATTTATTTATTATTTATTTTATGTATATATATACTAATGTACCTATTTGGTATTCATATATATAGAAAGCAGAAACACATTGTATTATGTTATATTGTAATATTTTATACGATTTTTACCAAATATCGAAATATACTCGATTATTTCTCAAACATATTCATTGTACATTATAATTAATAACTGTTATAATCGATATGTCTATATAAAATTGTAACGAAACACTAGTTTCTAATTTGTACCTATACCTAACCGAATAATACATTTATTATTATAAGAGTTCGTATTTGAAGGCAAAAGTCTTTTTGTTTATAATAATAATAGTAAAATAATTTTTATATACAAATGTGTTTCATACACATTTTATGTAATGTCTATGATGATCGATGAATTTTTTTTGCCTTTTTTGCCTTTTTTACTTATGAAAGTCTTTTTTTATTTATAAATGCCTATTTGTTATTTTTAATAATTAATTGTTGTGTTAAATTTTCAATTAATTTGATAGATTTATATACGACATACTTACCTATTATGGTACAATTCGATAAAAATTTGTTTATTATGGGAGATATTTATCGATATAAATACACGATAAACTTATCGAGTGTTTGATATGGCCAATTAAGTTAATGTTTAAATATAAATATAAAATCCATCCTACCTATCTAAAGATTAGAAAATTTTCATAATATATTTTGAGCCCAAACTGCCAACGTTTTAATGAAGACAGTTTATCAAAGCACATGGTAGTGAATTTTTTTTTAATAACAACTAGTTAAATAAATCTAATTAATTTTCGAGTAAATTATTTAATTGCTCTTTTATATAAATTAAATGCTTTTTTTTGTCTTTTTTCTCATTTCGAATGTTTTTTTATTGATTATATTGCCTTCAAATCCGAACTCTACATATTATTATTAAATATGTACTATTATAATATTATGCATTAATGTTCTGAATTGTATATAATATACATCCAAATGTAGAAATGCGGTTGATGCCATTCCTATATTTTTTAGTTAATACTATATGAAATATGACCATAATAATGCATCCATCGTGAACTTTATAATAAAATTAGCACTTTTGTAAATTATTTAATTATACTTATTATCATAGGTGGAAGTACATTGTGGGCCAGTTGTGCCTGATCACACCATAATGTTAAAAATAAAAATTAGTAATTACCCCGCGAATATTTTTAAATATTCATCCAAAATGTTAAAAGTATTTATTTTATAAAATATCAAATCGATATATATATATATATATACAAATAAAGACTCGAGTTCATCTATATTTTATTCAACTATTTATACAAATATTAGATATTAACTTGTGTTTTAATTTTAGCTATAAGTACTTACATATATTTTAATTATTAAATCTTTTTTTTTGTAAATTTTAAATTAATTTACTATTGTATATATTTCTAAAATATACGTCCTCTATTATATTCCTTTATCAACTATTATTATACATAAACTATATGTACGAAGCATCAATCAAAATTTTTGTATTTTTACAATGATACATAATGTAAAAAGATATAAAATAGAGAGTACGCATTTATGGGGAGGGGCAAAAAATCAACGTAATGTATAAAAAAAAAAATATTAAGTTACACTAAAGTAATATCTGGGAATACCTCTACTTATTATGAGACATTCAACCACACAGTGTTAAAAGTTACTTTATCAACGTTTTACATTTCTAACAACAATGTATAAACTATAATATAATTCAATCATAAAAATTCAAAGACAGTGGACAAAATTTTAATTAAAATATTACGATATATTTTGGTAAAATTTTTTTATTATTTGTCAGCTATTCGAAACATGTAAATTTTTAATACTGTATAATATATACACATAGTGATTAGAATTTAATGTTACCGAAGTAATTACATATGTTTTTAGACTTTAATGTTATTTTTGAAAAATAATATTCTAAATTCTAACACTCTATATAGTGTATTAGTGTACAAATGTACCTATAATATATTATATAATAATTTATTACAGTACTGTTATTCAATATGGCAGCATGTGTTAACAACTATACAAGAATGGTGAAATGTAAAAAATCACAGGATACAAAATGTTAAATGAGGTGACAAATAAAAATGTTGTCATATAATATAAAGACAGGAACAATCCTAAACACAACGACAATAATGACAATGAAATATACGATTTCATTATTATTTCATGGGGGTGGTGCTACATAATTATAATAAAATTAAAAATTCGATAGAATAAATAATTAACCTACGTAGTTTATCAACAACGATACGTGTCGTATTTTAGGCTTTGTTACGCTAACCTTGATGTTATTTAGTGTACTTATATTTACAGACAGCATATTATATATAGGATAATAGAAACAATATATGCGAGTATAATATAATATGGACGCGTTTCGGTATGCGACTATGTCGGATCGTTTATTGTAAACGTTTATCTCCTCCAAAGGTTTTATTATTATACTATAATCAACTGAAGCTTATATGTTATTTTTGTGTTATACAAACACACACATCAATGTTACTAAATAAATGTTATAAATGGAACAGGGAAACCGCGCGTTTTATCACTTGGTAAAATCACTGTCTGACATGTTCGTACAAACGGTTTCCCATCGTCAAACCGATGCAGCTGTTGCAAAGATCATCTGTTTAAGACAAGTATCTTAGATAATTCTTTTCCAAAATTATTCTTTTTCCATAAGACTTTCACTACACTTTAATACTTATTTTATAATGTAAGTATATACAGAGTCATCGCAAATTCGTGTTACGAAAACTGAAAGTGGTATGCGGATATAACATTATAACGCAATCCCCTTCATTTTTGTAGCATAAATTTCTGACCACTCTGTATATCAATATGTTATTATAATGGCTATACATGTATAAATTGGTCAATATTGTATACCAAATTTTTGAGATTCTATTTTTTTTCTAGATAATTACAATATTATTTTAATTAATTTAAATGAAAATATAAAATCAATGAGAGAATTCATTAATATCTCATATGTCTCGAATGCTCAACGCTCAAATTCACTCTCTGATTTTACAATATAACAGATAAGGTTAGGTTAATTGGCATCGTCTTACGCGATAATGTATCGTTGACCGTTGTATTTCGTGTATTATATTACATTAACACGTGTGTACTAATATGCTATATAATTTAGTATATATTATACAGAGTGTGCAAAATATAGTGGTCAATACGATAATATTATGTGTTAACTGTTTAGTCTTTAGTCCAAATATATTATGGAAATTGCAGAGTAAATTTTTGATGATTTTTAAAAATTATTTTGAGTATTTATATAGGTAGTTTACACGCGTGGTAAAATTTTGGAACTGATTATCAGTTTATTTTATTGAGTTTCGCTCAGAATCGTATTTCCGAATGCAATATCACTGCATTCAAATTTTAATTATAATAAACCCCTAATTTCTCTGAGGACCGAAGGGATGAAATCCATCCGGAATCGTCACTTTTTTCTAATATAAATTGTTACGAAAATTTTTTAAATAAATGTTTTATTCTAGACTAATCAATTTAATTTTCAATTTATTGTCCTTCTATTTTTTAAACTTAGAAGAATGCCATAACATTAATATTATAATATCGTCATTGTCATAATATTATCGGTATCATAGTTAAACTTAAAAATATTGGTTTTGTATTATTTATATTTTTTATTTAATAAGAATAATCACTATAATATATCATTTTAAATTTAGCAATTTATCATATTTGTATGAAAGGGTAATTTAGGAACAATTTTACAACTCATAAGTCACGAGTTTCATCAATTCATTTTATTTTCAAAAACATTTTCATAACATAATGATTGTTTTAATGTATTCATTACAAGGGCGTATTTTAAGGGGCGATCGATGTAATTAATAAATATAATTTTTTTTTTTTACTTATTTTTATCAAATCATTTATATTATATACTGATGATCAATTTTTTTTTTAAATCGCCCCTTAAAATAAGTACTAAATAAGCCCCCGCTTTACTATTTACCAAAAATATTTATGATTAAATTTGTTCCATTATATAATTAAAATTAAGAAATGATTTATTCATAAATTTTACAACTTATGCAGTTATGCGCTTTCTAACATTTTAGAACCAATAGTTTAATTATGTTAATTTCGATAATGTTTCGGTATACATTGTGATATGTGAAATATCCATTTTACGGGTGTTTTGACGAATAAACGAGTTAAATAATAATTTTAAAAATCTTAAAAAATAATTATATCTACACTATTAACTAAAACCGATATCATGCGGTATAATCAGCTATTTTATTTTAATATTCAATTAGGACAGAGATGAATGATCAGAAAATTACGTTTCGAAAATGTAAATGCAAGGTTCATTAGCATTTTCGACTCACGTGCCAATATTTTGTAATTATCAATGTTTTTAGAAAATTTGACATACCAATATGTTAGTGTTTATAAAAAATTAATTTTTTTAATGTGGGGAATTTATTATAGGTTAGGTTAAATACAATCATAAAGTATTTAAGAATTTTTTATAATATTTCTAACTAATCCCTGTTTAAGTTTTGAACTTCTAGAAAAATATAATTAGTATAAAAGTACAATATATTTAAATATTACTATTAATATTTAATTTTATTTGTAGTCATTTTATTTTATGGTAATATTATAATAATCCACTGTTTTTGTAAACTCGAATTTCCGATCACCATGCAGGTCCTAATAATATTATGTTTAATAATAATATGAATCATAATATTATTATAGTAGGTACATAATAATAATATAACATATTATTATTATTACCAAACTACCACGATACATGTGTTATAAATAGATACTGTATATTTTTAATTAGATATTAAAATATACACTAAGGAATATAAATATATCAATCGCGACAACCGCGGTATCCGAAACAAAAGTGTGAAGAATGAAAATAATAGTATTATACGCATTTACGAAGTATATACGATGCGATTATGAAACGACGTTCCCGATCACCGATATCGCGTGTATTGTGTATATACAGCGTGCACATATTATATAATACAACACAATACTAACACTGTTAATACGACAAACGATATTGGGCAATGTTATGTCCACTGCACGCGCACGAGAAATTCGATACGCGCCCTGTATATCATGTGCACAATGATATTGTATGGTATATAATAATACATTATAGGTGTTTTCTATACCATAATTATAATCGGCGTGGAATAGAGATGAAAAAAAAAAAATAATAATGTTTTTTATATTTATTATTACGTATATATAAGATCTCCCGGCGGCGGGCGGCGTGTTGTTATTATTAATTGCCCCGTAATTAATACGTCGTAAAAAGCGGTTCAAATTCATATGGACAATCTACCTATGTATAGTATGCACGAGTATAGTTTAAATATAATATCTAAACACGTGGAAATTCTCAAATACACCCGACATTATATACTTTTGTAATATAATATTTATAATTTTTTATTTAAATGTAAATTATAATTTAAAAAACAACGTGTATGAATAGCAGTTATTAGTTATCATTCAGTCGTTTTTATTTCTCCGTTACACTGTTATACATTTTTTTTTTTTTTTTTTCTAATACACTTTATACACAGTCGTCAGTTCGTCACTAGAGTATCGGAGTAGTAAAACACTACGTAAAGTTTTGCAATATTCTCGAAAAATTATGACATTTTAAATGGGTATTATTAAGACCGATTCAAGTACATTTTATAATATTATTAGGTATTATATTTTTTACGCTTCGTTGTTTTCTATAAATCATTAAATCTTTTTTATATATTTTAACCAAATTATTGTTTCAAATTATCAAACTTTGTTTCTTATTAAAAAAAAATATCACCCATTAGTGATATATATATATATATAAGAATTATATGGAAATGTACAATATGTAATTCTTACGCGGTTACTGCGCGTTGTAGATTTTAGACGCTAATGCAAGTCGAATCTAGAACGGTTCGCTTCCAGAAAATATAGAACATTTCGCTCCCAGCATAAACCGATTTATTTTTATTTGTAATTAAACTCTCCATTTCGCATATATTATATATAAGCAATTAGGATAAATTAGAATGTAAGTATAGAACACGTGTATCGCTATAATTTATTTGAATTTTATAATAGAATAATACTAGTATGTAGTAGAAAATATTTTATTGGTAATCTTAAATTTTTTTTAAAAATCCCGTTCAATATTTAATGCAATAATACGCATCAAATATTAATTATTTAAGTATATAATATAGTAATATTAATGTATATAAAACTTAAGCATAAAATATGTATATATGTATTATATAAATGCATAGAAACGTCCAATACATTTTGTTACGGTTACAATTACTCAAAAAAATAATTTGGTTAATTAAAACTTTTTCTCGATGAAAAGTAAGAATTTTTCAGAAAACATCTGGGGTTTTTTTTTGAAAAATACATTTCTTAAAAAATTATAGCGGTTTAAAAATTCTAAATATATTGTTCACTAATATAAAATATTATATTAATCTATGAATTTGGAATTATGAAAGAAATCTAAGAGATTCTCTTGGAAATATTGTTATCTTTTATTTTGATATGAGTTGTTTAGTCTCAATAATAGTAAAATCCAAATCCTACTGGAGTATTTTATTTTAAATATTTAAATCTATAAGTATATATGATTTTTACCTAAATTGTCAATATAATAGTCAATTTACTTAAAGTGCTGTATTGTAACCGGGAAACTGAACTGAAAATGAATGCTTGCCAACAATTGTTCATTACGTTAAACCGCAATACAGTATAGTTTTAGAGTTCAAAACCAGTTAGATACGTCAGCTCAAAGGATAAGGAATCCATATATAGAGGAGGTTCAAATTGTTTTTGGATTTTATAAAGGTTTCTCCCTTTCCCGTTTTAAAAATATAAAAAATAAATCATAATTTTTTTTTCAGGGGAGGGGGTTTAATCCGATCGACACACCCATAAGTACGTTGATCGTTTTTAATATTTAATTAGTAACATAGGATACGAATATAATATGTATTATACAATAGGTATATGTTCTAAATAAAACTTAAATTTTCATTATTGTTTTATGTTCGATAGTTCACTGTATCTGTATTATAATATAATTATTATTTATTTATTTAATCAAATGAGATATAATGTTAACATTATTGAACTTATGCTAACAACAATGCAGATAAATATAAAATATAAGGAAAAATTAATGAAAGTCAATTATATATTATGTATATAATATATTTATACTGATACTAATAACTACTTACGTACATTTGGGTGAGGTTAACTGTTAGATATATAATATATATATATATATGTTTACTAATGAATAGGCACCTATAGTGGTATTTCGATAATCGGTGTGTAGTAAATCATAAAGAAAAGAAACCATTTAAGATGTACGATATACAAGACATGTATGTCAATTTGTAGTATTCAATATGAAAGGGAAATTATAACTTGGTCGATATTATAATTATAAATAATATGTATGCCTCTTCATCTTCCATTTCGATTTAGCTGTAATAATATAGTTGTAGTATAAATATTGTGTAGGTATTTAGTACTATTATACCTTACAATTTACAGGATTGGGTGTGATTTATCGATGCTAGACTTAGAATCATCAACCTTTATGAGTTGCTCTTTCATCGTTGTATGTATTACTTATATAAATAAGTTAGATTTATATAAGTGCTAATATCGTACATAAATACATAATATGGTTTTATGTTATATTATATACCAGTATATTAATATGAATATTACAGCTGTATAGGTTTCAATAATATTGTTTGGATTATATTGAGAAAGTACATAATATCTCTATTTTTGTTTTTTCAAACCACGTACAAGTATATTATACTTGAAAGACCAATTCATCGATTACGCCTTGTGAAACGGTGTTGGAAATTGTATTGTTTTACTGCTTTCAGAGATCAGAGGTATTCGTAGTATATAACGCGATTATCGCAGGTCGTCCGCACGAGGGTGCCGTTGTACAAGTGGGCTTTTAGCCAGCCACTACCAGCTGGGCTATTCGGTTGGAGATCAAAACAAACACAAATGACAAATGACTTCTTTACGCCACGCGTCATATACAGGGTGTAGATATAACGTGTGTATCTCTATTTTCCGGACATGATGGACAAAATATTAATTTTAATAGAAAACATTTCTAATTTAATTTAGCTAATAATAATTTCAGCGTATAAAACATATACCTAGTATAAACCAAAAGGTAACATATTCAAATATTTAAAAATACCTATGTCCTTTACCTAATACAACCCTTTTTCTTTATTATAAAATCTAAAGTATAAGTATTTGTACATTAACATTGAATATAATATATAGGCTATAAATTATTATGTTATACACGTGGTATTGCCAATTAGTATATAATGTATGCCCATATACATCTGAATAGGATCAAACATTTTTAAATAATATATTACAATCCCTCTATGGAACAAATAAATAATATATCCTATAAATTGCTCATTATAGTAGCTACAATAAAAAAATACTATCTCGATATGTTTTTAATAATTATTATTCGATCCGCATTGTATTTTAATATATTTAAAACCTTTTTAATTTTTTTATGTTAATGGGCATAAAAAAAAAACTCATTTTCTGACTTATAAACAGTTATATAAAAGTGGATTTTGAACTTTTTTTAAATCTCAATCAACATTTGAACAGTGGAGTACATCAAAACGAGCGTTTGTGAAGATATTTTATACTATACATTAAAAAGCCGTTAGATATATAGATAATACATTGGGGGTGGAATTTATATAATTATTATCGTATAACGTATACGATGGAAATAGAATAATTATTATACTTACATTATATAATTCGAAAAAGTTACTAACTCTTACGTCGATAGTCGAAACGTATACGTTACCTTGTATAAACTCACCGCATCAAATTATATATAAAAATATAGGTATAAAATAAAATAAGGAAGGTACTAAAGCACACTCTTTTCCCTCTTATACGAGTAATATTCACTCGAGACGACCGCGTTTCCGACAATTTAACGTGTACTTTATATTGTTTAATCATTTTTTTTTTCTCTATAATAATATACACTTCAAATATAATATAAAACGCACACTTGTCTTCTCGCGTGTAACTATTATTACACATGTATAAGCGTTGTTTGTATGATGTGTATGATATATATATATATATATATATATATATATATATATGAATTAAAAAGTACCGATGCTATCATGAGGATGTATATATATTTTGACAATTGCCACGATATATAGGTACCAATAAATTACAAATAACACACGTGTCAAGTATGTACCACATCACTTTATATAAGTACCTATATTTTACGCGGTATTAAATAAAATTTTAATTTTTGTTTTTGCGATTATTCAACCGATTTATCTAATTATAATATATAATATACATGTATGATATATCTACACATTATATAGTCGTATATAATATTATTATTTTATGTTTTGTCTTATATTAGTTCAGACTATTTTTTTTTTTAGCATGAGCCATCACATTTGACTATTTGGACTATGATTTTTTTGATATACAGTCAACCAAACGAGATTTGTGGCTTTTTTAACCAGCGATCATTAGTTTTTGACAAATCTTTCGTTGTTCGCAAACGGCGGGAAATTGATATATTGCGGTCGTGACAGTATTCTTTGGTTTCGCGGTGGCTCTTGTCTAAGATGGACGTTACTGAATTTTGTTTCTTACTTTTTTCTCCCGAGGATATAAGTAACGGTGACTCTTACCATAAGGATTTTTGAGTTTACGTTACAATATAAATCCATTTTCCGCTGACGTAGCAATTCCTCAACGGTTATTATAGATTTTTAGGATTCCGATCTCTGCTGGCCAATTGGTAATTCAATATGGTTTCAGTATTCTTTGGTTTCGAGTTTGAAGTAGAAGCAGGTACTGAGTGTTTGAGGTAAGGATAAGGGTTTTCTTCTTTCGAAAATCTGTTTTCAAATAGGTTGTCCAATCTCTTCTATTCATCTAGTAGTGCTAATCATACCTGTAACTTATTTTTACCGGTTCCCCTATATTTTCGCGGTCATACAATACTGGAGTCTTTGTGGTAACTCAGCTATTGTGGTAGCTTTTGTTCAATATGGAGCACATTTACTGGTTTTATCAGCCTAAAGTTTACGCGGTCCACCGAGATTTCTTGGTAGTTTGCCTGATGGATCATGAATGTACATTAGGTACCTATTTAATTAATAGTAATAACGACAAAATTTTTTTAGAACCCATTACAAATGATAGCATATAGCTAAACATGTAATATAATATGCATCCATGTTGTTACTAATTTAACATATACCGTATACTTAAGGTAACCGCATACGGCCTGGCTATATATATATATTTTAAAATTGATTCAAATAGTCCTGTTTTGAACTTAAAATAATTCTTCCAACAGAGTTCGGCCACATTATATATAAAAATCAAAAGGTAATTTCTATGCGACTCTATTCGTTTTTTGTTACCGATTTTTATTGCTGATAGGACTTATATACCTACTTTATTTAATATGCTAAATATTATAAAACCTGATATTTCTCGGAGCATGATAAAAAAACGGAATCATGTATAATAATAATAATACACAGACTGTAGGGTCTCGATGATCCGAACGGAATTGGGGAAAGGGGTCGTTTGGATTATCGATTTGTTCCGATTACAATTAACTTTTTATTATATATTTATATTATAACTGATAATAGTGATAACTTTCAACGTTTGTGAAAATCGAGATAACGTACATATGGAGTATGATTTGGTGTGGCTGGGGCAACGTACACTCGAGTCCGTGAATAGTAACTAAAATTAAAAACGTATAATATACTATTCCCACCAACTTTGTAAAACGATGTTTCTATTATTCTGTATAATATATTTGTAATAATAAGAAATTATAGAAATTGCATGTTTTTATCTGTGTCTTCTATTCATATCTAAGTGAACTAAAATATATTCTATATAACCTATTGTATAGTTTTTTATTTTACATATCTTGCAGGTGTGTAAATTCTATAATACCTAATATTTTTTCGTGCATGCAAAAGCATTTGTAGTAAATTGATGTATTGTTAACATAATTTAGCACATAATAATTTAATTACATAATTTGTTGATTTATTTATTTTACAAAATTTTCAATTTTTAATCTTTTGAATAAAGTGTATTCGACTATTGTTTTTTAAATGATTAATAATTAAAAGTAAATACAGTTATTAAGAAACCATTAGAAATAACTCGAATATCTTTTGAAGTTTATAACTATAGTCTGATTAACTGTATAACTAAACCTATTATAAGACAATTTGTTATTACTATATTTCATGTACCAAAATAAAATTTTATATTTTTAATGTATATATATATATATATATATATATATTGTTAAAACTTTTTTTTTATTAATTTTTAGACTAGCCTAATATACTATAATAATATACAATAGAAAATTATGCGTATAGTACCGTTACCGTATGACCCTTTGTGTGACACGGACACACGGGACCTGGCGAACCGTAGCCGAAATTGATTCTGGCACATTACAATTACCGCACGCGAGTGTCAAGAAGCGGTCCTCGAGAAAATCCTTATAGACTACGTCCGATATATATATATAATATGCGATACAACCATCGTCCCTTTTATATAACCCATCGTACAATGATATAATAATATAAATATCGAGCTGCAATATAATACATTATTATTATATAAGGTTTTCGCAATTCCCGCGACGGACCCCATTCCGACGGGATAAAACAGATTTTTCAAATCCAATATACATTTTATATTATAATATTTTATTGTACTGCAACGTATAATACGATGCGTTGTCCGACGGTACACTTATATTATAATATATAGATAGGAAAATCGAAAAAAAAATAAATATAATATACGACGTGTTATAAACGTTTTCTTTCTTATTTTCCGACCCTGCGTGTTACCGCCATCCATCGTCGTGACCCTCGTCGTCGAGCATTACACAAAATACGTTTTGTATACAAAAATAATAGCTATGCACGCGACCATGACGATACTGGATGATTGAATGTGAAATCTCTTGATAAAATGTTAAACTCACTGTTTTCATTTTTTATTATTATTATCTTCGTCATCTATTTTTTGCTAATATGGAATCAGCGGCGATGAAGACATATATTTGAAGTAGTTTCTAAAATTAAGGTTGTGTGTCGTTTGATTAAAATTATAAATTAAATTATATTTATAGTATTAATATTATTGAAATACATAAATCGTCTTAGTAATTCGGAGAGTATTGGGTAAATATTGTAGAATTCGCATAATTTATTTTGCTGAATTCAGAGCCACTGTATATGTAATATAATAGTCGCAAATTGATAATATAATATTATAAAATTACATATAATATACTATTGACCTGTATTATATTATTTTATTATAGCAGCGTATACTAGAATTATTTATTATTAATTCGAAAGACAATATAAATTGAACAAATAATTTATATAAACAATATCATAGTACATTTTTTGAGTTTCAGTGTACGAGTAAGTATTTTTTTATTTTTTTTTGTATAATATACGAGTATTATTAATTACACTATTTTCAGATTAGTTATATTATTATGTTATACTTACGTCAATAATCGCTTTCTATATAGTACAGAGGCGGCTTGATCATGCATTTTGTGGTTCACTGAACCACCAATAATTTTGGGGTGGGTGTCATTTTAATAGGTGTGGACTTGGTCTAGGTTACCGGTGGTAATATGAAAATGATAATTTGATAGCCAAGTCATTGCTAGCAGCAAATACAATCACCAAAGAATAGCATACATTACTGCATTAAAGATTAACTTATATACAGCTTTATAATGAAAATATAGTCACGTATTAACCAGTAGTGGATCTAGAGTTAAATTCTAGGGGAGCCTTCCAAATAAATTATTACTAAGCAAAACAAAAAAAAACCTAGTTTTGAAAATAGCTTTTTTAAAAATAGTTTTTAAATTATTTTAAAGTATATTATTACTTATATATAATTATATATTTTTATTTCTAATGTTAAATTGTTTGATTGGTTATTTACAATTCGGTACTAATCATATTAAAACATTAAAATTTTTTAGCAAGTTTTAGTATAAATAATAATCGTCAAAAAATTATAAAATTAAGTAAGGTTATGTAGTTTGACTTTTTTGTAGGTGGGTGGGTGATATTTACTAATTTTGAACCACCAACTGAAAAATGTCAAACCGCCTCTGATATAGTATATAGCTTAATAATTCAGGCTAACGTATTTATAGTATAGTGTTTAACATATATATATATATATATATATATTATATTATTAATTATTATACATTATCAGATAATATTATCAGATACTTGATAATTTAAGGATAATGTGTAGTATATATGGTATCGCATAATATAGTCTTATGGTGATAGTAGAAACGGACAATACAGCTTCTTTCAATCAATTATGATATATAATATAGAAAAACTCAGTTATACACTTTTACACACAATTTATAGAAATTTTAAAAGTTTATTTAAATGAAAATAACATAATTTTTCAACGCAAGACTATATTATAGTGTAAAAATGGCTATGAAAATAATAAGTGACTTCTGTTATACTGTAAAATGTATAATAAATACTATAATTATAGTTATATTATATAGAGAAATTAGTGGTTTATTATACTTAAGATTTTAATGCTATGATATTGCAATAGAAAATACGATTCTGAGCGAAACTTAATATATTATATCTACTGATAATCCATTCCAAAATTTTACCACGTATGTAAATTACCAATGTAAATATTTAAAATAAATTTCAAGTACCTACGATCAAAATTCAAGGAGTTTAACCGATAAACCCAAAATTGCAGGTAATATTAAATATTTTTGGAAAATTTTTTTGGTAATTTTTTTTCTCCCAAGAAAAAACTTTTGAGAAATTCGAAAAATGAGATAAATAAAGAACCCACTAGATGCAATTTTCTACCGAAAGCATACCCTATTGTGATAATCAGATCATTATAACTACCCCAAAAAGTGTCTTCAGACATGAAAAAAGAAAAAAAACATCATTATAAAACCAATACATTCCTTGCTTCGCTAAGAATCTAAAAACAGACAATTTAGGTACCTAGTTATTCGGTAAATAACGTATATTATGTTTAACTTTAACCAAATCTGACGGTTATAGTATATAGGTATATTATAAATTAGTAATTACAATAAAATCTTAATGTTGTATTACAAAAATAATGGAGATAATAATATTAAATATGTTTATACACCTATACCAATAAGTAATTCCTGATTTCCTGATTAACACATGTTTGTGCAATGCAATTCTGATCATCCTGTATACCCTACTCAGGTGACGTACGAATGCGTACTTACAATATAGATATCAATAATTTCATTATGTGTTAATCCTAAACTGTGTTAGTCTAAACTACAAAAAACAAATACCTAATGATATTATATGTGTTAATATTTTGTCGTAATATTTTTTTTTGTATAAGTCAGGTTTATGTTTGATTGATGTCTTTATAATATTTATACGATATTATACGAATTTAAACGATTCACAGATGTGCCGGATGGCAGGAAATTAACGAAAAATATAAATACGACTCGTGTAAGTTTTATAGGTATGATATTAATGAAGAAACACAAGTATTATACCGGAAGAGTGCGGACACGACGTTAAATAGTGATGTAATAAAGTTACTAACATAATCGTATACACGGTACTCATATATAATATATATACGTACCTATTATAAAGTATATTTTTCATTTTAATTGAACTGTCTTAGAATTTCCCGTTCCAGTCGATATAAAATGACAATATATCAAATCATGACATATATAGGCGTACCTATATACAATACAGTTATACTTGATATTTCATAATATATATATATATATAAGTAGCCAAGTATGTGTATACGATATACGAAGTGATAATAATATTGTATTGTATAAATAATAAATATAAAATTGAATTACCGCCGTTTTTTTAATAATTTAACATGAAATTTTAATCATTATGTATATAATATCGTGTAGTCGTTTGTAGAGATATATCAGACGACGTTTGACAATAAATTTATTCATTAGATATTCATTATTTAATAATAATAGTATAATATACAGTTAAGTATTGCGAAATTATACGTATTACTTATTTTTATTATTATTGTTGTTTTTTAAGTTTTAATATTATCAGTTTATCACATCCTTTGTTTAACGTTTTATAACACTTATAAATTATAATGTAATATTGTGTAAAAGGAGCAATATATATTTTATATTTTTATATCTATAGGTACCTCCCATTCGCGGGTTGGAAATTTGAAACCATAACGAATAATCTAATTATTATAATATAGGCGTGTTTCTATGTTAATTTATATTTAATAGTCTGATAGTCAAGTAAATTTCCGCTGAAATCGTCTGTCGCTTATTGTCAATTAATAATGATATTTGTGAATGGTCGTTTACCATTTTGAAAATGTTGTTTTAACATTTAACGGAATTGTAAAATGACGCGTGACTTTGGTTTATGATCCGAAAACCAATTATATATAACATACTATGATGTAATTATCAGTTATTACTTATATGTTAAACAAAACAAAATGTGATCATTGACGCCGCTAGAATAATTTACAGGGGGCTGCATAGAAAGAGACTTGAAAATAATATCCAATTTACAGACAATGTAATCAATAAATTTGCACGAAAACATAAGCGTCTTCAATTATTATTAAAAAAAAATACTTTTTTTTTGTAATTTTTCATGTATTATACCTACTTTATATATTATGAATAATTAAACTAATTTCAATACGTTTTCTTTATTCCTTGTTCTTTAAAATCTAGGGGAGTGCAAGTGCACCCCCTTGCACCCCCATAACGGTGCCCATGAATGTGATAGTTACCTTATCTAAGTTATCGAATAATAATTTGACAATATTGTAATATAAAGCGTGTTTTCGCGACAGGTACGAAAAGCAAAATGTTTATAGACTGTTTACTGAAACGCATTAGTTTAGATAACAAGTTTATGCATCGCCAAAACGAGTGAAAAATGATCATTTTTAAAATCATTTTTATAATAAGAGGTAACAAAAATACAAAATTGTTGGTGAAGGTGTTTAGTAAGAGCAAACATTTTAGTAAACAGTTTCCTTTCGGTACCTTCGCGAAAACACGCTTATAGTATTATTTATAATATTTTATTATCAGTATTTTATTTGGTATATAATTTTTCTGCATGAGAGTACACACTAGCAGAGAACATAATTTGAAAATCACCCATTTACATAAATATATTCTTAACGTACATAATTTTATAGAATACGCACTGAAAAGTGGCGAATAATGGCTTTGCTTATTTCAAAATGAGACTTTGAGCGCATGTACAGCGATATCATTATTAAAAAAAGAATTGATAAAAAATAAACAAAACAACTGTATTGATTGCTAAATAGATGTTATTTATTATTACTTATTGTTATACTTATAAACTATTATAATATAAACAATGAAAATTTTTTTTAATGAAAAAGAAAATTTTATACATTGTAGTTATATCATATAATAACTTTATGATTACATTTTTATTAAGTATTCATTGTTTACTTATATCTTATATTTATGATAATTTTTATATTTTATATCAGGAAAATATCATAATGATTAATACAAAATATCGTTTATAATATTATATTATTATGTACAATGGTACAATATCTATACTACAATAATGTATATATTATATATAAATATGGGATAATATACCTACCGCGTTTCCCCATTTCCGATTTAACCAACCGACGGATTATTGTGCACACATCAATTCCGGTCCCTCCGGGCTCGTGTTCGCTGTTGCTAAAATAAATTGATAAAATGATAACCGACGTGTACTCGTCGACGGAGCGGACAGGGCCGAAGGGGACAATAAATCACTGCTTGCACCAGTCGTGTAATAACGATTTGCCTAATCAGACGACTATTATACACGTGTATATAAATTACGTTTGACGGCGGTGTAGAGTACAATATAGATTTCGTATTGAATTTTCTCGTTTTTCTCTCTGCCCCCACGGTATTATATAATTTTATTATCATAATACGATACTAATTATTATCAGGGGCGTATACAATGTGGGGAGGGTAGGGCCAACAGGAATAATTTGTAGGAATTTTTTGTCCAATATAGTATATATATCAAGGCTTCAACTACCTCGATTTATTAGCCTTTAAAAATTAAAGTACAATTAAAATACAATTTTTGTGTGTTGTTGATTACAATTATAATATTGTGAATAATATATTTTATAGGTTAATATTTATTTTGTCGAGAAATTGATAATTTTGGAACTATTCTCTTCGGGTGCTACTTCATAGGCCTTAGGTATTCTTGTATTGTCGTATTGAGAGCATTCCAGAATATTATGTGTTCGATGGTTAGTGCTGCTTGGAATTTGTTGCATGAGGGAGGTGGATATTTGGCGATTGGGTATGGGAGTGGGTTGATCCAAAAGGAATGATTAGTGTTTTTTTAAATTTTTTTAAGTTTGTTAGTGAATTTTGCCATATATTGTTTATTTTATTTTTAATTGAAGTTTTGATGTCATTATTGGATATGTCGATGATTGTCGGATTAAACATTAATTTAGTAGCAAGAACTGCTGCTTCATGAACTTCATTAGGAACGAATTATAATCATAAAGATAAAGTAAAAAATTTAAGAAAAATATTAATCAATTTATCTCTTCCATAATTAATATATTTTCGATAATTTATATATGTAATAATATGTTTTATATATTAATTCGCCCTCCCCCTATCTAACATACGTCCTAAATATGACATGATGATGATTATTATTACGGCAGCCGATTGGTTATAATACAAATCTACCTAGACTTTTCGTCATTTCCATGCAATTGTTAATGTCGTTATACAATATATTTTCCTCGTCTATTCACACATGACTAAATAGTATAACAACGTACAAAAAAGAACCACCAAAAAAAGAGGACCCCAAGAAGAAATTAATAGCTTATTATAACGAACCGGTTCAATTCGTTTTTAAATATTAGAATCATCTCCAAGGTATACACTTAAGGTATCACCTAATAATTTTCCTTGGTATATATTTAATACTTACTTTCATATATTTAATCGTTGTATCATATGAAATTAAATATTTAGTTGATTAGAATGGATTGCTAACAATTGAATAATATATATGTAGCAACTTCGACTATATAAAATAGTTATTTAGTAGGTGTTCTCTAATGTATAATATGGTCGGTCACAGTGGTTATATTGTCATAGATTCATAGACCTATAAAGGAATAGACATCGCAGAGAGAGAAAACATATAAGCTACAGATTGCGAGTTGGGAAAATCAATGTCTTTGATTGGTTTATGTTTCAAAAAAGTTTTATTTTTCTCTCATTAATCAACTATGACATAAGATGATGTCACTGAACTATGACATCATATCTCATATTATGATATTATATTTAAGTTTAATTTCATTAGTCACTTTGTGAATACAATTAGTCATAATTAGACATTTAGACCATAATTAGCCAATCTAATATAAATATAATATTATAATAGTCTTGACGTAATGTTTAGTCAAATAGAAAAATATAGTTATTACTAGTGTATAATACCTAATCAAAACAATAACCACAGCAGTTTCTAATATTTTTTTTTTTAATATATAAAAAATCGTACTACAAATTGTTATTGTCCCTAGTTCCCTACATTAAAATTATACAAAAACGTGTAGAAGAGGCTGATGTATACGGTAACCAATCCTTATTCCATATTATTATAATTAGAATAAATTATCTAGATTATTTTGTAAAATATGATTAAGAAATAACATTATTTTTCTTGTCATAGGTTATATATATATATATTTATTTTTATTAAAAGTAAAGAATATCAAATAATTGCGTATTAGTTTCTTGCCAATAACTAAATCAAAATGTTTATGTATACTTATTTGCAAGTACACACTACTTAAATTAGTAATTCGCAATTACTATTATGTATTTCGCACTATACGATTTGGGTTTACTGAATAATAGTTACTAAACTAATGTTCTCATCCCTCTCCATTTACAATTTAAAAAAAAAATAATATCAAAATATTATTGTTTTTATGGCTATTTGGGGGGGGGGGGTTAAACCACGTCCCCCCTTACTCCACGTAAATACGTCACTATTCACCTTTGTCTGAGAATGATTCGAATGTATATAGAAAATACGCATATTATAACTATTTTATTTTGTTATCATCAGAAATAAATAAACACAATCGCGTTCGGCCAGGGAAGGTCTGATAATATAATCATTGATTAATTATACAATGATATAATTAATAATATCGGACAGAATACCTGTTTTGTGTCTATAATAATATATATATATATACCCATAGGTACCTACCAGGTAACCCGCAACGTAATGTATTATTACTATTTAGGAAAAGTACGGTATGTCTATTTATGTAACATTGTAATCGGATTTTACCATATCGGTTTTTATAAAGCTTAGCCATTTTAGTTGTCAAAACCCCGTTGGCGGAACAACGTCGCGGTCGTGACGAAGTAACATTAAAAGTGAGTACCAATTTGTATTATAATTTATATTACCCATTATAATATTTTATTCGTTTTGCGAATTGCTGAAGAATTATTGTTTTTATATTCGATATTTACCTAGTGCAACGTCATTATTACCAAGTTATTTTGAAATAATAATATGTAGGTAGTTACTGTTCTCAATTTCTCATTTTTAAATATACAACACGTGCATGTGCATAGTGTTGTGTACAGTGTTTCACAGGCCAATTAAATGTAAAATTATTTCTATTCCGCGTTGACATGACTGTGTAAAATTGTTAAATTTTCTCATAACGTTTACCGATTTTTATCTTTATTAATGTAAATACAAATATCCAACGGCAACACTATTAGTTACAAATTATAGAAATTAATGATAAAATTTGTACCTTTTTTAGGACTTTGTTATTTTGTAATATTTTACGTATTAGCTATTTTTTTAAATCGTTATATTCTATCAAAAATAATTATGAACAGATGTTTTACAAAAATTTAAAATAGCGTACTATCGATATGTTTGGGTGAATAATATTAATTACGCTAAAGATTTCAATATCGTAATAAAAATGAAATAATATTAAAAAGTAATTTTTTTTGTATAAATTGAAACTTATCATCTACCTTAGATACTGGACAACTCTTTTGGCCTCTTTGTCCAAATCGTCATGTTTTTGTATCTTTTACTCATTATAGTTGTATAAGACTATTAGTTTTATATAGATTACAAATTGTATTTAGTGTTGGGCGAGTATTGTTACTTTGATAGTCGAGTAATATTGTTTTCGAGGCAGGTTGAGTACTCGACAATTATTGAGTTACTCCGAATTTCTAGAGTATTTTATTACGAGTAGAATATTTTCAGCGTAAACTAGCATCGTTCAATATTATTAAATATTAATATATACAAATATATTTGTTTATTATTTAAAAGGTAATAAATTGGACATATATTTATTGGTTTTTTATATTTATTTTTTTTAATAATACAGTCGAGTAAATTCGAGTATATTCCATTCAAGTCGAATACTCGTATTTACGAGTACAAATAACTCTTGGTCGAAATTTTCTTACAAAAGTCGAGTACTTGCCCAAAACTATTTAAAAATTCGTTATTTTCGTTTAGTTAAGTAACGCAATACCATCAATGTGTGTATTGTTTTTTGATATTTATGACGGAATGACGTTTCCAAATTGCCAGCAGTAACTGAATCATTTTGGATATTGGATAAATCGTTAAAAATGCCGCAAACGATTGGTTAATTTAAAATTCGTTAAAGAGATTTAAACTCATGTCATGACGAGTCCTAATCAACGTCAATGAACTGGTTTTGGGAACAATTAAAGACCCCTTCGTTTAATAAAGTGTCGGAAAGGTCGACGATATAATTCGTAGTGTCCGAAAATTATTGTCACATTCTCAGTAATTCTATACGTTTCAATTAGACAAATTTGGTTTCTTTTTTTTTTATATTCATATCTGTTGTCTGACAAAACGCGCTTCTATTATTATTAAATTAAATGACCGGATGTAGGTCGAATTGATAATTAAAACGACCGTTAAGTTAAGTTCGGGGTAAGATTTTATTATTTTAATAAATCACTGCACGGCAAACGCATTAAACATCTATATAGCCTATATAATATAGGTACCTAAATAGGAATACTAATGTTGAATGCATTTTTAATATAATAATATTTTATAATTTTATTGTTACGTATTTATTTTAACGGTAGTTTTTAATTTGTGATTTAAATATTTTTTGTTTTTGAATTTAGTATTGTAAAAATAATACACTTGGAAATTGTATTATGTATTATATGTAATATATGTTCTCGATTATTTTTTTTTTGTATAATATACACTATTATTATTTTGTTCGTACTACGCGTTTAAAAGTCAAAATGAATCCCATTTTCATAAATTTAAATCCCGAAAACGTGATTAACTAGTCAAATCGAGGTTAAAAATAGGTTAATTTGTTTTTAATTATAGGTATACTATACAATGCTTATAATAATATAAATTTATTCGTGTTCATCTGTGATTTTTTTTTTTCTTTAGACATACACATAACACAGATGCACATGCATTTAGATGCGATGGGAAATATGCGCGTGTACTATTACCGAAAACGGACTTCTTTAGCGGCCGCGGCCGCGGACATGCGCAGAGCGATCGAGCACGGCAACTACGAAGCGGTAAAACGGACGATCACTCGCAACCGGCACCTGGTGCACTTTCCCAGCGGCTGGGCAGCCGACCACCCGGTGCACGTGGCCGCACGAGCCGGCCACCAGCGCATCGTCACCATGCTGTTGCACCGCGGTGCTGATCCGAATGCACGGAATGCTCACCGGAAAACGCCTATGCACTTGTGCGTGTTGCACTGCCAACACAAAATGGTCGAGCTGCTAATCGGTTGCGGGGCCGACCTGGGAGCCGTGGACGGTTCCAACAACACGCCCTTGGAACTGGCCACGCTGATGAACGAAAAGTATATTAATAACCTAACCATGTTTATAAATTATCTAATACGAGTGTAAACCATAAATATTGTTTAGGTATTTTTATTATTGAAAAAGTGATTTACTCAACATTAGAGCATTAATGATATTATATAAAGTATAATAATCAAGTATGTGTGAGCGAGAGAAGAATTTATATTATTTTCTTATTCTCCCAAAATAACCCAAATAAAATCATTTGTAAGGATTAAATATATTTTTAAGATTTTCAGGTAAAATATATAGTGTAGTTACATATTTTTATATTTTACACATTTGGAATCAAAATAATGTTACATTAATACAAATATTTATTGATTTAGATTTTTTATTTAAATTTTACATTATAAAATATAATATATATGTATATATTTCAATTAAGATATTTGTGCAGTTTAATGTAACTAACCTAACCACATAGTTTAAATATATTGTTTTATTGCATGTTTATCTTTTTTGATTCTTTTTATTGCGTGTATAAAAATAAAAAGTAAGTATAGAAATAATTAACATGTAGTATGAAGAAAAATATTAATTTATAAGTTGGCTTATAACATGTGTATAGGGTCTCATAACCTGTCTATTATTTGTACACATTTTGAGTGTGTGCTGTAACACTGGCAGATCTAGGATTTTGTTTTTTAGGGGATAGGCTCAAAGTTTGTCAAAATAATGTTAAATACCTAAAAATGTATAACTAAAAAACCTATATATTTATAAATTTTAAATTAAATTGAAAAAATGTATATTGATATATTGTATAATAATATAAGTTCCTTATGTTTCATTACTTTATTAGTTATTTATATCTTATTGGTGATACGGAATCCAGATTTTTGTTAACTTATAAATACAAAGTATGAAGTAGGACACATACTTATAAGTTATGACTAACTAAATATTACCTTTAAATAAACCTTATTTTTAATCTATATTTTAAATGTTTGTACCAAACCATACTAAAAATAGAGTAGTTTATTAACCAAAGCCTTAATCTCATGGAGGGTCCAGGCCTCTGTGGTCCCCTTTAAATCCGGTACTATAGTAAAGTATAAGATAACTTACCAACATAAATATTATAATATAAATACATAACATTAATTATATTTAAGTATATTTTATTGATCAATGTTATAAAAATCTATTTTAAAATTAGTCTTGTTCGATAAATGTAATAAGGTTTTAAAATGTTTTTATGTAAATAAACGTAAAGAAAATACACAGATACAAAAACTGTGCATAAAATTAGTTCATTTAAGATGATATACAGCATATTATTATCACAACTTAATATAAACAATGTATTTGTATAATTAAATTACTATTCTGAATACTTAATGGGTACCTATCTGACTATCTATACAAATTAGTGTATTTTACATTTATACTTCTTGTAAAATTACTTTTTAACAGACTTATTATGGTTTTGTTCATTATTTTTAAGTTTATTTTCTATAGTAAAATTCAAAACAATTTACATAAAATATAATATAACGAAAGTTAATTAAATTAAATTAAATTATTAATTTTATAACAAAATTTAAAAAAATAAACATTTGTTTATATAATATATTACTATAAAGATAAATGATAGTATAATTTAGAATCATCACATAAAAGAAAAGTAAAAATTAATAATATTAATAATATTTATTTTTACTACAATTATTTTTGTATAGACATTTTGGATATTTGATACGTTGATACTGTATATAACATTTACTATAATTATAACAACAATAAATATTACATTTTTAATTCAATTATAATGCTTAAGAAAAAAGTTAATAAACATCGACAATTATTTAGGAATAACGTTCCATTAGGTGCAAACATTTAATGATCAGTAGGTACTCAGTAGGATTCGTGTTTTAATATAATTATATAAACTTATTTCCTATGTTAATTTTTATTAATATTATTTGTTTTTTATAACGTTAGAGGGATGTTATATAGTTAAGCAATTTGTGTTACAAAAACGGTTAGGAAGATTATTGTGTATTATTATGAGCTCTAACAATTTTACCAATGATCAACCTCTATAAATAGTATACGAATATAATAAATAATAACAATAAAAGTTACGTTTTTAGACAATGTTTGGACGTGTTGTTGAACTGTGACACACCGAGGACCGTGATTAACAGAGCGTTTTACAAAGCCGCGATGATAGGCAATACGATTTTGATGAACAAGTTACTCAACCGCGGGGCTGACATTGAATATAAGGACGAGACGATGGAGTTTACAGCTTTGTTAGTGGCCATGAAATATAAACACGTAAGAGTCGCACAATTTTTGTTGGAGAAAGGTGCTAATCCCATGGTACATGACACATTAAGGTATGATAATTTCAAGTGGATTTACATTTAATAAATACGTAAATAATAATAAGTTGCTTGTAATAAGGGTCTATTTTGATAAGCCTATGCACAGTGTTAGAAATATTGGCAGGTTTTTTTTAATTTCTATAGGGCAGCGCAGTTTTTCTGTGATATATTAATTTCCAAATAAAAAATATAAACTCCCCATTTTTGGTAATAAATACTAAAACTTAAATACTTAAATAATAGTTTATAAAATAAAATTAAGTTTAATCAAATTATTTTATGTTAAATTAATTATTTGCTATAAATAGATAGGTAGGTACTTAAATATTTCGAACCATTAAAAAAAAAAAAAAAAAAACCAACTGAAATTTGGATAAAAGTAACTTGTTGTTTTATTAAGGTAATATGTACTAAAAGAAATTTAATTAAATGTGAATTTAATAAATATTCAAATATAACTTGTTAACGCCCAGCATTGGTTAAAACCAGGAGATTAAAAACATGTTCAAGTTAGGTTATTATTCTATAACATTATAAATCTGTTTTGTTTAATTTTATATTTTAATAGTTAATATTTTCAATATTGTTATATATCAGAAATTAACGATTATCGCCGGCAGCTTGGCATGGTCACTCGCGAAACGGATATTAATAAAAACATAAATTGAACACATTTTAATGATATATTGTTATTGTTATGCAGATGGACGTGTTTGCATTATGCCGTATATTTCGATTATCCCATAGGGATAGTGATGATGATTTTGAAGAATTGTCACGTTGCTAAAATACTGATAGAGTTCCGGACGAGAAAACGGGAAACAGCGTTGCACTTGGCCGCCAAACGGGGTAACAAGATGGCAGCATTCGTGTTGCTTCGGGCTGGCGCCTGTTCGGACGCGATCGACTGTAGGTCCAGGACGCCGCTGTTGACAGCAATGCTTTGGGGAAAAGACGCGGTGGCCTCGTGTATCATCCATGAGGATGCAGCAGCTGTGAATCGTGTGCCAGGTTCGGAACAAGCGCCCTTGCACGCGGCCGTCGTCAGTAACAATTTACAAATGGCCCGATTTATTCTCGAACACGGTGCCCTGGTTGTGGACCCTCGCAATGACGATTTCAACTGGACTGTCATTCACATGGCCTGTCAATCTGGTAAGTACCGTTTTAAATATTAATCGATCATTAATTCATATTGTTTAAATTATATGTAATACTATTATTATATCAATATATAGGGGCGGGAACTGAGTATTGGGTAAATGAGGATCCCAATATTTATTTACGTTTGGGGCGCTTAACATTAGATAGTTTTGGCTTATTGCTAAAAACAACCAATATTAAAACCAAACAAATGTGTTGTTTATAGAGTTAATCCTCAAAAGTTTTAGAGATTATTTAATTTTTTTTTTTTGTGGGACTACATGCCATAGTATTACCCTCCTATGTATCCGTCTTAATACCGTCTTGGTATTAAAGTTAACTATTAATTATCGAATATCGTAAATGTTTATTTTAAGGGGGAAAACTAAATACTCCTACCTTAAAAAGTAAATAGTTGATAATTTATTTCTGAGAATATAATACCCCTATTCTTAGATTATATGTATAAAAGAGATTTGCAAGATTAATAATTAATAATGTACAAGAATAATACTATTATGTTTTTTTCCTGGGTATATTAAAATAGCATTTAAATGATTTGTCCTAGGCGACATGGATATGTTGTTATGTCTGTTGGCGTACACCGAGCCGAGCGTGCTGAAAGATCTACACGACTGCGGCCGACCGAAGCCACCACTGATTGTGGCCGCGTCGATGGGTTACGGGGACGTGGTGGACGCGCTACTCTCTCGAGGCGTGGATGTGAACGCACAGTGCGGCAACGGTGAGACGGCTCTGCATGCAGCAGTACGGGCGAACAAAACCGCGTTGGTGGACCGGCTGCTGAACGCTGGCGCTTGCATCGACGCTCGCGACTCGGTGACGGGACTCCGGCCGCTCGACGTGGCAGTTTACACATGGGGCCGACAGGTAATGGTCACCGCACAACTGGTGCACTCGGATCGATTGGCTAAGGCAGTGGTCCGGCACGACGTGGACGCAGTCATGTTCCTGTTGGCGTGTGGCGTGTCTCCCAACATGACCACCGTGGCATACGGTTCGCCGTTGCACGCGGCCGTCCGACACAGACAGTACCGGATGGTCGCGGTGTTGTTGTCTTCGAATTGGTGTCGCACGGCCATCCGGTACAACGGCGTCACGCCGCTCGATTACGCCGTGGCCATGGGCGACGAACGTGCCGTAAGAATGTTACTGTGGCCGGATTACAATCGGCGGCGCCGGCGCACCCGGCACTTGTCATTGCGACCGACTATGGTGGCCTGCAATGACTGGGGATCGCGGCAGACGACACATAAGATGACTGCAGACACTGTCGTCGTCAGACGGACGTCCATCTGACGAACGCACATGCGCATTTAGGTTAATAATCGTTTATATCTATCTTAAAGTTCTTAAGATAAATCAGCAAAATAATAATTGTCATTATTATTATTTTTCATATTTTGTTATTTTATATTTTTAAACATGTACCGAAACGACAAGTCTATAATAATATTATAATATTTTTAAGGTTTGTTTTTATTCAGCTCACATAATATGGACTAAATATTATATAGGTTTTTTTTTTATTATTATTTATACGTCCAAAAACAAGGAAAATACAACACTATTTGTTATTTTTATTCATGTTTCATCTCCATGTTTGCACTGTATGATTATACAATAATTATTAACAATAACAATTTTTATATTCGAAATTAATTGGTTTAAAACAAAATTTTTGTAAGAATGTATAATCTTAAGACTAGATGAATTAGCTTTTAACTTATACTGAATACTTACTTTATAATTACATACTTGTCGGATTATAAAAATATTTCCTTTTCAATGTATACACTATGAATTTTTAACTTTAGAAATTTAGAATATTATCTTTAAGCAATGTCTGCACTATAAACTAGGCTTCTATCTATCTTTAATCCTAAATACTGTATTTGTTAAACGTTTTTCTTGTTACATTATGACTGCTTAATTATAGAACAAAATAGTTTTAAAGATTTTTGTTTATTTTACCTATTTGTCACTTATTACTTTATTCAATTTATTTATAAACCTAAGAAATATATATGATATTTACTTTCTTGTCTAAAACCTATAACTTGAAGAACAATAATTATACAATATCATTGTCAACCAATCATTTTGTAACCATCATTTTTTTACGTACATAATTTATTTTAATCAATGTTCAAAAGGGTAAAATTCTAAGAAGTCTATACAATAATATTGAAAACTGAATGTTTAAAAAATATTTTATCTACTTACAGGTTGAAGAGGTCTACTTATTTTTAAATTTTATAAATTTTATACCCACCGCCATCATTAATATACTAGGTACCTTTGCTGTTTGGTTTCACTTAGAATGTTATGCATTCAAATGAAATTCTTACACAATCATGTAGGTCATTATCAATTTGACTTATATGTTATCATGTTTACTTAAATTCACAATATTTTATGCAATTTTAAATACATACAAATAATTTATAGAAAATAGTATACATATTCTTATATTATTATAAAAGTAGGTACCACTACAAGGTATTTTATTATGTAAATTAGTATATAAAGTACACAGAAATATTTTATTAAAAAAGGGTTGGTTGTTCGTTCAAACGTTTTTCATTTCAATCAGTGCTTGAATTAACAAAATAAAAGTAGAAGGACTCTTCATCTTTGAAGAAAGACCGTCTCCCAATTCCTTTTTACCCTATTATGATGCAACCATTTAAATAGTAAAGATACGATAAAATTTCTGAAAAATAAGGTACCTAGTCACTCTGTTTCCCCCTGCCAAATTAAAGAACCGAGTCTACAATGAATATTTAAGAACTGATTTTAAGTCTCACAAATGAAAAAAAAAACTATAACGGTATTAATAATAAACTAATAACATTAAGATATTAATTTTTAAATGAAACTGAATTTTACGCAATTAAAAATAAATTATAAATTGTAAATCAAATATTCAACCTGGTGAGTTTAAAATTTAAAATTTGTATGCGTAAAATTAAAATTCCGTATAAATTTCACATTTCGTCAATTTTAATTTCGAAGTTTAAATATTTTTAGTAATTATTGACTATTCAATTGATATGCATACTATTTAAAGTTTAAAACATAGTACTTGGTAGTATATACCTAAATGCGTTTAATAATATTTATATTTTATATACACATATATGACTATTTTTATAAGTTCCAAATTAGGTATAATAAATGAAAAATTAAAAATATTTTTAAGACAAATATCAATATATATATATATGGTTACAGAGTTTTTTTTTTTAACATAATTTAATAATTCTTACACATCAATGATCAATATTATAGAAGTCCTTGTCAATTTTACGAACGACACTAATTTGTAGCCTTTGGGCTTAGGAGTTTGGGTAGATTTATCGAAAGCATGTCGTTCTATATAACATACTTATACCACGTTATAGTTATAGTACTAAAATATAACAATAATAATAATAATAATATCCTTATTACGCAATATTTCCGGTTGACGTTTTCCGCATATTATAGTTAACGAAACGTCGAACGTAATTTATTATTTTACATAATATCATATGTTGTACTCGAGAAAGGGACCCCCGTGAGGTTCAATTCAAAGCAGCGTATCGCACATATTGTGTATAATATAATACATACTATAACGCACGGTCGCACGCGTAATATAGCCACATTGGTGTGTCGTTACAAAATAAATCGTATATTAATATATTATTGTAAAACGGTGTGTACCGAATCGTATTAAATTTTATTATACAAAAACCAATTGAAAAGTCCATTCGAAAGACTGTCGTAACGCACAGACGTATACGTGTATGTACAATTATACTCATTATACGTATTATTTTCACGATTTATTTATTTAACATTACGTTATCATTTTATTTCTTTTGTTATCCACTTTAAATGAGTATAATTGTGATATTTTCTGACATTCGCGTAGGTATACAGTATAATATAAGTTCCGAATATTTATTATTTATAAACTATAATATTGTTAATTTATTTAATCGCTTACTAGGTATACCTACTGTGTATTGACTTATAGTTTAACATTTTTTTTTTCAAATTTTTTTTGTTCTGTATAATTAGTCTTGTAATAATGGAATTTTTTAAAACGGACAGAATTAATTTTCTAAACATAAAAGAGACTTCGGAATATTAGTATACGTTATGGTCGCTATAAAATATAAGTCATAACCATTGTACTTTGAACTAGTTATAATATATAGGTACTGAAAATTACTTAACTAATTAATACCTAATTGTAGCTAGACACAATTTTCGGAGAGAGCATTCGTTTGACTATTATAATAATTAATTAATAAATTAAAAACAGTACAACTTTTATAAAATTAATAAAATTTTGGGATAGAGGTTGAATCCCTAAACCCAGGGCCGTATTTAGACTTTTGCCGCCCCAGAGTATCAAGATTTTGCCACCCATCTTCAAGAAAACGAACCCATATTTTTTAAGTAAAACAGAAATGGTCAAACAGAATAATAATGTACCCTTACTTTCATTCAAATTTAAATTGAAATACCTACATAATAAAATCATAAAATGTACAAAAGACTTATGAAATATAAAAAAAATATATTTAAAACTATCAATAATTTTTTTGTAATTAAATGTCGACTAATGACACAATAGATGCCTTAGTTCTACACAAAAAAATACATATTAGATGAAATTTGCTGGTCTAGTAAAAATTTGCCACCCTTTCAAAAATTCCCAATAGGGGCAATACGGGACCGTTGACCCCCCTGAAATACACCCCTTTGGCTAAACCATCCCTAAGATAAAACGTTGAGTTAAAATATAATAAGATATGGTAATAAATATTTGTCCATTTATCAAAATTACGCAAAACTATAGGTAGATATATTTACATTTCATTTATATTCATTATCAAAAATCGTTAAAAATAAAACCGTATATCTAAAGATATTATACTATATCTTCGAACAGCGTAATATTAACATTTATGCTCTAACATAGTGATATTATATTTACTTAAAGAAATAAAAACTGAAAACATTATTATTTCCAATCCAAAATGAAAATAATTATCCTGTACCAATATATGAATGTACTAATGATTAAAAAGGACGAAATCAATGTACTTACAACATAAATATGTTGTAAACGTGTGAAGTAACTTTTAATTTTACTATTTAAAACCGACTTATAGTCATGCACAAAACTATAACCTAACTTACAGGCCGATCGCTATTTTTCTGAATATACAAAATTAAAACTTAAGGGAACTATATTTATTAAAAATGCGAACTCTGGTCTCTGTCCTTCACTGACTGTACAGATAACGTCACGATGTTAATAAATTATTTTTTAAAACTTTTTATACTTTTCGCTTATGCATATTATTTATAATATCAAACATAATAATTATTATACAATGATGTTCACTGCAGTGTACAATATATTATTATACGAATATAAAATATAAATGCGTATTATTTTACAATATAATAATGTAATAATGATAACGAAACAAAAATATACTCGGTTGTCGAGGACCCTTTTAAGATCTCCTCGGGAAAATTGGGGTAAAATCGCGTGATTTCCTACGGCAAAATGCACACAAATCCTATTCATTATATTATATATACACAGTGATCAAAATTTCATGTTACGAGAATGGTGGGAATCACATACGATTTTAACGTTATTTTCATTATCCTTGTAACACAACATTCCGATCGCTCTGTATATAAGGTATACGTAAATACTCGGGTTTTATATATTTACGACGACGTGTGTATATTGTTATTCGCACACACAATTGTCAGGAAAACATAATAATAATAATAATAATAACAACCACTCGTAGTAGATTTGATGCGTTCTGGGGAAAAGGGATTTGTCGACTGTCGTCATCGTCTGCTTGAAGTTGTATAGTGTGTGTGTGTATATAATATATATATATATATGAGAATAGCCTCTGGGTCGCGTCATTTACCCCTTTCGCTTTTCGCACATAATATACGTTTCCGAAAATATTTCTAATATACATGTATGTGTGTTTGTGTATCAGATCCGCCGGCATTATATATATTATTTATATGTGCAACTGACGTGCGTCTAATATCTATATTATATTATGTTACATTATATAAACTGCTGAGGTTTAATAACTATTTTTATCGTACTCGTATTTGCTTTCCACAATACTAAATTATAATATAATATTACAGTGTATAGTATATATTATATTTGTTATCACTTATCAATATTTTGTTCTTTTTTTTTCTTGTGTTCGTGGGTTGGTGTCACGGTTGAATTGGCGAAAAAGGGTTCGGTATAACATCTCTTTGCGTACACTACGCACTTCTCTCTAGGTCAAACACTGATTATCTTCTGGCCTATTAACAAGACCATATTATATAAGATATTTGATAATTTTTTGATTGGCCACAAATTATTAACCTCATTAAAGACCAAACATAACCAACCATAGCCCTTTAAAAAACGTCAATGTATATCATATAAATTATACTATAAAATAACTGTAGATATATATATATATATACAGCGATGTCATAATAAACCTATAGCATTAAAAACAAATTTTTTATTCTTAGAAAAAAAAAAAAATGGTTGATAATTTTACATTGATATTATCTTAATAATATGAAAGTATATAATCTTCGTGACACACTACATATTGCAGTGTACAAAGGTTAATGACTAATAAATGTAACACAATTTTACGGCAATCTACGTAAAAAATTGATAACGATGTTTATAACGAAGTTATAAATATTATTATTTATTAATACGAAATCGAGTTGAGTGGTACGTTTTCGGCGTACGAGGTTTAGTTCAACTCTAGGGTAGCCACGAGTTTACGTTTGATGGGCTGGTGCCCAGGTGGCGTCGGAGAATTCTTGAGAAATTACCACAATTATTACATGAAAAATCGCTTAATCGGTTTTTAAACTTCATGTTCTAGTTAACCTAGAAGAACCATCTTCAACCCTTTGACATATTATTATGATTGGTGTCAGCTGGGTGGTATAATATGTCGTTAAATGAGAAAATGTGGCTGTAAAACTGCTAATTTTTATTATTTATTATTAGTATATAATAATATTATATCCGTATAATACATGAACGTATTGAATTGTATAAAATACGATTTGAATATGCACAATTTATACATTGATAATCAATAATACTTAATCTGTTAATAAATACTGAAATTATAAAATAAAAGATTTAATATAAATCCGCATTGATCGCATTCAAACGACTTAAAGATAATTTAACATAATAAAATATATATCATAATTGGTAGTGGTATGACGCATGAGAGTTATAAAAAGAAACATGTTGACCTAGTAGAACATTGTGGTACTTTGTTTAGTGATACAAGAACGGAAAAATCAATTTTACTATTCAATAATCCATTAAAAAACTTATAATACCCATAATACGTTCAGCCTAACAAGACAAGTTTAGCATTTTATCAACTAGGGCGTAATCGTGCGGCGATGCACAAGGAATACCAAACAAAAATAATGCAAACTTAAAAACCTTATTCATTGAGCCCTTCCAATCTGTCTGGAATCATCAGTAGTATTTATATTTATGCCATAAAACACTATATATGGTACACCATAATCGGCTGTAAGCCTATAACCTATAGAGTTCAAAAACGAAATAGTACTTTAATTTCAGTTTGTAGACACTCTTAACTGAAAGTCTTATACACGTGTATTATCATATATATTATTCATTAAATTTCTAGTGTTTGGATAATATATGCCTAATTTAAAAAAAATAATTATTGGAATTAATAGTACTTAAAAATAAATTAAATTATAACAAAATGTTATTACAATACTCTTATTTGCTTACATACTTAGTATTAACATAGGAAAACAATAATATTTACCATTGATAAGTATTTTAATATTATATATATATATATATATAATACATCAGTTATGTAATAAAGTATAATAAAGTAATCATAATGTATTACTTAAGTATGTACAATTACTAGGATGGTTTAGTTATATATATATATTAAAATTTAAGAATACCACTTTAAATAAACATAAAATACAAATATACGATATTTGAATGTTTAAAATATACTCGTATTACAAATATTTATTTTGAATAAGTGTAGAGTTAAGTATAGAATATATACCTAAATGCCTTAATTATAGATATGTTAATTAATTATATTTTAATATACTTAGGTAATGTGCTATATGTAGAGGCGTAATTTTCGTAAAAATAAACTACACAAGGGGAGAGCGGTACTTTTCAGTTTGGTGATTACTTTTTTATTAAATACGTATATTGTAATTTACAACATTGTTGCCTAAATTACAAAATATCAATGTTTAAAATTTCCTTTTAAAATAATATATGCATTTCTCATTTCTCCATTTTTAAATTTATTTAATTTAAATAATTTGAAATAGAGGAATACTTTTTGTACGGACAAAACATATTTAAAATTAGAAAATGGGAGAGGTATAATAAAACATATTATAAAAATTAACTAATCGTATTCAATTATTACTTTAAAAAATAAAAAATAATGCAATTTCTACAGGAATGCATTCCTTCCAAACACTGCAAAATATCATACTTCTTTGTAGATGGATGTGTTCAAATATACATTTAAAATATAACATTGTATGTTATACAGAGTGTTGAAAAAGCATTTATTTTTTGTGGTTTCGTTCCCCTACTGAAATATCTGACTTTGTTTTTTTTGCATATTGATGTGAGGTATAAATTTAAAGAGATATCTATAACCCCACTCTGAATATTCGTATATTAGATATTATTTAGGCGATAAATCAAACGAAATATAGTATCATATACGTACTTTTAGAACGCTCCGTATATTATATAGAGGTGCCTAGTTGTAATAATATATTATATTCGAGTGGATTCGTGTGAATCACCTTGACACCTATAGAACGATGCTATATTATATTTCCTATAATATTTTAGAATAGTTGGTCGAGTATAATACGTATATTAAAATAATAATAATAATAATAATAATTGTACATTATAAATATAATATAATCCTGGAGGCGCCGATAGTATCACGTGACACCGAAAAGGGTGTACATATTATAAGTACGCAAGTACGGTTGCGATAATATTATAATTATTACCGAGTCGGACGATTTATTATCACACCGTATATAATATATTATATTATTAAATCGGTAACACGTACACAAAACACTATACAGCTACGAATGCTATACCCATTATATTATATTATAATGATTCGGGTAGGTGTTGCCGAAACACAGGAAGCGGCGACCGGACAACGGCGAGGCGTGCACGAGCAATAATTCATTGTGAAAATAAAAAATAAAAATAAAAATTAATAAAAAACGACAAATACAGCAGCGTGGTAACAATATATTATATTATATATACTATTATAATTTATGACATACAGTGTGTTCCAAGACGTCTGTATTGCGGTTTCCGAGATCAAAAAACCGTTTTTTTTTTTTAAAAATATATACAGAGTGATTGATTGTTTTCTTATACAACTGCAAAATCGTTTTTTTTTTTTTTTGGCTAGTTAATAATAAAATTATTTTAATTTAATTAGATATATATGTACTAAAAAAAAAAAAAAATAGTGCTGTAGTTATGTACAATAATCTTTCTGGTACGTTTTTTGGAATAAAGATGGTAAAACCTATCAATTTCATATTATGATGTATAATTCACTTATATAATTATATGTGCAACCCTTTAGACAATATTATATTATAATTTAACATTTAAACTTACCTATTCTATCATCAGTAAAGTTATTGATTTATTGGATTTCTGAGTACGTATAGGACAGTGTTCCAATTGGAAAAAAAATTAGTAGGTATGCAAAAATTTATTAGAAACTTGTATTCATAATTTCATATATAATTTCTTATAAATTAAAATGCTTATGATCAAATAGTATTAAAACTATAAGGACACCCATTTGTATCACCACAAGTCTAGAAATGTCCCTTCAAGGTCTGCATCCAGTGCTTAAATTTGTGGGGGAAGTATCTCTTTCTTAAAAAAAACTGTTTAGCGTACCCCTTTCAATTTTTCGAATTGCCTTGATTTAGTAAGGTTAGATTCAATCATTGCAATGGATATTACTTTTTTAAGTCTTATAGTCCCTTTTTTTATTATTTCTCCAATTCAAGCACTAGCTGTCTATATATACATCTATACAATCTTTATCATAATATATATTATATATATGCACCGTAAGGTATTCTATCTTGCAGTTTATGCTGCAGGTCAATATAACCGTTAGACCCATTACACATGTTTGAAAATTACTCGCGTGGCGTGTACAGATGAGTATATAATTTGTTTTATTTAAAATATTTTTTGGTTTACTTAAATACAAACTTGTATTTTCATTCGATGTTTTAACATTTAAGATTGTAATTGTATTTATTTATTTTTCTAATTTATAAATAATTTTCTATATGCATACCTAATTGAGAGTAATATTGACATGCTATAAGATAAAAAAATTATAATCCAATATAATTGAAAACTAATTGGTTTATATTTTCAAACGCCCTTTTAAGAGGATCTCCCGCGGGAAAATTGGGAACATCTATTTTCGTTATAAAATTGCTAACATAAAATTGTAATCATTCTGTATTTAATTTATAAAAGGTTCTAGTTTGACGTTTGTGCTTCTACAATGTTATTATATTTTGACAAGGTTTAATTTTTCATTTATCTCAGCTTGAACACGCCCACTCTGTATATATTGTGTACGTGATTCGCACACAATCGTCTGCGTATTTTTATTATATATTTTAACCCAAAAAGTATAAAATAATTAGGTAACATAATAATATATATAAGTAAGATTATTTGTATTACTAATTTGTATCTACTACAGTTGTAATTATAATTTTTTTGAACATAAAATAAAAAATTACTTGTGCATTTTTGCAATATGTTAAAATTATAAAACACCTCAACTAAAAATTTAATCTAAGAATACATGAAATACCTTATTTTATACTGTTTACAGTTCAAACTATACTGGCCTGTAGTGTTATATATAAGTACTGATGTAATAATTATATTATGTATTTATATGTTTCTATATTTTGTTTGTTCCAAATTTACTTATAATTGACAGCGATGAATAGTTTTTTTCTAGAATTAGAAAAATACTCGATGGTAAGCATATCAAATATTGTTTTATTTTGCGTGCGATTTAAATCAAACAATAAGACCGCTAAACCAACAAAAAATATTATTCTTTGTACTCTGATAAAAACTAATAATTTTGGATTTCTATATAGGTATTAATTATAAATTATATTACATAAACTAGAATATTTACATCATTTAGTGCAAATAAATATAACTATATAGGTAGTATATATATATAAATGGTGATAAGATTTATAAGAAAAATATATGTCTGTGTTACAAAAATAATATAAATAAGAATAACATTGAAAATATATTATGTAGAATTCTGGTCAACTTTTATTCTATAATATTGTATTTTGTATGTAAAAATATCTGTATAGACGAATTGTTTGTAAATAATTTTGTATATATGTACTAAATGTTAGTAATATAGTTAACGAATTTTAAATTTTACCTAGGTAATAACCTATATAATAGATAATAATATTTGAATTACAAAATACTGTACGAATGGTAGTAAAACGAAAATCATCTCAATTTCTTATCATTTGACACGATTATCAATTTTTTTTTTTTTTATATAATATACACAATTCAAAATTTGCAAATCGCTTATCATATTATCATTATGTAGTCAATATGCAGAATGTAAAATGCAGTTGTATTATAGATTTATAGGACTATTTGACAGCCGTTCTAGGAATAATACGCTCTTACTTACTGCGGTTTAAACAAGGCTTAAACAAGGACACGTTGCCGCTCTTATGTCCGCGTATAAGAAACGACCGACGGGTAAAATATTTTCATTTGCGGTTTTTCGCAATAATAATAATACTTACGTATACCTACGAATAATTACAGGTATAATATATTACATTATATGCGGCGTACGAGGGCAGTAGTGGTAGATGTATAAATAATTATAATATTATGCTTAGGGATTTATGTTCCATTGTCGTCGACGTTTTTAATGACTAAAAATGTATAATAATGTGCTGTAAATAGACGCGCAGTTATTATATTTTAGGTACTTATTTATAGTATTATGTGATGGTCGCTAATTATTATTTTTCTTTTATAGTATATATCGTTATAAATTATAATATTTCGAAACCATGTCTTATCGTATCGTATTTATTTAAACTCAGGGAACAGGGAATATTTTTTTTATATATTTTGCCATATTATTTACAAAATTTTCAACTATCAATTTATATAATATTAAATTCTGTCTAGTCTTCATTCACCTTTCGCGTTCCTAACGATTTAATTTGAATTTGTTACTGCACTGTACTGTGATCTATTATTCATAAATATAAGCTAAACTTATAATCTAACCTAATTCACTGTCCGCGGTATACGAGATATTATAATATTATGTTGGTTATAAAATATTATCATAATACGTGATAATATTATATGTAATTCTAATCGACAAATATTCTGCATGATGTGTCCAACATCAGGTATTTTATATTTTTGTGGTAAAAATGGTAAAGGGGACACTATACTAGTATATGTAAATATGTTGAGCTTTATTTTTTTTTTTTATATAATTTAAAGTTTTCAATTTATTTATAAATATGATATGTCAATTTCTTAATTAATTATGATTGTTATTTTAGGGATTTTTTAAAATGTACAAATGATAAATATTATAGTAGTATTATGTCCATTGATTTCGTATGTTTGTTTAAGTTTAAAATGCAAAGAGTTAATAATATTTATAATTTTTTAGTTAATTTTAATTAAAACAAAAAGTATAAAATTAAAAATTAAACATTATTATTTAAATTAAACTTTTTAAATTAACTATTTTCTTGGTATCTATTTAAAATATTAATTTAATTTTTTTGTAATTTAAATTTTAGTTAAAAAAAAGTTTAGTTTAACTTAGCTCTAATAATTAGTAAAGAAACATAACTTACAAATATTTACCTTAGATATTTTATAAAGAATATAATATTCTCGTGGGAAACTACGAGTATATTTGTCGGACATGACCCCATTTTTTCTATTGTGTTGAATTATAGTAATTTGCTTTATAACAATTTGTCTACAAATTTTACGGCAATATAAAACGATTTACACATATATACCTATTATCTGTGTGTTTATTTCTGAATCATTGTATTAGGACCATTATTAATTAGGTAAAGATTATTATATATTTAGTTTTGTACTCCTTATTTCACGGGTAATGCAACTCAATCAACTTATTTGTGTTCTGTTTAAGTATTAATTTTAATACAAATATAATGTTTTCTTTGTTAAGTTAAACTGTTACCAATAATTCTAATGTTCGTATAATTTTAATAACTAGTTGAATTAAATTAAATATACTTTTTATATTGTAATTAACAATTTTCATTAGAAATATATTATACGTATTACTATTTATTAAAACATCATTTTTTTTATAATTATGTATAAATTAATAATTTAATCATAATAAATAAGTTATAATAAAATATATTAAATTTTCTAGATATATTATAATCATAATATTAAGTAAGTAATCCAAGTATTAATATTACTTATAAAGTGCAAAACTGTGTAAACATAATATACAATAATCTATGCATAATTATTAATGGTTCTATTTCAATGATTCAGAAACAAACACATTCGTATAATGTATAATATTATAACGTAATTAATTATCTACGAATATCCAATTTATTTTTAGTTTGAAATATAATTATAATTTTCATGCCATAAAAAATATAGTATATTTAGATGTTCTTAATATCATTGATTTTTTTATTTTATACTTCAATGATAATACGTATACACAAGTGTCGAGTAGGTACATTAATTAACTTGAAATTCGATTAAAAGTAGCTTGTTGTTTATTTACTTATGTTATTATGAATCAAACAATTTAATTTAATATCAAAATTAACTTTTTAACTCATTTATGCTTAGAATAGGTTTTATGTATATTATAAAATTTACAATAGTTTTTACCGAACGCTAATCAAACGTATGAAAATATGCACTTAAGAATTGAATTACGACTCCAGCAATGAAGTTCAATTTTTTATATACTCCTTACACGTTTTATATTAAAATATAACAGTAAATAATATGTATTAAATTAAAAAAAAATAATTAACGATTAAAATTAATCGATTTTATTGAGACGTATTCCATATTCGGGTTATTCTGTAAAGTCAATGTGATGGCTCATCCAATAAATTATATATTTATATTAAAATAACATACTTTATACTTATAAAGTAATTAATTATAATCAATAATACATTTAAGTTAATTACTTTTTATTGATTATTTTCGTCAAAGTAATAAACTCTAAATTCAAATAAAATGGGTATTATAGTTTGTATGCAAATACAATAATGTGACATAATATTTGATATTATTATTAGTATAAAGGTACTATGTACTATAAAGGTATATATGCCACATTCAGCGATCAAGAAACTACATTATTTTTGTAACTTGCTACGGCTATACTATTTTCAATAAACATGTAGTTTCACTATATTTTATTCTGCTTTTAAAATATGTAGTTATCTATTCAATCATTACAAATAATAAATAGTATAATATTTTTCACTATTTTATACCTAAGCTTTAATATAAATCATATAAAAAATAAATTATAAGACAGATATTATATGTTTATATGGATTTATTATTTTTATATTTTAAAATTAGTTGTTTTTCAAAGTTATTATTACTTAATTTAGAACTTCTATTTTCAATTTTTAAGATTATATATTTATAATATTATAGTTTTCAGGTACAAGCAAAACTTATTGTTCAATCTGAATCTTTACGACACTCAAATATTACAGATGAGTCGGGAAAATCAAATTTCATGAAAGTTATCTATCGTCATAAGGCTCTTGCACTTATTATACGCAAGTTATCAACTTGAAAATTGTGAAACCATATTGAAAACTATATTTTACACAATGCATATGATTTTCAGGTATATGTAAAAATAATTGTTGAATCAGAATCATTATGACGCTCGAATATTACGTATAAGTTTTGAAAATCATATATCGTGATAATTTTCTATCATCATAAGGCTGTTGTGATTTTATTATACATGTTAACGACATTAAAATGGAAAAATTATTTAGAAAATTTTATTTTTTACAAAGTGTACGATTTTCAGATATATGTAAATACAATTATTGAATCAGGATTCTTATGACATACAAATATTATGTATGAGTGGGGAAAATCAAATTTCATGATAGTCTTCTATCGACAAAAGGCTCTTGCACTTTTTATATGCAAGTTAGCAATTTGATCTAACCTTTCTGCGGTCAATAATGTATAAATGATTACACATTGATTTCACATTGTAACAATATATTTAAATTAGAACATAATTTCAATATTATTATTATTGTTTATTGTTAATTTTTGTAAAGGTATACTATATTTTATCCGTAATACATAAAAAAAAACAATTATATATATGACCCAAGTAAAGGTTTATGTGATTATAATATTTAGTTACATTAACCATAGAGATAACGTTAAAAACCCACAAATATTTAGACACGAATGTCTGAAGGCACTGTATTGTTATTAGTACATTACACATACTGCAGACTATTTATAAATAATTTGTTTAACTGTAAAAAAACATTAATTATTGGTTTTAACTTCAATAATAGGTATATATTTTTAATTTTTCATCGACATGAAATATTTTATTAGATTAAAATATGTCAATAGATGTTACAAATATTATTTATTAATATTACATATTTACAATTTTGTTATAAATTTATTATTTACATAAATATTTTTTATTTTAAAATTGTATCAATATGTAAATATGTACCTTCTTGTATATTCCTATCTATTATAATATGTTAACATCATATTTTTTTAAAACAAAAATAATATTTAAATTGTCATTAAGTTTAGATTGCATTAAAAAAATATGTATTAATTATTATACTATATTATTATGTATTACACAGTTGATTTAATTAGGAATCCATAACAAATTTATATATTTATATACATGAAATTTCTGTAAATAACTATTGGTATATATTAACTGACGGCCAACACATATATATATGTTAAGTTATGTTATAATTAAAATTTATATTAATACATTTTCATATTACAAATACGTTTATATAATCAATTTTCGTAATATAATGTTAGTCTAATCACTTTGTATAGTCTGTATATATCTAGATTATAAAATGATATATTGATATATTTATGATATGTGTATGATATAAACAATTTAAATATAGCCTATAGATAAATACGATTCTGTATTACTGTTTTTTGCTAAAGTGATTACACGTGGTGCCAATTTAAAAAAAAAATTGTAAGTTCTGTGCAATAACTATACCTATATATACCACGGTATAGATATCTATAATACAAATTATACATATATTTTTTTATAATATTATCTCACATGAATCGACTATTTAAGTCAGAGTATGATGATATGCGCAACGAGAATTTCAATATTCTTCTAAATTATAATACCTATAAAGAATATCACATCTTTGCGACAGACATGATATATCTATAAGTATATAATTATTATACTTAACCATTTTATAAGGTATGTACAGTATACATGTTAGTGATTAATGTTGTAAAGCTCAATTAATGTGAAGCTCAATACCACGGTATCGGTATAAACACATATAACATAATGGTATATAGTGTATTGTATGAGTATACATAATATATAAAGGAATAATATTTATATTGGAAATTCATCTTTCGTTTTATCCTTAACGACGTGGACGGGCACTCGCCTTTGAACAAGAATAAAAACAATAACAAAAGAATCGTAATTTTTCGGTTACGCGCACATGCATATTTTGCAAAATACGTGCGTTTGATTCAATCTCAACGAGACGGAACACACAAATAATACGCGTATAGGTACCTCTATATATAAAAAAAAACTTTAGTTTTTATTTATTTATTATTATGTTTTTATTTCGTGTCCTGTCAATCAGTTATATAAACGCGGGTGTGTGTATGTATAATAAATATATATATATATATATATAAGAAATAACACCTTTGGATCCCTTTGAAAGCTACGAAAAAGGCTTTATAAATTTGGTAACACTCACTTACTGCAACAGTGCGCGCGAGTTCTCGTTTGCACCACTGTTTAATCAATCATCCGAAATAACTTTTCCGTTGATGTTTGCTCGTTTACATAAAATATATATAATAGTTAGCCGAGTGTCATAGAGGATGGGGAGGCGGGTAGACAAAAGATGTAGCTGATTATACCTATATGGTATAGTGATCAGATACCACGCGTGTAAAAAACTATAAGAACGAGTAGAAATACAGTGAGAGAGAATGAAAGAGAGGGTTAGGTATACATATACAGCGTGATCAGAATTTCGTATACCAAAACGTGTGCAAATCCTACTATCTTTGTTATATGCAATTTTGAACATACTGTATATATATAAACGATAGGGATGCAATAAAGAAATATAGTGTATGGAATAAGGGGACACGACCCTCACATTACTTGTATTCTCAGTCTTATAATAAAATATATATAGATACTATATAGTATATACTTAAAGATATATATGTAAATTATTGTACGTATACATAATCGCATAAAATAATATTTTGCATAAATATTTGTATATATAATATATACTTTATGAATTATGACGGTTGTATACGATGTACCTATATTTACTTCACAGTTCACCTACCAAATATAAGTCAATATAATATCATGAAAATCATTCGTTATATAGGTATATAATATTATACAAGTTTACGTGAAAAGTACAGAGAAAACATAATAACACAATAAGGAATATAATAAAAATAAGTTTTTTTATGATATATCTATTTATCCAGAGATTTTCAATAAATTTAAAAGAAGGATTTCCAATATTGAATGTACACGAGACGGGCGATAAGTGAAATATTTATTTATATATGCCTATTTTATTTTTATCCTTTTAACTTCTCTAAGTTTGAGGCCATTTATTTAAAAAAATTATATATAATTAGTTACCAATAAATTATTTAAACTCATTAATTATATATTTTAAAAGTACATACTATGTAGATTCAATTAAAAGTAGAACCATTGATATCGAACATAAAGTTTAATACATAATTTAATTTAAATAAAAGGAAAGAAAAATTTAAATTTTGATATTCAGTTTATAAGATAAAATATCTCAAATAATTGTTATTTTAAAAATCTGATTTATTGTTTCGTGCATGTTTTTATGCATATTCATTGTGTCCAGCTATCATTTCGTTCATTTCACTAACGAATTGTATACAAAACGTATTATATCATGGCAGGTCATTGGGCGATTGTGGTATATGTATATACAATTATAATATTATTTTAAACTGTTACTGTGTAATATTTTACGTATTATACACGTTAGTTACTTATAACTTTATGAGAAATTGTTTGTAAATTTGACTAAAAATTATCTTTTTTTATATTTATTTTGTGTAATATAATAATTTTTTTGTGATGTTTATTATTTTTTTAAATTTTTAAAATTTTTTTTGTTTTTATAAATTTAAATAACAAAAGTTGTATAAAATACAATTTGATTATTTTATTTATTGTTGAGTTAATACATTCTGATCGACTTTTATAAACAATATTTTTATTTTTTTTAACTTGATAATCGACAATCAATTAGAAAAAAAATTAAATTAAATTAAACAATAAGAAAATGTAAAGTTACTATATGTACCTTTATATCAATGAAAGTGCGTGGGTGGAAGTCATATCCATTAATATTACTTCGGAATTAAAATATTATGTACGTTTATGATTAAGTAATATTTGTATTTAGTATATTTTATATCTATTAAATATTGTATATACCTAAGTGTTATATTAATAAATAGGAATATAACACCTTGTTATTAATATATTAAGTTTTTTTGTTCAATTTTGTAATTAATATTTCTATACTGAAATTTAATACACAATATTATACAATATTATAAGCATATATATCATTTATATGTATATTTTAATCATAGGTAAAAGTGCAATTATTATTTTTTGATTAGGGAGAGCATGAAATTTAATGGTTCCTACCTACCTATAATCTAATCGTAATAATTCTTTTTCTTCTTCTTCTTCTTCTTTTTTTTCTTCACCTTACCTCCCAACTATATGCGGTCGGTCACCCTGGTTCTACATCTCCATAAATTTCGATCACCTACATCTCGTCTATTAGTTCGTTTATTTTCATGTTATTGTAAATTCTATATCCACTCCTTCATTAGTCTTCATTTCTCCTTATATATTTATATCTTATTATGTCCATTCTAGTTACTCCACATATCCATCTAAACATTCTAATTTGCATTACATCCATTTTTTTGTTCATCGCCCAATACTCTGATATTCTGATTCATACAACATTGGCATCACTTCTGCCTTATATATCCTACCTTTCAATCTTATTACCATCCTATCATCACACAAAACATCCGACGCTTATCTCTATTTTATCCATCCACACTTTATCCTATTTTTCATATCCTCCTCTGAATCACCATATTTTTGTCCTACCGATCCTAAGTACTTGAATATATCATACATACACTACATCATCACTGATCTTCATTATATGCCTTATTTGATCAATTTCTTGACCACTTTCTTCAATATCATACACTAATTTCAACCACTTTAGCACGTCGCAAGTCAAATTGCTTATAGAGGTTACAGAAATTTTTCAGGAAGACCTTATAAGGTAATAATGTATAAATAAAACTTAGACGCAAGTACTCATTAAACTAAGCAAAATATTATAGGTATGTCAAAAGATTAAAAGATGCTTAATCTTTAAAATGATTTAAACAAAAAATATAAAATTAGGATTAAGGATTCTTTAGAACGGCTAGCTAAATCTACACCAAAGCTTAATCAATTTTCGATTTTTAAGTCTATTTAATTCTATTTAGTTCACTAATATAATTGTATAAAGTTACAAATATATTTAATTATTTATAATTTATATAATATTATTTAAATTTATATCTATAAATCCATAATTCGCGTATGGTATTATTATTTATTCCACATTTTTTATGTCTTTAGTAATGTTAGTTATTTTTGTATTTTTGTAACATATTTTCGTGACCATAATCAACAATCTGATAATATTATAATTTATAATATAGGTAACTGACAACAGTAATGTATTTACTGGCGGGGAGCGATATGGGGGATAGATCCCTTACTTTGATCGTTTTTTTTTCTGGTGATATTTTTCAAAAATTGATACAAATTAATTTATTTTATATAATATCTATTACAGAATAACAATGTCTAAATCGTAATCCTTTAACGCATATTGTTATGAGAGAATAAAGCCTTCCTTGGTCAATGAAATATTGTCATCTTATATGTCTCTAAACAAAATCGTAAATACGCTAGTGACGGTCATAGGCGGAGATTCGATTAAATTTTAAGGGGCTAAAAATTATTGACCGAGTGATTCATGATGGCTTTGACCTTTAAGTATACTAAAAGAACTAATGATTTTTGGGGGGGATAAGCCCCCCCTTAAGTACACCCCGATCACCATCTATGGTGACGGTATTTTCTAGGTGGTACGCAAGTGAATTTCTTTTGTGAAATCTTTTGCCGTTCAGCTTTGAACATGTAAATTGTATTTGTTTTTAATTTTATATTGCGATATATTATTTAGTAATCGGTGCGCGATCTGTCCGTTAATATCGGTTTCCCGACGTTTCGCCACCAGTGGAATTGCGGTGCACGTCGACAGCTGGGGGCCGGCTTCCAAAAAAAATCAGTCACGCCTATCGTCCCTCAATTTATACCGCCGCCGTATACGGAGCACTACTACTCCATCATAGATCTGGATGATTTACAACGGTGTTATTTCGGATCCGTCTCATATATCTCATAATAATTGACTGTGATAAAATATAATAAATCGATAAGTATGTTGGATAAGTCACAGGGGAAGTTCGTATAGTAATACGCAGGAAAATAATTGGACGGAACGTATAAATTCCCAAACGTATTGTCAAAAAAAAAAAAAATAATAATAAAAAACCGTAAAAAATAAATGACGCAAATGACGGAAATAATTAATGTTAATGTTTCTCTGTGTATGTAGTATATAATACAATATATGTCATGGGTCACCAACTGACGGACCGCGAACACTTTTTTTTTTATGAACCCTTATTCACGGAGTAATTTTTAAATTTCTTTAATATAAATATAGAAACTATAAATACAAATTTAAAAAATAAACATATACTTACTTATTAACGTGTGTAAAATACAATTTGAATAAATAACTAAATATAAATACAAATTTATAAAATATATATATACCTATTTATTAACGTGTTTAAAAGTTATTGAAACTGTTTGGACCGCGAAAAGTTTGGTAAGTTTCAAAACGAACCCCCATAGAAATTAGTTGGTGACCCATGATATATGTTATGTAATATGTTCCGGTTAAATACGATTTTTAAGATTTTAGATTCCGGGCACATACTGTCCGTGAAAATACGTTCCGACGAATTATATCGGTCCGAATTGGTGTTGATGGTGCCAAACGTGCAATTTTTAACATTTTCATCATATTTAAGTATACCAATAATAATTTTTTTTTTTTTATGTTCCCCACATTACCTGTAAATTTTGAACTATACTTAATACCTATATTCTTATACAAGTATACATATTTTCTAATATATTGGAAAATAGAATATAAATTATATTTTGCACTATGGAAACTATATAACCTAACCTTTTATTTTTTATAAATTTTATTGAGCTAATAATTGTAACAACATTACAATTCTAATGATTGAGAGTATCTATATATAGGTATACCGTATAACAAGTGGCCCAGAAATAAAATATGTCATAGGGGGCTTAAGCCGCCACTGTATTTATGCTTCTAAATATATACAAAGTGAAACTTTTTGATCGCCCTATCCTTATATATCTCTGTATACCTAATATTTTTCTAGAAGAATCTTAAACACATTTTAACATAATTTGACCATGTACTTTCAAATTTGTGTCATTGTGTATACTTTTATATTTTCTTATTCGTTGTTGAACCTATAATAGTTATAATATATAATTATATCAATGAAATTTTGTTACAATGGAAATTATATTACAATTATAGCTGAATTATTTCCTATTGTTCCTAAACATATTACAATGTATATTACTCATTTAAATTATTTATATAAAAAATGAATATAATTATATTCTATATATATATATTAGAATAATTGTTAAAATTTAAAAGTATTAAATACTTTATATATACTGAATGAGATTATAATATAATTTATACCCCAATAAATTGATAAATATATTTATTGATACATATAATATTATATAGGTAACTGAATATCTTTACGAGTGGTATAAGACATAATTGTATCTAGTATTAATAATGATGCTAATAGAAATTTCAAATATATTTGGCCACTTTTATTATTCATAATATTTTACACTATTGTTAATTTTAATATAATATTAATGTTTTATTACATTCAGAATTGTAACAATATTATATAATATAAATATTAAATATCACTTCTACGGCGATTTTTGTATGATGGGTCTACCTTATATTATATTTATTATCGATTGTAGTTTGTAAAAGATCATAAATCGCAATAATAATTATTATGGTATCTGATCGTTTAATAGTGTATTTTCATCATGAAATGAAAAGAATATTAAATATTGTTTAATGCTCATATTGTTTTCACTAAGATTTGGTTTTCGATCTTAAATGACATTCTAATAAAATATAAACAGTATGGATAGGTGATCAGAATTTATAGCGGTGTATATAAACGAAGGGAATTATTGTATATACAATTTGCATGTGTTTACCCATCTATTGAATTTTATGACACAATAAGTTTATTTTTATAACATAATATGTCGATCACTCTGTATATACCCTTCGATATCGATTCACGCGTAATGCTGTACGAGTCCCTTATTCCACGATTGTATATCGTGACGTGTGCGGTACATATATTATATTAATATATCCATATAATCGCGCGGCTTTGGAGACTAATGGTCCAGAATAAACCGTTTCACCCTCTCATCCATCACCGGTGGTCCATCACAGCATAGGTCTCCTATCCTTAGTCCTTAGCCCTTGGTCTTTAGTCCTTACCCATATTACAGTCAACGGGTGGATTTGTGATACACACATATATATATATATATATATATATATATATATATATATATATATATATATAGTTGCACTGACGGTGTAGGCGCGACACAATACAAAAGTCCTTTCTTTTCATACGCAATATTCCCCTCCAATACATATATATATATATAGAACGACGAGCTCCATTGTTATTATTATTATTTTTTATATATTATTGTTCGATCGTGGTTATAAAAAGAGCCACCGTAAAAGTTTCCGGAGAAATATAGCGACAAATCTATAATATTCATATTTATTTATTCTCTGCAATGCTTTCTCTATAAATTATGTATAATACTCTCTGCAAATATACGTGTTCAATATTATTTCCAATACTTTTCTATATTATTATGTTATCGTTATCTACTGAAATATTTCGATAGTCAGGTAATAATTATGAACGTATTATTTAATTTACGGTATAATATAGGGGGTAGGTATATAAACTTTTTGGATGGTGTATTGATATTTTGCATTTAAATTGTCAATATATATATTTTTTTTTGATTTCATGAATTGTAATTATATTAACCTATTAATTATTTTGGCTAAACTTAAAACAGAAAAACGTCAATTTGTCCTGTTGTTATCGCTAATTTTTAAGTCTCGGAGAGTTTTCACCTACCGTGACCGGTTTCCACCGGATCTTAAGTGTTTGAGTATGCGCGTATTAAATATATTATATCCTTGATTATAAATACAAGATGTGTAATTAATCAATAATTATATCTATGTATAAATACTATTGTACGAAGTATTTTACATACTTCAGGTACGCTGTTTATGGTGAATGTTAAAAATTGTTATGTCAGATATGGAAAATTGAAGAAAAATATATTTACTTACTAATAAATCATATATTGTAAACGAGGAAGCGCGTAAGTAAACGGTAAAACCATTCCGAGAACACATTATCATAATATTATGTGGTTTATTTATCATTTATATAAAAAATAAATATAAATATAAATTAAGGATTTAAATATTTATATAAAGACTATATTAAACCAAATCAAAAGATAAAATAAAGACGTATACAAAGTTCATAATCAGTTATATATAATTTGAGCCTTTTTGAGTTAGGTACATATTAAATATAAATAATGATAATACTCTGTGGAAAGTGTAGATTATATTTTATTATATAGTTAAGACATATTTTGTTTTTAAGGAATTAATAAAAATTACATTATATATAAAAAATTAAAAAACTTTTTGAAATTTTTTTTTTTTCTTATTCACAATGACTCATTAATGAATTACATGAAATAACAAAAACCACATTTGGTAAATCTTTAATCATATTGAAGAATGAAGACGTTTTTTAATATAAAACCTAAAACTATATATAAATGTTCTTACTATATAGGTAGGTAACACATTTGAAATATCAATAACTTATTATTTAATATATTATTTGTATAAAATACAAATTGTAAACTATACAATAAAAAAATTATAGCTATATAATAAGTAGATTAGGTTTATCTACCTATATTTTATATAATATACAAGTAATAATATTATAATATCATCATTACCGTGTACGTATTGTTGTCGGGTCGCTGTTGAAGTTACATAACATATGTATATGTATATTTATAATATATCAATATTATAATATTATATATTTACTATGACCTAACCTTCAGGTTTTGACATTGACGTATGACCTTAAAATAGTTATTGTAACGCAGACACATCAAATGTGTTATTGAGAATCCTTATGAGATACTATAGCCTCTGTTCGATTATGTCCGAATAATGTTCCACGCCGATAAATCTGGTGCGTGGTTTAATGGACGTGTTTAGTATTATATACAAACTAATAATAATAATATGTGTTGTTCGGTCGTCGAATGCCTTTAATATATGTATATATAAAAATAAATACATATTTCGTTTGTCGTATTAATAAAATATCTTGTCAATGGCACTCTCCTGCCGTGAAAGATGTTTTTTTTCGATTACAATAAAAAAAAAAAAAAAAAAACTAGAAAAACAACAGTAGTACAATATTATATTAATACCTACACGATACTATAGTACCTACTATACTTACGTATACTGGATAGTGTCCGAGTGCGGATAACCGTAAAAAGAAAATATAATAAGATGTAAAATATTATTAAATAGATATTTTATTTTATAAATAAACAAAACCCAGCAGTCCGGCACTGTATCTTGTCTATATACATAATAATTAGGTATACTTAGGCCCGGATTGGCCTGGCGAGTTACGAAGAAAATCTCGGTGGGCCGGTAGAAAAATACATAGGAAATGTGTTGAAAAATAATAGAAAAATAAGATAATAATGTAACACTCCAATTGTATTGTATTATAAAATAAAATTTGATAGAAATACTATAAACAATTTAGCTATACATATGTTAGGTATTTATATATATAAGATAAAATTATAAAATATGGGCCGATAAAATATTGATATCTTGAAATGCCAAATTTACCCAATCCGGCCCTGGGTATACCTATTGCTTATTGAGTTTGGATTGTTTAAACTTGTGCACTTCTATAATGTTAATAATACATATATATTGTAATTTGAAATTATATATGTTTAAAATATTTTTTACAAGTATGTAATAAAATGATTATATCCTGGGGAAGTATTAGTACAATAACGAGAAAACAAATTATAAATGGCATCGAAATCGCGATAATTGGATCATTTACGTGCAAAAATAATATACAATATAATTAACGAGCGAAATATTGTGACGCAGGAAAGATTATATACGTTTTTCTTTTATTCTGCAACCCTCGAATATTATCATTTTTAATAATGATGGTGTAACGAATATATATTTTCTCCGGTACCAAATAATAAAACTGTATATAATACACACGTTCGAGCAATAATCGGAGCGCTGTAAAAGTTTTTCACCCTAAATCATTTTCCCTGCGTTTTTTTTTTTATAATATATATTTATCGGTCGTCGATTGAAGATGTCGTGTTTTATTTTTACCAGAGCTACATTTTGAACTTATTATATTCGTGTACGTGTGTATACGCTTATACGTAATATACGTATAGAAACTTCATCATTATAATAATTTATACGAACATATTATATTATTAAACAAGATGTGCGTTGCAGTCGATTTATATTATATACGTATAAATTCGTAAATGATAAATGTATACAGAGTGATCAGAGATTTGGTAGTAATGACAATATACGATTTAATTGGGAACATAATTTTCTGATCACTCTGTATTTTATATAATTTCTCCAAATCAGTAAAGTAGTAAAATAGTTAAACGTAAAAAACCAAATGCTTTTTTATAGATAGGTTAGGTATCAATATTTATAAATTAAATTTAAAAAATACTATATATATTATTTAATAAGGTGTTTTAGTGTATTATTTGTTAACAAACGAAGAAATATATTAAATCTTTAAAAAAAATATTAGCCCATCTGTAACTATATACACGAATATATATATTAAATATATACTTGTTGGTTGATTAATGAATTATCCAGTTTTAAATTCATAGTAATTGAAGAGAAATCAAATTTAAACAAATATTATTATAGTTCGTAAAGATATATTTTATATAATATATATTTATTATTCATTACGGTATAAAATATTATTATTATATGTTATTCTATAAGGCTATAAGTTGATTTTACATTTTTTATGTTCTAACTTTAATACTTAATAAGACTCTTACAATATTAGATTTTTATTAGAATCGTATTACATTTAAATTACAAATAATTAAATTTATATAATTATTTAACGATAATTAAAAACAAAAAAACAATTGTGTCATTGTACATAATTTAATATTTCCAGCATATAAATTTCTCTATGACGATGTTATTAATATTATTATTAGTTTATTACTCATTATCAATATTACTCGTAATTTGTTAACTTATTTTTTTTTCTTGTTTATTCTATATCAACGTCATATTATAACGTTATTAAGAGTCCATAAAATATTTAATATATTAAAAATCCACTTCTGTGGGTACATAATAATAATGGTAGCAGTGTTGTAGCACTCATATAAATTGTCGGCGACAGCAGTAGCGGCGCCCATTCAGTCGCCGAGAGATATTTTTGGATACGAGATTTTTTTTCTCCCCTTTTCCTTTATTCTTTCTTCGCTCCTTTCTCCTACTGTATAATCGAACAGTCTATTGACGTATACCTACCTTTGTATACCGCGTTCGCGGTATATGAATGTAGTGTATATTTAACCATGATATATACTTATATATATATATATATATATATAGTTGGTAGTAGGTATACCTATATATACTATATTATTATGAGAGTATATTATATTTTATACGTCATATAAAGAGGATAAACAACAGACATTATACACGCCGATGAGACACGTTAAGACTTTATCGGAAGAGTGGGCGGCGAGGGAATAGGAGGAGAGCGGCCATCTCTCACCGGACAGAGATGAACAAGACGCCACCGGAGTCATTAGCTACGATGACTGTGCACCGAAACTTAGGCTGTCATAACACAGTATATGGTCGCAGGTTTATATCCGTGGCTACCGTGGTTCATGTACCTATGTAATAATAATAATAATAATACGTAGGTACCTGTACGCGTCCGTCTGCGCTATCGGTAATTATGTTTGGCCTGTCATCGGTAGATGGTTTTCGGCGATAAAGACGCGTATTATTCTTGCTGGGGTTTCGATATCATTTGTATATTATGTTATATATAAGGCGTATTTTTATGCGTATATCATAAAGGTACTTGAATACAGGGTGATCAGAATTCCACAGCATAAAAATCGTGGGGATTATGTACGATTATATTTTTTATTGTTATATTTCTCCATTATTTTTCTAATATAAATTACGATCACTCTGTTTATTATTGTCAAGAATAGTATTGGTATAGATCAGGTAGATTACTTAAAAACTATTATTTCATCGTTTAATTAATTACAAATTAAATCTGTAAAATTGTAACGCATGATAATTTACGATGAGAGATAAGTATCGGATTGATGTGAAAATAATAATAATTAATTAGAATTTTCGAAATTCGAATAATTTGCGTTATATCTGATAACATATAATATTATTAAAAACAAATATCAAAAATTATATACTATGGGTTATTGTTTTTTTCTTATAATAAGTAATAACCTATAGGTACGTATATGTAGGTAACTAAACAGTGGGTAAAAATATTTCAAATAAACAGTCGCTTTAACTGTTGTAATATTAATTGTTCATTTTGTGTATTATGACAAAATAATGTAGTTATAATAAATTACTCAATCATTTTATATTGGAATATAATAAATGGTACAAAAATAGCCAGTAAAATTATTATATATAAAAATTTGGTTGTCGTATTTTCCTTATAATTTTGTCTTTATTTCAACTTATTTACTTATACATCACGATAGCATAATGAAATTACATTAAATAGGACACGATATAATAATATAATGTTTATTAACCTAACGATTTGGTTTAGTTTAATATTTTCTTAATATATATTATTGGATCTTAATTTTTTACTCGTTTTACTACAATAAATAAACATACTAATCTACTATGTATAACATACTATAAGTAATTTGCTGTAAAATATATATTATTATAATACTAATTTTATATTACTGATTATTGCGATTATTTATATAAGTATAAGTAAAATAAGTATAGAGTTATAATTTAATTTTGATTCACTTTACATAATAATAATTTGTTTCTATATATGTATAAATATTATATAAATAATTATATTTATGTAATAATAAAGATTATTTAATTTTAGAATATTATAATTAGGACTATGAATTAATATCATAATAAAATTTTAAAAATGCAACTGAATTCCTTAAAAATTAATTTAAAACTCCAATATAAATGTAGCATCAATTCTAATACCTACTTGTATTTAATTTAGATATATACGTGCACAAAAACTTTATTTTGAATGTTTATATTATTATTTTTATTTTGATAAAAAAAAAAAATATTCAATTAATTTATTACTATAGATTACTATAGAAGTATATACTACTGTACTATTTATAGAATTTTTAAATTCTAATACCTACTAATTTGACTATATGAAGTTTTTTTGTTTAGGTATATAAAAGTATAATAAAGTACATTAATTTTATATATAATTTATTTAGTAAAAATTTATAAAATACATAAATGTTAAAAAATGCAATAAAAACAAATTTCAAATTAAATTCATTGTTACACAGTTAAAACGTTGTGTTAAAAAATTATGTATTACAATAACCTTAAAATAATGTATATTTCTATAAATTTTACAGTCCTTATGATAGATATATAGGTATATGGCCTATATGATCAATACAATTTACCTAATATCAACTATAGAAAAAACATTCCAAGTTTTATATTTAGTCAAAAAATATTACAAAAATTTTAAAATTTATACTATCTATTTAAAGTACTTAATAATAATGTAATTATTATGAGAAAAAAATCTTTATTTATTAAATATTTATTTAAATTTATTTATTTATAAATATTTATTTAATTAATTTCATTTTTTCGTTATTTTTTCTTTATAAAGAATGGTTTGGAAATAAGGAAAAAATTTTAAAAAAAATTCCAACCATATAATTCGAAAAACTACCCAATTTGGAGTGATCAGAACAAAATTGTTTTCTCAAAATATGTTTATATGCATAAAATAATGGACACATTAATGATCATTGTAAAACCAATACACTCTTCGCTGCGAATCTGTTCTCTTACAGGTAATATTTATTAAAAGTTATTATTTTTAATAACAAATATTAGTTTTATTTTTAAATATATATAATAATATCTGTTCATTATCTTAGTTTAAATATTATTTTTTAGGTTAGTAAAAAACCACTCTATCTATAATACTTCTTTGTCGGCTTAACGTCATTATTTTATAAATCCGCTAAAATTTTTTCCTTTATGACAGTATTTTTTTCGATGATATACTTTTGACGGTTTAAGTCCGGACAAATATTGTATATTTTGTGACATTTTAATATTTTATAAGGAGCTTTTTTGACATGGGTTATTTACCCGTGATAAGTATATGACAGCAACTTTTGTTTCGAGAACATTTAAAACTTAAGTGGTAAGTGCATAGTATTTTACATTATTCAAAGTATTATATTACAGTTATAATTTTATATATAAATATTGTAAATTGTAAATCTAGTAGGTACTAATAAATAATTATTTATTATCAATATATAAATTGTAAAATTAAAAAAAAAAAAAATCTAGCATATTGTATAAAACAATTGTAAATAAAACTATAAGAAGTTTTTGTTTTATAAAAATAACATCGAACAAAAAATATAACATGTGGGTAATAATTAATGTCAAAGCTAATAGAAAATGTACAATTATTGAGTTATATATTATTTAATATGATTAATAAGTTTAAGTATATACCAATGAATCGTATATGCTTTTTACATCAAGAAACTAATAAAATATGAAAAATACAGTACTAGTTATATTTCAAACTATAATTCTGCTTAGTATTTAATATATAGCTACTTTTTGGTAATAACATAATAAATAATATCATATATATATATATATATAGGTAATATCATAATACTCGTATAACCCTGCAGGATCTACATAAGTAAAAATATAAATACTTTTGAATTAGACTAATTAGCCTATGGGACTTGATGAGAGCACATTATATGATATTGTTATTATAGTATACGAAGTTTATATGTGGATATGTAATTTTATAACAAATATTGTATAGTATCTTTTCAAATGAAAATTTTGTGCAATATTTAATATTATAATTTTTCAATGAATAATATAAAATTCGATGAAATATTAATTAATAGTTACTTTAATAATTGTTTAAATCAATTTATATTAATAATATTACAAGTTTTACGTATAATATATAGTTACCATATACTAACCACATAATATCTACTACCTATCAAAATATAATATGTGTAGATAATAGGTATCTACAATATTTATTATAAATAATATAGTTTTTAAGCCTTATATTTTTATTTATTATTGTATTGGTATATACTATACATTACGTACATTACTAATATTTAAACAAAAAGGATACATATAAGTATATGAAATTATCGTGTTAATAATAATTAGATTATGTATATTATTAGATTACAATATTATAATATTATAGGTTGTATTTCACTTTTTTTTTTTTATTAATCGATAACTGGAGTAATATTTTTATGATCCATAATTATTAATAATAAATAAATACATAAATAACACTAGAATATTAGATCCATTAATTATTTCATAAAAATCTGGTACTTTATAAAATATATAAAATGTTACGTAGAGTTTTATACTTTTACAGAGAAATAAATTTTGTTTTGTAATTTGTTTTACTTTTATATTGATATTATTTAAGTACCTATATTATCATATTCCTATAATTATTGCAATAAAATAAAATATATAATTAAACAATATTCGTTTTTCGTTATAAATACAATTGGCGTTTCCATCACATTTCCCTGCACCATCGCGCAATAATTATTATGACTTAGCTACGAGCGTTATAATAAATGATATTTTCCGATCTTCCGTAAACATGTACATTGCAATAGACAGTGTTATCGCGATAGATACATACTGTACCGATGTTTACTCGTGTTCAGTCATTATGTCAATATATAATATTATTATGTACGGCGTGTCGAAATCGTATACCTATAAACAATTTCACCCTTTTCCAGTCGAAACCGGGCGGACCGAATTCAATAAGTGCCTACGTGCTCAATCTCCGCGTTTCGTTCGACTTGCGCAAAGTATATATACTTGTAATTTGTTTGGTGCTGTTCTCGAGTACCATTCATCGGTAATACCTACACATATACAGAGCGATCGGAATTTCGTGTTACAAATACGGTGCGAACTGCATACGAATTTTCTATGATATTTCCGTCGTTTCTGTAACACGCTATTATGATTATCCTGTATATATATATATACTATACATATCTACGCGATCGACGTGTATATTTTATGTAGACATAATAATAATTTAATGTAGAATCACAATCGGGCGGTAGTTTTTGCCTTAGGGTTAGCGAATGTGGCGGGGTCGAGAGGTTTTTCGTGTAGTTATTATAACATGCTATATGCTATAATATATATATGTAACGGTTAATTTCTCCGCGTGACTCCCCCCTTTAATGGCGGCCAATTCAGTGTTCGTGACATAACACAAAAGGGCGGAAAAATGCCGTCCCTCGATTTTGTACTACCCCCAACCCTCGTCGCCGTCACCCCCCACCACCACTACCGTTATTAATAACCGATGACCCCATTGACGTCAATTGTCAGATGAGTACCTATACGAAAAAAAAAAAAAACACACAAAAATGGGAACAGGGGAAAACGTATAATTAATTTTCGTAGGGCGTCTCCACCCCATTTTTTCGTTTCGTTTTTTTTTTTTCAATGTATTTATAGAGTTTTACATTTGCCATCGAACAAATTACATACACATTCTAACCGTGTAATTTAACCAGACAGAGTTGTTTGCACAAGGCGGAATGTAGTTTGTTCGAATTTATAATATATATATATATATATTATTGTTGTGTGTATATATCTAACTTATATTACTATATTAAAAATACATATATGTGTATAACTACTATTTTGTATACCTATACAGGATGATCATAATTCCGTGTTAAAATAATCGTTTAAATTACATACATAATTACAATGACTTGTCCATTATATTTTTGTAACAAAATACATCCAGATCACCCTGTAATTTGTTTACCATATTATGTGTGTGTGTGTGTGTGTGTGTGTGCGTGCGTGTGTATTTACAAATGGCCGACGGGAGAGAGAAAGACAACATGATACATTAATGTTATTAATTTATTAGTCATATTACAATAAAATTTTAAATATTGTGTCCACTAAGGAATAATACGTAATCGACGTAAAATATTATTACACGTTTTAGATAATAATAAACTTAGTTGGTATACCTATAATGGCCTGTATCTATATCAATATAAATTTGAGAAAATGTTTTAAAAAATAATTTTGGAATTGTTTATTCATATATTTATTACTGCAATATTCAATTTAATATAGGTGTTAATATCTATGACAGAATAATATTAAATCTAACCTTATACTAGCGTTTAAAATTTTAAAACAACAAATTGCGGCAGTATAAACATATTTTTTTTAAAATTTATGAAATAAATATATATTGTTATTTGACTATACTAATTATTAATTTAAGCGAATACCATTTATTCCAAAGATATTTAATTATAACACAACAGTTACAAATATATTAAATTTATGATAATAAAAGTTAGCCTATAAGTGTAGTTAATAAACGTGTTAATTATTGTATTATTATATCAAAATATTTAGCGTTATTTTTTCAAACGGTTTGTTTATATAAGAAAGTAAACATTTATCTTAATCTATAAATGCAATCTAAATAAACATATAGCTGTAATTTTATAACTATACACACCTATGTAGACTTATATAATAGATACTATTAAACTAATTATTAAGTGGTAGCAATAATGAGTTTGTATAATTATATATAGTTTTTGAAAACAATTTATAGATGGAAACCATATCTTCAATTTTCGAATCATCGTAACAAAATTTTTTTTTAAGTTCATTAAATATTTTCACAAGAATGCATGTTTTGTTATAAAATTTCAAAATTTGCTAAATCGATTAAATATGAGTATATGAGCTTAAAGTCGTAAAATATACACTAAATACGACATGGTGAAATGATTATAAACTTATAAACATAATTATAAATATAAACATAACACTCAAATATTGTTTTGTATTTTAATTTAATTTTTCACTTACGTAGACAACATATATAAATACTGAAATACATATGTACGAATTTAAGCCTTATATAGTTTCAAATATATTATTTTAAAATGATAAATATAAAAATGTCATTATTTGTTGACAGTTTTTCAGTACCTACATTTTTTTCTTCTTTCTAACAATTACACGAAAATTTGAAATTCCTATATAGGAGTGCGTATATCTAAATTCTATAATATATGACCCATCTCTACAGTATACGAATGTAAACCGATATCACGCAGACATAATAATATTATATAGTATTATATTATACGGTTTCTGTCTCATAATATAATTCAACGGACAGCGAATAAAATATTTTTGTGAATGGATTATATTAAATTCGCATATGACTATATAGAATAAATACTATTTAATGTACCTATTATAACGAGATTTTAAACATGGCTGTTTTGGAATAGTATATATATAGGCGTTACATTTCGCGAAACACCAAAGTTTCGGGTTACAATAACGAGTATAATACTAAATAATAATAATAATAACGATATAATAGTAATAAAAAGATTCGGTGGAAATTGAAGGACGATTCCAAAATCTCATTATTCTGATCCCGGACACTATAATATAATATAATAATAATAATAATATAATATCATTATTATGTTGTTAAATATGTCTGGGCAAGAAGGATGAGGGGAACCACTGCGAGATCCGGTTACAGGCAGTGTGTGTAGTGTGAAACGTCTTAAAATAAACGTCATTATCCTCCTGTTCATTGTGTACCCGCGATCGTAATCGGTGTTGTTGCCGTACAGTGTCACGCTCACAGGAGCGTAAGCATTATTATAATATATATATATGTAGTTTCTTTAACCGCACATAAAATGTAATTCTTTCTCCAAAAACCGCATTTCGATCGGAGTGTTCCGAGTTGAATATCGTTTTATAATAACATAATAATATTATACAGATGCCAAGGTACACACGGTGAATAAGACCGTGTCTTACCGAGTCCCCCGCGCATTGTGTCGTCGCGATTCTCATCCATTCAACGCGCGTTTCGTTCTGTCATTATTGTAATAATATGTACATATAGGTATAGTGTATTATATACGTTCTCCGAGACCAGAGTTGGTAAAACGAAATCGTTAGAATTTAGAGGTGACAACGTTTCGGAATTAAGTACGAGGACGCCCTATTACTATATGTACATATATGTATACCAGAAAATGTTAGTACACAGGGAGATTCTTTTAACATACCAATTCATTTTTTCGAAAAGTATTAAGATATTAGAGGATTTGAAACGGGAATTTTCTGTATTTTTGTTTAACATAAATTTATTAATATGCAAATTTAGATTGAACTTTAAAGATTCTTTAGACAGATTTGAACGCGGTAGTAAAAAGTATTAAATTAAGTATTAAATACTTAAAAGTATTTAAGAAAAAACACAAATACTCATCATATATTTAAATACTTTTATAGTCATACTTAATAGTTTACCACTAACATTAAAAACTTCCAATTATAGGTAATATACCATAAATTGATCACCTTAATTGTTGTTTTTAGTAACCATACTTTTGCATGCATACTTATATTAAAATGTACTATTAAACACTAGGGTTTGTTTGCACCATTAAACTTCTAAATGTATATTTTAAATTAAATATATTGTAAAAATGCTAACTTAGCCTATATCTTATTATGTCATATTGTATTATTGGTCTACATTTCTAATAAAGAGAAAAACAATTATATAAATATAGCATATAATAAAAGTATTTGATTTTTAAATACAAATACGTTTAAAGTTGTATTTTAAATAAATTCTAAATACTATAGAGATATTTAAATCAATTTACTCAATTATTTTTATTTAAATATTTTACAAGCCTGATATATAAAGGATCATTTAATTAGCTATACAACTAATTTTAAACGTAAAATCATCTCAATACATTAATAACATAAAATATAACATTCATTTAAAAATCGAATGATACTTATAATTCCTAGTATCTATATTTCTATAGTAGATGTATACTATATAGTATCCTAAATATAGTATTGCTTAGAGAGAATGAATTGATAAAGTCAAAATTACAAGATTAATATAAATATGATAAATTTTAGTCTCTTAAAATTTCTAAAAATAAAGGTATTATAAAAATCACTGTGTATATTATAATTTTATAAGTGTTGGTGTCATGTTATTATATTAGTATTTAGTCACTATAGTCACTAGTCGGGTATAAGGTTGTATTCCGTGTTAATGCTGAATGACATTATTTATTTAGTTTATTTTATCTCTTTTTCGGATACGTCTCATCACACCAATTCTGGTCTCACTAATGTGTCCCGTAATTGTACACAAGGATTTGGACAAATATATGGCTTTGTGTGATCCTATACATGGGCATTATTATTTTGTTCGTACGTACGTATATACATATGACTGAAGCATCTGCAGCGCATTAGGGTTAAGTTTCCTAGAGTGTCATCGTGAATATAACTGCACGGAACAATACTTTAGTTTAGATCATAATATTCGATTTGACCGTCGAGTTCATCATATAATATATTCTTTTATTTTTCCATAACATATTATGCGGCAAATATGAATAATACCTACAATGATAATATGTGGTATATATATAATATACCAGTTATACCAGACATCAATGGTATATTTAGTTTTCTCAGAAGAGAGATATGGTTTTTTTTTTTAACTCATTCTTAAATTTTCCATATAAAATATTGTATTATATATTTATATTTGATATACAAACAATATAATTAGATAAGAACTTATACGAGATGTATCCATGAAGTTATATGTATTTTTTTAATTTTTCTGGGTCCTATAGAAATTTTGTATTAATAATTATTAATTATATATCCACATCAGTTAGTAAATTTACACAGGATCTTTTTCAAGAACATTTAGAACTATTTTGATTTTGTATTATTTTTTTTTATCATCATCTTATTATCATCATGTTATAAAATATTATTGGTAACCTGGAAAAATTTTTATATGAGTATTATATAACTTTATTAATTTCTTTAAGTCAAATAGTTAATTAAGTTAAAAGTTTGGGTGTTAAAAAAAGATTATGTCATTAAGACAATTAATTTTTATTCATATTATAGATAAATATAAATTTAATATAGATAGTTATAACAAAATAACAGTATTATTTAAAAAATTAAAACCGTTTTTCTAGTTAATTTATTATAAGATTATTTATTTTTAATCACAAAATATAACTTATTATTGACATAATATTTCTCGTGCATAATAGAAACGTCTCGTATCTTTTTTTCCCAGATGTATAAAATGACAGTTCGAACAAAAAAATAATAATAAATTAATCAAAAATACCTATATATATATAAAAATAATTATAACTCAATTTGTATAATCGTCGCGAATTTTCTGTTAATCGTTAGTCATCTATAATAATGTCGTGATGTGCGTATAATGTAATTTTCTGGTAAATATAATAAATATGCGTAAACAATTAACGCGATTAACGGTATGACTGGATTTACTGTATAAATACCTATACAATGCATACATATATATACATAACGTCAGAAAGTCTCCCTTCACAGATATAATGGAAATTAAATTACATATCCGATCTTTATAGAATCCGCGATCTTTCATATACAGAGTGATCAGGATTTTATGGCACAACAATTTAATTTTACAATAAAAAAATTATATTTCCTTTAAAAATGATTGTCCCCCAGAAAAACTACTAAAAAGGAGTAGTAATAAATATTATTATACGCTTAAAAATTGGAAGTTTTAGATCATATTTATTGACATTTTTTTTTCGTATCGTATTAAAAAAAAAAAAAAAAAAAAAAAAACCGGGAAATTGCGATAACAGGAAATGTTGATCATTCTGTATATTATATACGCTCATCGTGCGTTGGATCGTAATTATTATATTGCCACAGGAAAAATACTAAGAAAATAAAAAGTGTCATTCTAAAATGTACAATATAACGACGAAATCCGATCGACACATTGTTGTTACACGCGCCCTAAAGAGAGAGAAATCGCGCGTTGGGTCGAAAATAAAATAAAAAAAAATTCCCTCCCATAATAATAATAATAATAATAATCGTATCGCTTGAAATCTCGGCCATTTTGCTCGCATATACTTACATCAAATATATATATATATATATATATATGTGATATAGTTGCAGGTTTTAGACCCCTCGTACAAACGCTCATTAGCGAACCGTCGTCGTGGGAACGCGCGCCGCCGCGCTGTTGTCGAATCACCCTCGGGAGCTGTTAAAAATCTGTTGCCTCGTTGACTCGTAGCTATATAATAATATATATATATATATAATACTACGCGTAATATACGGAGTGATCAGAATTTCGTGTTGCAACCATTCGATTTTACAGCGAACAAAGTATTGACGTTCCCGTTTATATAATGTTCACCCCATGTCTTCAAAAATAATGGCGTTCGAAATTATATAAATACTAAAACATTTATTATATTTCATATATCTCTTCACTCTTCATAAAAATAATATTTTTTTTTTTTATATATTAAAACAATAAAATCACTATAACCTATAATCGTCTTACGTATTATACAACATTATAAAGGTACAATAATATAATATGATATTAATTGTGTGCGCAACATATTATAATATATCCATACATAATATATGTACAGGGTGATAAAAAAAAAGTGTTACGAATACGTGGCAGATAGGTGTTATCTATAATAGTGTGTGTGGTTCTCGTTGTTTTTATAACACCTTTTGCCGATCACCCTGTATATTACTGTATACGCGTGTGCGGTAACTATAATATACGGTGGCGTCAACGTCAAAAGCGTCTCCTGTACCGCCCTGTCTTCTCGAGAGCCTCTTGATCGCACGTCGAGCTCTTCTCCGCACCGCCGTCAATATAATAATAATATATATTATATATTAAATCCTAACTTAGCCGTCGTCGACGTCGCTATACTTACAAATCCGCACCCTCAATAACCACTAATCCAGATGCGAAAGACTTTATCTCATACATCACGTATACATATATATATATATATATATATATATATTATATTATTATTTATTAATGATATACCATCTATACGGTTATACCAACTAATACATATTATATTTCATTAAAATAATACGTTATCCTTATCTATAACCAGTTGCGGATCCAGGAAGGGGTCACATGAACACGTGCCCCCCCCCTGTTAAGAGATCCTGGAAAAGTTTGGGGATATAGCTTTATATTTTTTAATAATATTATATATTTATAAATTTAATAAATACATATAATTTACTACATAATTTTAAAAACATTTTATCATAGAAGAAAAGAAGTTCTATATAAATTGTAAAAATATATTAAATAATTAATTATAATAATAATGTGCTCCCTGTAAAAATTTTCTGGATCCGCCACTGACTGTAACGCAACGCATACGGAATTATAGGTAGATAGTAAAGACTTTATATGCGACGATGATAATTATTAGAAATTGTCGTTATAAAGAGTTTAATAGTAATCCGTAATAAAAAAAAGGAATATTATGAATATAATTATTATATAGTATATGATAGTTGTTTTATTATGTTATAGATTTCAAAATGTATAAAAATTTCGGTATTTAATATAAAAATAGTTGAATCTATATACAACGCGTCACTATAAAGTATTATTATTATAATAATTATTTAAAACATTGTTTAACTAATGTTTAATAATACTAATTATTATGCATAAGTATCAAAAATGTATTAAATCACATGACATTGTCAAATAACTGTCACATTATAGATACTCGATAATGCGTCTTATATATAGTCATTGTATTGTGAATAACTAAAAAATTCAGAACTTCATGAATTATAATTATTATTTTTTTTTTACTAGCATTATTATTGTTATTACTATTATTATTATTATTATCATATAAAGTATACAGTAAAGGTAACGATTTCTAACATAATATTTTTTGAAAATATATTGTATTTATAAGGGAATTGTGCACCTCTCTGTGTAACGGTATCTTCCTCTTTTCTTGATAAAATGTTCGATTGGTCTTATAATATAATTAATACATTTTCATCTTTAGTTATCACTAGGGTTAGGTTAGGTTACTAGTGCATATTTAAATGATATAATTTACTCTATTGAGTTAAACCGTAAAAGTAAGTTATAATATCTTCGGTTCTTTCTTCATATTCACTATTTATTATAATTCGAATTTTTAAAAGTTTTTTTAATATCTTACTCTTCTTCAATACGACAGTACCATTGATTAATTAAATTGTATATGTATGTATAATTAATCAATGACAGTACTTACTGAGTTCATTTTGGTCCGTATTAATTCTGCTACTCTCCCAATACAATTATACAGTTTATCTTTAGCGTCAAAAGTAATATTTTAACTCTCATGAAAATTACATGTATTTTTTTTTAGGTTAGATTTTGGAAAAAAAAACAAAATTACTTTTTAAATAAGTGTAATCAGTTTTTAAATGTTACTCGTTAAATAATTCTTTTGGTAGGTATTTTAATTAATTCTGTTTTGTTGTCTAATTATGATATTTCATATTTTATTTAATAGTATTTGAGTAGTATACTACTGCATTCAACTATGTTAAAATAGTTTATATTTAAACTAGTTATAATTTATTATGATAGTAAAGGTAAATTCCAGGATTTTTTACGTAGTTTGATAGCTTAGCTAGTAATGTTTAAAAACATTTTAGCTGTTGCTATGAATTTATCAATAGTAGAATATTAATTTCGTATACATTCGTAGGTCCTATAAATCCTATGTGCCAAACGCGTTAGATGAATTAAATTTGGGAATAAAATAGTCCAGAAATCAGCGGTTTTCATCACATATGGATTATGGGGTGGTGTCAGTAACATAAAATTACGTGCTATCTATTTGATATTTTCTTCACTGACAGAAAAATGTGGAATCATGGATATATTTTTTGTGTAGTTAGTTCTTTACATTTACGTTCGCGATAGGCCTTATAGTGTTTAGCATTCAATGGCATAATTACAAATTTCAAAAAATGATAAATTATAATGTATAACTAGGTAAATATATAGCGCAAACAAAATTCGTAAAAGTAGAGACATGCTGTTTATCACATACCAAAAATCGGTTAACAAAATATTCCAAACAAGTAAAAAACAAAAAAAATATCTATGCTTACTAAAACTACGATTCGTCTTGTTGACTTACTCTACGACATTAGCCGAAACCAAATATAATAATATAATAAATATTATTGATAGTTATTACTTATTACTAAAGGACGAACTTTAATGCATTATTAAAATACCATAATGTGTGAACTATAAAACATCAATATTATATAATATTTAATTATAGATATATATGATAATAAATTATCAAAATATGCACAAATTATATAAAATAAAATGATATAACTAGGGCTAGGATTTTGTAGCATTTGCATTTTCTTTCATAGTATTCTAGGACAAAGCTAATCAAAAACATGATTCGATTTGTTCATCACAGAGTTCAAATATGCAATTTTGTTTTTGATTTTTTTGTATTTTCTTATGATATTCATAAATAAATGCTTTTTTGGTACTTTTTGTCAGTTTATTAGCTTTTTAATTAGTTTTTGTTAACTATACACATATTTAACATTTTTAGAACATTTATGTGCATATATATTTCGTGATTTTGTAGTGAAATTTTATAGCCTTATCGGAAAATATTCTGAAAATAGAATCTTAGATTTTTTCAAAGTGATTACCGAATGGGGAGTAATGGTTACGTAATACGTTGACTATCTGGACTTCAGATGCAATAAGGTGTTTAGTTCTTCTAAGAATTAATCAATGTGAACTTATAAAAAAGTGTTTAATAAATTATTTTTTGATATTAAAAATATTTTTCAACTAAAAAAATTTGTTCGTCTTTTTTAGTTTCATTTTCCTGGTTAAAATGCTTTTTTTTTGTAGCATTATTGGCAATTTTTTAATTTCTTTATTGTAGGTTTTTAGTGCTTCATTTTCCTAGCCTTAGATATAACTTATTACCATTAATATTAGATTCTGAGCGCAATGAAAAATGTATTGGTTTTACAAAAATGTTTTTTTTTTTTTTTTTTGATGTATGAAAACACTTTTTCGGGTAGAAATAATGGTCCGATTACCACAAGTAGGGTATGCTTTCGATAGAAAATCATGTCTAGTTGGTACTTTATTTAACTCATTGTTCGAATTTCTCAAAACTTTTTCTTTGGGAGGAGAAAAACTACCAAAAAATGGGGGAAAATCGGCAAAATTACGGTTTCTGTTATTTAAAATTTTTTAATTTCGTGATAAATAATTGAATTTTGATCTTAGGGATTTGAAAATTTTTTTGAATATTAACATAGGTAGTAAACAAGTAAGGTATAATTTTGGAATGAATTATTAGTATAGTATATTGTAATATATTGAGTTTCGTTTAGAATCGTATTTCTAATGCAATATAATTGCATTCAAATCTTAAGTATAATAAACCACTAATTTCTCAGAGGACCGAAGGGATGAAGGAACGTCCACAATCGATATTCCCACTTTTTAATAATATTGATAATAATAACAATGGAATAATCATTCATGATGACATAATATATGGTTCATAATTTAGCATCATTAAATATTTTACCAATAGTTTGGAAATTATATTTTAAAAGTTCAACACAGTTAGCACATTATTAGATATCCATATCGATAACAATAATTTCCTTCGCAGAGAAGACCAACTATGACGTTATGTATACCTAGATCGACCGTCAACATCCGTTGTCTCATCTATTAAAACTCTAATCAACCTATTCACATTTTCTGAACGAATACGAGAAATAGTATTTTCATAAGTTGAATATAAGTTGAATTATATTGAACTTCTATAATGGATCATTTAACAGTTTATCTGAATTGTATTTTATAATATTATATTAGGATTTTTCATCACAATGGTAATAATATATTTAAAAATGTTAATACTCTATAGGTATATACTAAATTATACAAAAACAATATGCTATAGAAAGTACCATGTAACATATTATTATACTTATCTGACTAATAATTTGAGTATATTATAAACTGATAGCCTCAGTTTGCACTTAATTCGTAATTCGCCGGAAAATGTGCTATACAATTATAAGAACGTGTGTATTTTGTTTTGTGAAAATTTCAAAACAACAAATTTAATTTTGCAGTGCGGTGAAATATTTCATCAGTTATACCCGATCGACCGTAAACATTTCGAAAGTCCCGTACTATACAATTTCTTACAAATTAAAATGGAAAAGATCTTAAATATATTTTTTTAAAAAAAAAAAAAAAAAATAAGAAGAGGTTTGCACCCCATCTAACCCCTCTATTCGAGCTGCATTCTCGTTTCTACCGATGTATTCACGGGACAATCGGGACAGAACTAGTATTTTATTACACTTTTGTACTTCGCGACGACGATGCGAGAAAAACTTGCGTATCTAGACTATATATATATATACATTATTATATTTTATACGATTGAAAAGAGCGCGACGAAAAACCCATCATCGCCGTTAATGGCTGTTGCGCGGGACCCGGGGAAGCGCGCGCGCGTCTGTAGCCGCAGCGAGAATACCGAATGAGCCGATGGCGTCCCCCGGGGACCATCGAACAAAAGCGGACCTTATAAAATGGCGTAACCCCCGCCGACGACGACGATGACGACGACACGGAAATAATAATAATAATAATAATAATGGTTTTGTGACACTATATATATATAATATTATATATGATATTATAAAAAAAAAAACGTTTCCTATGCCGCCGCCGGTATTGTATACGTTTGAAATTTTAATCATCGCAGACGACGCAATTATTATTATTTATAACGTACCCTCATATACGATATAATACAATACAGAAATACATAATATCTATTTTTTATTCGATTCGATTTTATGCAGCCTGTGCGTGTCTATCGCGATCACCCCTCCGGCACACGCGGACCGTTTCATGTTTTAATATTACGTTTTTATATTTATATAGCGTGTTTATGGAAGATCTAAATTATTATTAAAAAAAACTAAATTAAATTGAAAAAAAAAAACATTGCAGATATTACTACGCTCACATGATACTATATAATAAACAAACTATTGTTATGATTTATGGATAATTATTATGTATTAATTATTTTTTTAAGGTATATTTTTTTTAAATATTAAATTTTAAAAGAGGAATAATATTCTGAAAAGTTGCATTCAACTCGAATTTTCTAATTTATATTATATTAATTATACCTATATAAATTTTAAGGTTATACTCGTGTAACGGTATAGTAATATTATTAAAAAGGTAGAAAAATAAAATATCTAACTTTTCTAAAATTCAAATTTACAATATATTTCTTTGGCTTTTACAAATAGTATTAAATAAAATATAGGTAGGTATCTAGATGCTATAATTATAACATAATTATAATGTCACTAATTACAATAAGCGCCATGACGAATATCAGAAAAATGTAATCTGAAAAATATTGCTGCTGGATATAGATTGAAACTTAGCATTTGTTAGATCTTTTCACAAAATGTATGGTTTTATCTATATAATATAATGTTATACAGCAATATAATCTTAAAAGAAGTTCCTATTTGATTTTCAAATGTTAATTCCCTAGAAGACATTTAAAAATATTAAATCATCCAAATAGTTTTCAATATTATCCAATTATTATTTTTTCCGTATTGTACATTTTTCTATTAATTGTGTATCTAGATATTAAAAAGAGTATATTGATATAAAATAATATATTGTTCACCCTGTATACAGCTGTATATAGCTAGGTTATATGTATTATAGTTTAATATGGCGGAGGAGGACGCATCTAAAAACTGCGTTGGCGACAACTGCGACCGACAACGACCCTTTTAGACTCCACGCCCATTTCATCATTTGCATGATAATCTCGATCGGATGTTCGTCGACGGTCGTTAACGGTACGCTCTGAATAATAACGCCCGCGCGAAACCCTTCGCCGCTCGATCCACGCGCGATGTAGGTATATGTTATAATATAAATATATAATACATTATAATATTATGAAGATTTATATAATCATATAGATATAGATAGGTATACCATGTACAGGTTGATTATTTAAATTGATCAAACGGATTTCTTTGAAAGTGTATATCTACCTTAAAGGGTATATTACTTCGAAATCGATATTTTATTTTTTTTTTAGCAAATGTATAATACGAAAGAACCAAAATATGGTAGGTAAGATTTTATGAATTACGTTGGTTTCATATCAAGAAATGAAACCATCAAAATATAATTGATACATACCCTATTTATAGTTTTAAATTATTTTAACTTAGAAAATATTCAATTTATTATAAAAACCAACGTTTGTACATTGTATTAGTAACTATTTGTTTTAAAAACAAATATTATTAAAATTATGTAACCATTTGAAAATCACAAGTTAAAACTGCTTTACTAAATAAGGGATGGGTTAAAAATATTTAAACTATGAATAAATATACTATTGAATATATATATCGTGTAATAAAGTTTCTAACAAGAAAACAACTAATTCAAATAGTTAATATCTAATATATGACTGTGTATGACGTATATATATACATTATGCAGCGCATTTATAATAAACTATTTAATATACAAAAAGGCGTTGAATTTTAATAACATATTCGTAAAGTAATAACGAATTACCTATATAGGTTTTTCGAACAAATTAATAACAATGGCCAATAATTCAACGTGTAAATATAAAATATACATGAAACGTGTTAACAATGAAAAGTATGAACGCGATGTACATATATACAGAGTGATCAGAATATCTTGTTACAAAAAATAATGGAAACGATAGGTTGAAAACATAATGTAATTGTCACCGTATTCGTAACGGACAATTTACGATCACTTTATTTATTCTACGGAAGCGGTTGGACCACAAATCGAATATTAATGTAAAATTATATAAAAAGCTAACTATAGTTAATCGCAACCAATAAGAGCAAGGAACACCTATAGGTCACAATAATTTAATATTGTAAGAATAATAGGTAGTATAGACACACCACGGATGCATGTGACACGTTATATTAATGTAACTATATAATAATATAATGGTTGAATAATGAATGACTGTGACTTATACGACAAAAGTATAGTTTATACCTATATATATATATATAAACGTATAAAACCATAAACAGAAAGTTTCATGTTACCTACCAAAATGGTAAGTATTGTCTAAAAAACATTTGTTCTCCCCACCGTTTTTCTAACATGAATTTCTGATTATCATACATACGTACTTGTATATTTTATACAATTTCATCAGAAAATCGAGAACAAAATAAATATAATAATGGTGGACATTACATAATACATTATATATGAAACGTCGCAGGGGCATAAATTTAGAAGAATAAAAATCTGGGTACAGTAGTTCACTAATTCTTTATAATATAATAATATTATTAATATTATAATGAGATATATGATATGTATTTACGAATTTAAATGTACCTTTAAAGTTGTTTTTATACATCATAAATATAAAGGACAAATACACATAGTTTTTATTATTGCTGATGCTAATTTAAAATTTTAAAATTAATAGTACTTAAAGTCCAAATCATAAGAAAAACCGTAGAAAAATCGTTCCTATAGTATTATAAAACATATTAAAGTAAATAAATATTAAAATGTAATTTTTAAAATTATTATTCGTTTCATTAAGTCTATTAAAAAAGATATATCTATTGTAATAATTAATGTAAACTATTAGGAACTTATAGAACTTATAATAATAATAATAATAATAATATAATAACGGTAAATCTTTGATATTCATAACTATAATTGAAATATATCATTACTTATATCATATATTTTGCCATTATTATCAATAATAGTAATACTCCTTATTTAATTTAATTTATTTTATATGAATTATGTGTCAAAAATGGCAATACAATTCTTTATAATTGTAGGATTTTTCAATAGCATTTGATACATATTAACTGTTTGGAAATCGTAAAAATTAAACAAATTAAATTGATTATTACTTTACAGTTAACATTAATAAAAATATAGATTAAAAGTGTAAAAACTGTAAAATACAAAAGACTTTATAATTATTCTGTATTTTTTTTATACTTATATGTACATATTATATAATATCATTTATTAATAACATTTATTATCATATTAAACAATTAGTTCACCTTTAGTGAGTACCTGGTTTACCTAAAATGTACATAATTACTACAGGACAAAATTAGTTTTAACTTTTAAGTTATATGTAACTATTCAAAATTTTAAAATTATATCTAGATATATATGTTGTTCACGTTCTTCACACAGATTTTCAGTTACAATTTTGTAGTTTAATGCACGCGAATCACTAAAGATTGAAAATCAGCTAAAGTCACACGTTAGGTTATTGTTTTGTTAAAAAAAAAAAAAAAAAAAAATGTTACGAAATATATTTTGTTTGTGAATATAAATTACGTATAGAAAATATAATACAATATAGTATTTACAAGAATAATCAGAGTGTTTTGTCGGTACGTAAAATCTATTGGGTGTGTTATTGTAAATTATATTCTAATAATATTTTTGACAATATGCGCAGGGATATACGAAGTGGCGATTTCTTGGTAAATCAAAACGATATTTTTACGGGGAATCACCCTGTACACACTTGTAATGTTGTTATAATACAATATAATATATTGTATTACAGTCGATAGTTAATAACCCGAAATGACAGTGGTCCCATATATATATATATACACGCGGAATATTAACTGCAATGTCAACGGCGCGGAGGGGAGGGCGCGGAGAGGACCGCTTCGAAACTGTACAATAATATTGCGTTACGTATGACGACGGGACGACGAGTGCACAAAGGCCCCTGCGGTTCAATCAAATTTCATTTATGACTCCACCCCATGTCGACGCCAACGCGTCAACGCCGTTTGTGCCCGACGCGCACTTTCGGCCCCATTGTATTCGTTCGCGCGTGTATCGCGTCGTCGTTCATCGGCAACAGTCAGCATATATATATACGGGGACACAATCCCACACCACGTTATCCATCACCATACGATGCTCAGTCATAATAATTTCGATTATTTGATATTATGTTATTATGATTATTTATAATCGGACACTATATATATATATACATATATGCGTTGGAATAGAATATTTTATACAGTATTTAACACGATGATAATAATTTATATTGGCGAGAGAATAAAATCCGGTATAAATTAAGCTGTTAAAAAGCGCAATGATTATATATTTTGTTTTATTTTTAATTCGATTAGATATAACGAAAATAATGATAAGGTAAAAAATAAGAAAGCATGTAAAGGTCAAAGATGTATTAAAATGAGAAATATTATTAATAATATTAATAAAGTAGAATTTGTAATTATTTATTCGGTAGTTTTTGAGGTGAAATTTAGTTACAGGAAAATACTTTAAAATTACATTTCAAGTTAAATAACGAATATAATATTTCACATAAAAATAGATTTTATACATAAAATATGAGTGTTGTACAAAGACAACCCATAATTTATCTAGATAAAAAAACAGATAGTCAATATTTAATATTGTATATTGTATATCCAATGTTCGTTCTCGGCGTAAACCATATTACCGTAATTTTATTGTTTTGTAAATATTATTATCATTATTTATAAACTATCTGATGCTCCAGTTAAACTATAAATAGTATTTACATAGCGCGGTTTAAAATAATTTTGTGTCAAGATTTTTTAAATCATTGATCGAATAATTATCTAGATGATTATTTTCAGATAGCTTATTTATGTATCTATATAAGATTAAAAGATAACGGTACTTTATCTAGATAATGCACAACACTGTAAAGTAAATAATTGTATAATAAATAATCTGTCAAAAATAAAAATTCCAATTATATAACCAATAAAGAATTAAATACAAATTAATAATAACTGTTCTAACTTAAAAAACAAACAATTATAATATAATACATTTAGTTATCTACTTAATATAATAATATATACATATATTGGATAAATATTAGAAATTTAGTTCATTGTACCCAAAGATAAAAATTCGCGTACAAAAACGGGTTTTAACAACTTTTCCGTACATAATTGAATCATTTTGGCCAATAATGTAATTTTTCAATTATCAATATTGACCGCGATAGAGGCTTCAAAGAGACTATATAACTGTATTAATTTATTTAAATTTAATTAATTAAATATTTAATAATTATAGGATATTTAACAATTATTATAAAATAAAATCTACTGAAAAATGAGTAAATGCTTATTATTAATTAAATTTGAAAATCAGTTAAGATGTAGAAAGTACAGGATGTATCATGTATGTATATACTATGCAAACAATCAAAATGAAACATATGACCAAAAATATGTACAAAAAAAAAAAATCGCTACTTTATGTTTTCTTCGTTGCACGGTAAAATCATTTGATTTTATGGTTTTGGAAAGATCGCACGTTTGCGTTCGTGAAAGGTTTTTTGGTAATCAACATTCGATTGAAAAATTATAAATTTATAAATTTCAAACGACGATGAGTTCTAATATAATTATAAAACGAAAACAAAATTTGAGATAGTAAAGAAATTCAGTTTAACGCATAACGAAATATCGATTAACAAAATACTATATATTTATTTATTTTTAATGATTTTTTGAAATTTTTGAAAACACAATTTATTTTCATTACCTATTTATACCGACCAGTGTACCATTATAGTTCATTTTCAATGATCATATACGTATTTTAAATGATTAAAATCTGAAAATCTGGTAAAGAATACATTGATTAATAAATATTTAAAAAAGAAAATTATAAAATAATTAATAAGTAACGATGATTATGGTAAAGGTAATGTAATATAGAATTTACTCTTTAATTGGGTTTTGCATATCATGAAAATGAGGTTTAGTTTAAGATAAGGAATAAGAAGAGACTTTTCAAACCAATCATAGTTTAAATCCACATCAAGGTAATCCAGATAGTTACCTAATATCCATATTTAAAAAAAATTACAAGATTATCTTATTATTCTTTTACTTTATTTAAAATAAATCAATGAATATAATAAATATAATAATTACACAGTTGATAAAAGTGAATTTATAAAAATTTTAGAAAATTATAAGGTTGGTTTAAGTGTACCTTATATATTTTTTAATTTTTACTTAAGTTTTTCTTAAATTTATTCTAAGTGCCATTTATAAATACCAAATGTTAAGATTTATTTAAGCTTAAATAAAACTAAATTATTTAGTAAATATCGTTTAATATGATTTATAAATACAAATTCCTAGTTTTAGCAAAAATTACACCAAGACTTTACTATGTATTGTTTTAAGTTTGGCCAATATGGCAAAATGTCTATTAATATTATTGATGATGATAATAATAATAATAGTAAATAAACAAAATATATTTTCATGGTTACTTATAAAAAATCAGTCAGAAAAAAATTATGTATTCCCCTTATAACAAAACCATATTCGTGTTAAAATAGTAATTGGTATCAGAGCTTGAATTGTGAAAGACACAGGCAGACAAAATCACTCTTTTTTATATACCTAAATATAAATAGTTTGGTAGTGTATTCTATTTCCAATGAAATAATTAAAAATATATTTAAGTCAGTAAGAAAATATGATATTATATATCGATGTAAAATTGTAAGGACGAATAGTGGTGATTTTATAAGGTCTGTTCATAAATAATAAAGAATTAAAGATGAAATTATGCTGTGTTATTGTTATTATTGTCCAAGTTCAGGTTTCATCATTAATGGATATCAATAACTGATTGACATATAATTATTATATTGATATATGATTAATGAATATTAATATAATATTATTTAAATTTATTTTTTAAACAATTATTGAAAATTTAAAGACCATATTAATATATTAATGTATTATAATTAATAAATACTTTATGGAATATTTTTTTTCCTTACTTTAATATTTATATAATACTTATAATAATCTTCGCTAATATAAAACAAGGTAGACATTATATTATAATATATAACGTAGAATATAATATTGTCATCGTTAAGTAATTTGAATCGTTTTCATTGAATGATTTAAATTTTAAATAATTCATAATTTTCTGTTTAATATTCTGTCTAGAACTCTAGATGCGTAGGTATTATTATTACGTCTGACATCTGAGCTCAGTGGTTTAGGGGAAGTCGAATTTTAATATGACAGCTTAACTAGCCATTGTGTATATGCGGTTGCAATGCCATACAGTCAAACTGGCTCCTTAAAGTAATAATTCATATTTTTCTGAGAAACACATTTCATATACATGACATATTAATTTTAAAAATTACCATTTATTGCTGTTGTGGTCACAATTGTGATGATTTGTCTGAAAACGTTTAAGCTCCCATGTAGTAGGTAATAAATTAAAAATCATGATCATTGTTTTGTAAAATTCATACATGATATTTGAGTACTTGAATTTAATATAGTAATATAAAATTATACGCCATTTTTGTAGCCTCCGTATTTTAAATATATGTATAAAATTAATTTATAAATTTAAACTATTGAGTTACATCTTACATTTAATTTGTATCTACGTTAAACGTGTATATATTCACATAACACATCAATGCGTAGAAAAGTAGTTTGTGATATAATGGGAATAATAATATTTAAATATTAAAAATATAGATCTTTTCAGTATAATATTATGCATATTAATTTGTATTATGATAATATTGCCTTCCGACAAATACACAAACACATTTTTTAACCACTGACTGCATTTCCTATATAAAGGGATATTATTTAGTTCTAAAACTATTAATTATGATTTTCAGTTTTAAAATAAATTGATAATTTAATTTATACACGCAATTAAGTTTTATGATGCCTTAATATCTCCTAAATTAAAGTTACATCTCTCGGGTTTTGATTGTTTAAAATTATGTGAATGTGTAATATTATATTTTTGTTAAATAGGAACTATTTGCAATATGATATTTTAAAATTATATATCAATTGATTATTAGTCATTCAAAGACTTCATCTAAATATATAGCTAACTAAACAAACTTTACCAACCAATAAGTAATTAATTTTATACACACCAGATAAATGTCAACATTATATATTACAATATATTATTAATATATTAATTATTTATTACTCAATACAATATTATATAAAAACAAATTACAATTTTTAAATTTTTTATAAACAAAACATGTGAATTAGTGTAAAAATTATATTTGATAAAAAACAAAATAAACAGAAAAAATTCGAAAAGATCTTATTAATAATTATAATAATGTTTAGTCCTTCAAATAAAATGGGCTGAAAAATGAACAGAACAATATACATAATTATATTACCATAATTGTGTTCTGTTTCTGATTCGATCTACCGTACGGTAACCGTTACATTATACCTATGTATACTATCATATAACTTATATTATCGCTATTATTTCTCATAAAATACATTTGTGGTTTTAACGAAATGCTAGTCCAGAATTAGATAGACTCGAATTATTTAAAATTAAACGGTACTATTACTAATGCATCTTAAACTACTGTTATATTATTATTCTCTTTGTTCCAATTGCAATGTCCATTTAAGTTTTCATTAATATCATATAAGTCGAAGACCTTAGTCATTATGCAAGTACAATAACAATTTATAATTTTTCATCACATTGTGATTTGTGACAAAATTATAATTCATATTATCAATGGTGTATTTAACGTATCTGTATGTACATCATCAATTAAAATGTAATAATCAACAGTAGGTATTGAACAATTCGGATTGTAAACAATATTTCGAAGACCAGATCGAATTAGATTTTGATTGACATATTTTCTTTGCAGATCACCTGTGAGACAATAATAATTTAAATATGAATATACATTATTTTATTAAAGGTTACTTTAATCTTGTTAATCTGAGATTAATAATTTTTGATTCTTTAAAAGATTAGAATTATTAGATTATTAAAGATTGTAGATTGTTATACCCATATGTGGGTACCTAATACTTATGTGTGTGTTATCTATGCAAATCTTGATATAGTTAAAGACGTAGTCCAAGTCTAATCATTTCACGTAGAAATATTTTTTGACAAAATATAGAATATATCATACCTATATATCAGAACTATATTGTAGTACAATTTTCAACCTATTTAAATTATTATAAAATATTTCGTTACATTTTTTTTTTTTTTTTTTTTTTGTAATAATTGTTCGATTAGGTATATTTTCAATTTTTACCAGTGTTAAAAATGAATACGTTTATGAACGCGCGTTTATCGCGTTCACGTTCATATAAACTGAACGATACGTGAACGTCATTATTCAATGTTCTTAAAGCGTAAATGTGAACGTGAACGACTTTCATATTATACTTCGTAAACGTGAACGATTTTAAGTCGTTCAAAAATTGTCAAAGAGACTTTTGGTTATTAATTATTTATTATTGACTATTTATTTATTAATTTTAATTGTTATATCTTATTATTAAGTACAATATTATTTTACTTTGGGTCATAATAAAAATATAAAATTTAAGTTATTTCGATAAGATAGAAGCGTTGATTTCAAATCGATTAATAATACAAATTTAACTAATATAAATTAGGCCAAACACTTTAAATGCACTTACAATCTAGACGGTGGCGAATTATATTTGTATAATAATACTGTATTGGTAAAATTATAATTAGGGCCCGGAAGTTCATAAATTTGCATGTTTTTACTGAATGGTCCAAAAAATTGATTAGCTACAAATTTGAAATGATAAAAAAAAGGGAATTTTCAAATTTTTTAGCGTATACGATAGTGTATGTATCTTAAAAAGATACATTCGAATTAGTTCTCAGATTATTTTAATAGTTATTAATTATTATTTAAATTTTCCTTCCCATTTAATTATAGGCATTACATTTTTTTCGAATAAAATGCTTTATAAAAACCTAACCATCATGTCAAAGTAAATAAATAAACAAAATAAAAAATGTTTAATGTTTAAAAATTAAATAATTTTTTTACCTGACTTAGTTATTATATATTTGTAACACTTCCTTATACAAAATACAGTGACTCCGAAAGTAATCAGTATACAAAATATTATTAAAACCATTTTGTGATATTGAATATTGTTCATAATGATATTATGTTTATTTTCTGAAGATACAAATCGCTTATGTCGCTTGTGAACAGAAATGATTGGATTTTCATAACTTTTAACTTCTTGCGTATCTAATATTTTATGATACACTTGTGATTTTTCAGATATGCAACGATTAGATATTAAATATAAAGTATCTTTGTTATCAGAATGAAAAACTGAAGCACTTATGGAATCTAAAAGAAAAGAAATTTAATAAAAACAGTTATCAATTGTTTACATTTATTATTTTTACCTGATATTTGACTCCATATGACACCGAATAGAATGGTAAAAATCATTATTTATATTGATGTGAATAATATATTATACTTATAAATACAATTTTCAATTAGCTACCTAACTAACAATTAATATAACAACATAAGCAACAATTATTAATTAATTAAATAAATAAATACACAATATATACCTATATATTTTTACTAAAAAGTATATATAAAAAAACAGTTTAAGTTTAATTTAATAATTTGTACAAAATGTATTAATTTATATCGATGTACACAATATACATAGTTTAAAAATGTTTAAAAAAATTAATTTAACGTGGACAAAATCGAAATATATTATACATGTAGAATAATCTAACCTATAATTTATATCTAAAACTATTTATTTAAAGTAACTGAAATTAAATATTTATTAGATTTAAATAATATAATCAAAACTACGAAACACACGCGTACAATTCTCGTCGATATTATGTACTATGAAATGTGTTGAATATTTTAGTTTGATTATATTATATCATATTATATATACAATATAGTTATAGTTCATAAAATATACACAGTACATTCCTAGTGCATTACGTAAGAACACATATTTTATGAAGATATTTGCTCAGAGTGATTAATTAATAATTATTACCATATTTCGTTAACGTTGACAAAATAAAATTTTGTTTTTACATTTATCGTTATAATATATTTATATATTATGTGTCGTATACCATTTGTTAAAGTCGCTTTTTGCGAAAAAAATACTAGGCTCTTTGTAAAACAATGATTCTTTTGTAAATTGTTTTATTAATTCAAACTATTTACTTTTTTTACTATTTTCTAGGGATTTTACATAATAGATATGTCAGTTAGGCTCTTTGAAAAAGCTATGTTAATATAATGAAAACCATATTAGTTAGTTATAACAAGGAAATAGACAGTTTTAAAATGGCTTACGTTTAGCTTTATCTGATATGTACATGGAAATACATATTATATCTTTTATAGGATTAATCCAATTTTAATTGGAAAATGAAATTATAAAAATAAAAAATACTCAGTTAAGCATTTATAAATGTATACCAATCAATTAGTAAATTAATAAATTTAATAAAAAAATATTATATTATTTATTACAACTCAATAGGTAATTAAATTTCGATAACGATCGCAATCGTATGCTACAAAAAAGTGATTCCAAAGTTCCGATAAGAAGCGATCACAATTGAATACCACTAATGTAAAGAACTAAAAAATAGTAGGAAAAAATAAATAAATTCGAACGTGCTACTCAAGGTGGATTTATATGATGAACTAACTACTACAAAAAATATTCTAATAATTTATTAGTTATTTTTGCTACTAGAGCGCGTTATTCACAGTAGGTGTCCTAAAAAAGAAATTATACTTTATTATATAAGTAATAATGTAATATAATAAAAAAATGTTTTATTTTGACTGTTAATTATTTTTATTAATTTATTTAAATAAAACATAAAAGATTAATATTATAGGTATAAATAAATCAATAAAACAAAATAGATATTAATTATTATAATAATTATAACTGTAAAATTTAATTGAATTTAGCCGTCTTTTTAAACGTTTTTCTTTATATTATTTTTGAAAAACTACTTTATTTTTCTTTTACATTCGAAAATTATTCTTGTTGTAATATACAATCTTGATATGTTTTGTAATTATTAATTTATGATCAACACATCCAACTTTAGTATTATTTTGACACATTAAATCATCGTATAATAAGTTGAAATACATCAAATGCAAATAAGCAGCATTAATTATTTTTGGTACTTGAATTAATCCAAGTGCCTTTTTTCAGCTTTTTGGTATATTTCGAATGGTTGGTGTTTTACGCTTTATTGGATTTTTTGTTAAATATTTAGGTAAATTAGAATAAATATACAAGGAACAGCTGTGGAAGTTAGTATTTGATACAGTCAATTAAAATTGATTATTAATATAAGTGTCATTCACACACTGTCTGTTTTGGATAGAAAACTATCTACCCAAGGAATGATTTTATTCCATTCATTAATTCATTTAATCCTATAATTTAAATGAATAAATTATATGTACCTATAGTATTTTATTTAGTTGTTATTTAAATATTCACTTCATTTTTTGGTACATCAAATAGCAATGGATATTTCATATTCGGAGTAGATATTACGAAATCTCGTCGATATTTATTGTTACCCACAAGTCCACAAAATAGCCCGGTACAAAGTATTTCATTACATCTATTAATTTTAATACAAATATACAAATTCAAAATTTCGAATAAATTGTTCTTCATCTTCTTTGTCTTACCTGCCAAATATATGGGATCGGTCATTCTAATACTAACTATAGATTTCGATCATCTTTTTTTTTTTGCGAGAAAACTACATTCGCATTACTTTCTTCCTAGTCCCCATCGGCCATCGCTTATTTATAAAAAAATATCGATTATCTACATCTCATCTATTTGTCAATACGAATAAATTACACATAAAATATTTAAGAACAAAGATTTCTGAAACTTAGAATATTCAAATTTAATTTATATGTATATTTTTCTAGTAAAAGGATGACAGTGATACTAATACAAATAGGACACCAATTTTGATCAACGTGCTCTACTGGGAATATTAACTGCAGTAAATAAAACGTATACCTCTAACTAGATGGAAAGGTGTTAGACACTTTAACTTATAAATCCACATTAGGGAACCCATCTTAAAAACTTTGATAATATTTTCTTTTGATTTAGGTACATAATACATGTTATATTGTATATCTATACAATTATCATATTTATGAAGCATAAAAATACACCACATCAAAAGATAGTGTTTAAAGTGTTAAGAACAATATTCAAGTCACACGTTAAAGGTTTATGTCATGGTTATATATTGAACGATAAATTTAACAACTTTTTCAAATTTTTTTCAAAAATTATAGTAAAAGAGTGAAATTTATGGTTAAATAATTAATAAAAGAACGACAATTTTGAACCAATTTGTAAGAGTGAATGAAAAAATAAAAATGTTTTTGTTCCTTATTTGTACATTCAATCCTAAATTTATGCTCTTTTACTAAGATTTTTGAAAAAAATATAAGAAAAGTATTCTAACTTCGAAACAATGTGTCATTGTGATTGAAAAAAAAAATTAATTTTGTATGAAATTTGAACATTCAACATTAAATTTATGCTGTTTTATTATGATTTTTGAAAAAGTTATAATAGAAGTACGAAAATATCGAATCACTGCTATTGTGAATGAAAAAAATAAAAATTTTTTGTTTCAAATTTGGATATTCAACCTCAAATGTATGCTGTTCTACTATGATTTTTGAAAATTTTTTAATAAAAGTACGAACATTTTGATTTTCCTTTAAATTAATGTGGTTTTACTATGATTTTTGAAAAAAATTTTGTAAGAGAATGAAAATTTAAAATCAATGTGTCATTGCGAATGACAAAAAATAAATTTTTTTTGTTTTAAATTTGAACAATCCACCTTAAACTTTTACTTTTTTACTTTAAATTTTTGAATAAGTTATAATAAAAGTACGAAAATTTTGTATCAATGTTTCATTGCAAATGAGAAAAAAAAATTTATTTTGTTTTATATTTAAACATTCAACCTTAAATTTATGCTGTTTTACTATGATTTTTGAAATAGTTTTAATAAAAGCATAAAAATTTCGACTCAATGTGCTATTTTGAATGAAAAAAAAAATGTTTGTTTTAAATATTAATATTCAAAATTAAATTTATGCTGTTTTACTATTATTTTTAAAAAATTATAATAAGAGCATGAAAATTTTGAAGCAATGTTCTATTGTGAATGAGAAAAAGAGAATTTTTTTTTGTTTCAAATATTAACATTCAACCTCATATTTATGCTATTTTACTATAATTTTTGAAAATGTTTTAATAATAGAACGAAAGTATCGAATTAATGTGTCATTATGAATGAGAAAAAAATAAAATGTTGTTTCAAATTTGAACATTCAACCTCAAATTTATGCTGTTTTACTATGATTTTTGAAATGTCATAATAAAAGTACGAAAATTTTGAATCAATGATTCTTTGTTGTACTTTTGTCCTTTCTATCCTTAGAAATATTAGTGATGGAATGTTATTAAATTATTATTGTCTTTACGATTCTGAGCAAATCTCAGCCAGATATACAATATTATATTGATAAATGATATTTATTTTTATGAATTATATTTTTTTTTTCAAATAATGTGCATCAAGGTTTAACATCATTTCTTACTGTTGCTTGTTTAATAGTTTTCTGCTTTCAATTAATTCACAGCACAACAATATTTTTTATATTCACAGGTTCTTTATATTAGATTTACTACGAAGCGAGGAATGTATTACAATGTTTTTTTTAGTATAAAAACATTTTTTTGGGTAGAAATAATAGCCCGATTACTACACATAGAATATTCTTTCGGTAGAAAATTGCATCTACTTGGTAAAAATATATATATATATTTTTTTTTTCTTTTATAAGATGTATTAAATTAAATAAAAACGTAATTAATTTAAATAAATATATTTTGGGAATTTAATCTGCTTCGGTAAAATGTAAAATTATGTTCAGACTATCTTTGATTACCATTATTATTTCGTTTACAAATTAATCAATTACACTAACTATAATAATTTGTTAGATTAAAAGTTATAATTAATAAAAAAAAGACACAATATACTAATACATTATACAGTACTTATAGGCACATTAAATAAATATAGATTATGCATTTATGGTATAATATATGCGATATTAAAATTATTATATTATATATTGTTAGTATGCATATACGTTTTTCATAACAATTTTCCATAATTAAGTCTGATATATTACGCAGATTAGATAATTAACGGAATGTGTACGTATGCAACGCGGTACATTTGATAAGTTAATTATAGTAATATATAAATCAATTTAATCGTGTAGCTTTTTTTTTCCTGAGACTCTTATCAATGTGTAGTGGTAGCCGTTCAAATAATTTTATGGTCTGGTCTTCTCATTCTAACATTCATGGGTATCATCTAAAAAACTACGACCTAGACCAGGGCATAGACCTTATTATCTTAATACGCTTGTTTTATCGATCTTTATATTCACACAATCACAAAATCAGTATAATATAATTATAAACAGTCTAAAGTCTGCGCAGGATAAAAATTATAATTTTACTAATTAACAACCAGACCGTAGTGAGTTATTATTTATTACTACCTATTCTGACCGTTACATTCAGTATACGACGATGCGCAACGTACATCTCTCAAAATGCATATTTTGTTCGATTCTAAATTATGAATTTTAAAACCGTGTTAAAAAGGTTAACCAGTGCGTAACTGCAGTTCGTTAATAAAATTACGATATGAATCATATAATTATTATTATTATACTCATAGTCGTGACATTTGGATGTTTGTCGGGTAAGAATTCTATTCAAAAGTTAAGAAATTATTTTTTGAGCTACGTTTTATAAATATTATGCATAATATTCTGTTTTTTCAGGCAACGTCAACGCAGAATGTAAAGACTTGTATGGTCGAATTGTTAATGATGGTATTATATTTATGCCGGAAAACTCTTGTGTTATATGCGAATGCCACAACTCTGAACCTAAATATTGTAATACCTTACCGTGTTATCCTCCGAAGGTAAACTTTAATTTCAACAATAATTTATAACAATAAACAATATTGAAGTTATTGTTCATAGCTAACACAATAGGTAATACAAAGTGATTCAGAGGTCAACGAACTCACATCACAATTAAAAATCCATATATTTTAATTTTTCTATTATTAAGTTAAACCAGTTGAAAGTTAAAGTCTATAAAAATTAATTTTAATTTTTTACACTTTTATTTTGACATTAAAATTATTAATAGAATTGTAGGAATAATTTCAAATTTTAGATTCTGAACGGAGCGAAGAATGTATTGTTTCGACAAAGATGTCTTTTTTTTATGTATGAAAAAATTTTTTCGGATAGAAATAATTGTCCGCTTATCATAAGTGGGATATGTTTTCGGTAGCAAATCGTGTCCTCTTGGTACTTTATTAAGCCCATTTTTCGAATTTCTCTGAAGTTTTTCCCTGGGAGAAGAAAAACTACCGAAAAATTGGCAAAATTACGATTTTCGTCATTTTTTATTTTTTATTTCGTGATAACTAATTGAGTTTTGATCGTAGGGAATTGAAAATTTTTTCGAGTCTTAACATTGGTAATATACAATTGTTATACAATTTTGGAATAGCTTAGTTGATTATTTGGCAAAATATAGAGCTATGAGATTTTTGACAAAAAAAATGAATATTAACTACAATTTTAAGTTTATCGATTTGAAAATTTTACAAAAGCCTAATAATATACTACTTAATCAGTTTAAAAATATTTTGAAAATCGTGTCTGACAACTTTTTTTATAAGCTTTTTATTATTTTTTTTTCTGATGTATGAAAACCTTTTTTTGGGTAGAAATAATGGTCCGATTACCACAAATAGAGTACCCTTTCCGTACTGAAATTCATCTAGTTAGTACTTTATTCAGCTCATTTTTTGAATTTATCAAAAGTTTTTCCTTGAGAAGCGAAAAATTGGTAAAATTCCGGTTTCCGTTATTTTTATTTTTTTATTTTTTTTTATTATTAATTGAGTTTTGATCGTAGGAACTTAAAAATGTTTTTGAGTACTAATAATGGTAATATTTACGTTTAGTAAAATTTTGAAAAGGATAAGTTTGTTTTTTGGCTAAATATAGAGCTTTGAATTTTTTCCAAAAATAATTCATATTACCTGCATTTTTTGATTTAACGGTATAAATTTTTTATAGAAACCTACTTTATACTATTTAATCTATTTACAAAATATTTTGAAAATTGTGACTGACAATTTTTATCATGAAATGATTACTTCTTGAATATTGTTCGTAGGGATTTGAAATTTATTTTGCATATTTACATATGTAATTTACATTCGTGGTAAACTTTGGATTGGATTATCAGTATAATATATTGCAATATATTGAGATTCGCTCAGAATTATATTTTTTAATGCAATATCATTGCATTCAAATTTTAATAATTATAATAAACCACTAATTTCTCCGAGGACTGAGGGGACGAAGGAGGAACGTCCATAATCGGGCTTCCCACTTTTTAAAAACACATTTTATTTACAAACATTTAATCGACATAACTTTTTTTCATGTTTTGAATAATGGATCACATACTCACAATGAACAAATTTTGTAAAAAGACTCATCATATAAATCGATGTATTTAAATAATTTTTTATTATTATGGCGTCAATAAACGTCAAAAATGCAAAAACTAGTGCTACAACTATAAGTTTGGAGATCCCGGTGCAAGATAAATTTAGAGGCCCTTTTAAATTCTGAGATATGTGAAGAATATATCGCTTTTATAAAAATTGATCCACCCAATCACCATCATTTAAAATATCTAGACAATTATAATATAATTTTATGTTATATAATAATAATTGATTAGCTAGATAGTAATTAATGAAATATATATATATTATCTTGATACATAACGTTTATATTGTTCATATCGTTCATCGTGAATTTGTTGAACTCGTAAATTGAACGTCGCAACTGTTTAATCGCATGTGAGCTGAGGTCCGTTGAAACGTAGCTGTTACAAAACAATCGCGCGATCAAACCATTTGTGATAAAACACAAACTATTTAGTTGATTAAACTGTTTAGTTGCATGTGATCTCACAGTCATATATCACTGTGAAAATCAGCCATGCGATCAAACAGTTGTGCAAATATCGCGAGACTGAAAATTGTATGTCAGCGACTAGCCTAACAACACAGAATCGAATATGACAAGAATATGTCAAATTAATTTTTTTGTAATAAATCAAGTCTTAAAGAGAGGAGGCCCCTTTAAACAGGGATGTATATAGTACTTTGTATAATGATAAGAATTTCGGAAACAAAAAGTATTCTCTTAAATATTAAAAATCTAACTAATAAGAAATCTAATTTCTTAAAAATCTAACTACTTCTTTCTCAATATAATGCATGCACATGACTCTGCTCGTGGCTGGCACTTGTCCCTACGCTCTTCGGCGCTATCGCTTCGCTCTGCAAATCGAGAATAATCCTCGATTTGTTTTGCAAAATTATAACTTAACTAATTAGGATTTTATATTATTAATTACTAAATTTCTTTTCCGCATTTTTAAAATTTTCGATGTTGGTATTGGCCGTTCTTCCAAAAATAAGATTCCTTTGATAATAATTTCTTATCATTTTTTTGAAGTACTGTATTCCCCTCATAAACATAAGCCCGAGGCCCATCTAATGTTGCGAGGCACCGCTTGCACCGATGCGGCGGTAGTTGAGGCACTGGCAAAAATGATGTCACATGTCGATTCGTATGAGAATTTTGCAAGAAATATTATTTGTGTACTTATTTTTACATTTAAGATAATATTCTTTAAATAATAAATATACACAGATAAAACCCAAATATTGTAAATAGAATAAAATTTTGAGCCTCATTGGATAATCCTTCTAAATACGCTTGTAACGACATCCTTAAAATTTTAAAAACACCGTGTATTATATTATATTGTAATAAGTTATAAATTTATGTTTAAGTGATTATCCAAAAAAAAAAAAAAAATTTACACATATTAAAAATCGTAAATTCTAAGAACAAAATTACAAAAATTATTCTGTACAATATTATTTGATAATCCTTTATTTCTTTAATTTGGATACTCCCAAAAAAAACTCGTTACATGCGTTAATTTAAAATATTTTTTATAACGAGGGAATCTTTATATACTACGCCACTGGTTAAATGAATCACTTTGTATATTGTTTAACTGATTCTTATTAGGTATAATAGGAAATACTAAGTAATATTAAATTAGTATAATACTAAATTATTATTTAGTGTTCGTTATAATTATTTACAATTAATCTAAACTTAATCGGACTTATTAGTTATTTCCGTTATAACGTACATTTTATGGCATTAGCTTAACTAATACGATTTCGTTTAACTGTATAATATAGGCTTGCAAGTCATTCACTGTTGGAAGTGGATGCTGTAAACTTGAGTGCTTAGACGAATTGTTGAACAAATATAAAATTCAATACGAAGATGCAGATAATGTCAATAAATCAGTTGCTAGTAGGTACTGTAATGGGATATTACACCTATTTTACTTTTATCCTATTGTATTCGTTTTGGCAAATATAACATTCTTTGGATGATTGATAAATTGATCCAATTCTATAATTTACAATTTACACTATCGTAATATAATTTATTTCGATGATAATTTACCAAAACCTTTTCTTTGATGTTTAATTTCTTATTTCATACATGTATAAATACTACATAAATACATTTTTCTATTATTATATAATAATATTATTAATTAGTAATGTGACAAATATTTGAGTTCGAACCGATCCCAAACTGGAATAAATAAATATTGTCAGAACTAAACATTTCAATTAATAAATGAAACAGTTCAAAACCGATCTATTATAAATGAAAAAACCATAGTTAGAAAGGACCAAAGTTTGGTTCAAAAATTTGTAATAATAAGTTCGAATTTTGAACAAATCATCACATTACTAATAATGATATTAAATAAAATATAACTACTATATTAATATATTAAAATAGTAAGTAAAGATTATATTTTTATATTTGATGTTAAACAATAAAAATTTAAAAAGTATTATATTTTGTATATCTAAAACAGTAAAACATTTAATTATAAACATAATTATAAGTTATAACAATAATTGATTAGGTAATCATTTATATTTTTAAATTAACTTGGATAAAAATATAAAAATTGGTAGACCAGTTAAGAATTTTAATGTTAAAAAATATATTTCTGTCAAAAAGCTAAAAAATTTTAAATATATTTAAACATTGTACAAATATCCCTGTGTACAAATATATTAATTTTCGAGATGTAAAAGAGATGTTCTTTTGAAATATGTGAAGTTTGTTATTTGGGTCTGTAGGAATCTCAGAGATGTCACCGGAATCATTAATATCCCCTAGTCCTTATGAAGTTAATGTTTAAACCAAAATAGATTTAGTTATAACTTATATGAACTTATGAAATATTTTTTAAAAAAAGTGTTTTGCATTTTTATATTAAACTTAATATAATAAAAAAAAATCTGGCAGTCACTGATTTTGAAAGTTCCTTCTTCGTACCTTTGGCCCTCGAAGAAATTAGTGCTAGAATAATATTGTTGTATTCGATATTTGATAAATTTTTGCATTCGAAAAAATGATGCTGTTCGAATTTCGGTCGTTTATGCAACTAATTCATTATTTTATGCAACTAATATTTATAGTATAAACGTAAACCAGGTATCCGTCACCCTGGCAACCCTACTTTAGATATTTCTTTAAAAAATGATATATTGTTATTATTTAATACCATTTGTAATCACTTGTAATCAGCTTAACTTTTTTTGTAGTCAACGTTAAGCAACTAAAAACGCTTTTACTTATTAGCTCCTGTATATATATATATAGTTGTATATAAATGTAGCTCTGATATTTTTGAGAAATTATTAATTTTATGTTATACACTTATAACCACAGTTAGAATATAAAACAATAGTAAATTGTACATTCATACATATATTTTAAAAGTTATATTTTTATATAACTCAGGGCTTTGGCCAGAATTATTTATTCGGGTTATGTGTTTCGAGCAGTGGCGTACACAAGGGGGGGCTTTGGGGTTGAAGCCCCCCCAAAAAAATATTTTTTTACATTAAATTATAAATTATTATAACACATTGTCACAAATATAGTATTAAAATAATGAATGATGATGTTTTTTTTTTCCAAATTTTATTATTATATTAAATAGTTCAATAATACGTAATAAGGTTTGTGACAATTGCCGAGAGCTTATTTTGTTGAAAATTATTTTTAGATTTATTGGTATTAGCGTGTTCTAATTTTAAGAACTAGTCAACAGCGATTAAATTAGATAGACAGTCGTCGATTTTGATAAATAACTATACAATAACAATATTTATCATAATTGTAGACTATCTGTCACGTGAAATTTCGTTTGTTTAATTCAGTTCGTTTGATTTTGTCGTTGTGAATGTTGTATTGAATACGTATTTACTACTTTATGTAAAAAAATCTGCAAAATGAGTAAAAAACGAAGCAAAATTACGCAAAAAAACAAAGAAAAATTAAATTTTAAATTAATTGGTCATAATATTTTATTGAAAATATTAAATACAGCATACTACGTAATTTGTGGTAGTAATAATAATAATAAAAATGCTTAAAAATGAGTAGTAATTGATTTCTAATGTGTGTAAGGAAAATGTTTAAGCCCCTCCCAAATAAAAATCCCAGATGCGCGCTTGGTTTCGAGTGTTGGCAATAACGGGTGTTTAAAATATTAAAATAAAAATATTACAAGGCATTTGGCCATTTGGCTATTACTCCTTAGTAAACACATAAATCAATTACTCGACTGGGATATTTGGATCCTTCATTAACTTAAATTATGCTATGTAAACTGATACCAAATTTGCATTCAATATTAAATGCATAAGGGTTTTATATTTGAAATATATCACTTAAAATATTTCAATGAAATACTGAAAAATAGATTTATTTAATTTATACACAATAGACATATCTATTATTCAGAATTCAGATAAATATAATAAATATAGTAAAATACGTGTTTACTGTCATAGGCGGATAATTAATTAAATTTTTAGGATTGGCTAAAAATTATTGACGCAGTGTTTCGTGATGGCTTTAAGTAATAAAAAAGCAAATTAATTTTGGGGGGCTTTGATGAGTTTTGAAGGGATTTAAGCCCCCCTCCAATCACCATCTATGTTTAGGTACTGATAACTGATTACACATTCCAACATTATAATATAATAATGACTGATTTAACATTGAAACCACATTATTCATTAATTACCTTATTAATGGGTTTTAGTAGCTTTTTTTACCCTAAAAATATATAAAAACTAACGTATTGGAATAAATTTTAACTGAGAAAATTTATTTGGTTTTATTTATAAATACTTATATCTATATACTATATCTTTATGGACGAGTTATCCTGAATTTTTTACTGGGTTATAGATTAATTTGGCTTGTTTAAATAATAAATATTCGCGAAGTTATATTAATTTTAAGGGTTTTTAATGATGTTACGAGTTCGAGTTAGTTTCTTATATACATATATCTATAATAATACAATATTTCAATTCATGATTAATTACACAAAATAAAATGTATACTAATAGGCAAATATAAATCAAATTTATAATTTTGAAGTGAAATAAAAAAATTGTGCTTACTGATTTTCAAGATATGTTATAAAACTTACAAATAGCATATTTAAAGTTAAAAATTTTACTTATGTTTTTGTAATAAAAACCGTAAAAATTCTAATTTCATACATTTTACTCAAAGTCAAACTTTAAAGGATTATTTTGAAATAAAAGTGACTCTTAGTTTTTAAGAATTGTTAGATGTTTGATTAAGTATTTATTATTTCTTAAATCAACAGAAAATAACGAAAATAAATTCTTTAATTTTTGGATAATTTTCCTAAAAAATTGTTTTGAAATTCTAAAATTTAGCTTAGTTAGGTTAGGTAATATTCTTTATTTACCAACCATCCAACTTGATATGATCACTTCTTTATTACTACTCGAAAAAATGTCTACATATACGTTATACGTTATTATAAGAATAATAAGTACTTATATATAAAAGTATTATAATACGTATATTATAAGGTAAAAACAATTATAAAACCAACACACTCCTCCAAATACAAATATTTATCTACCGTTAACCATTATACTATGATTTATTCAAAAATAATGTGTCGTAGAAAGCTGGTCTTTTGCATTGGTAAAATGATAATATTTTATAATAACACTATTAAAATAATAATGACAGATAATGCAGACAATTTTTCTAATAGTTATTTTTCAGTTTGAATAATTTTGTAAAATAATTGCGACCAAATTTCACCTATCTACCTACTTTTAAATTTTGAGCGAAGCGAAGAATGTATTAGTTTTACAATGTTTTTTTTTATGTCTGAAGACACTTTTTTGGGTAGAAATAATGGTCCGATTATCACAAATACGAGTATGATTTCGGTAGAAAATTTCATTTAGTTGGTACTTTATGTAACTCATTTTTCGAATTTCTTAAAAAAATTTCCTTAGGACTTGGGAGAAGAAAAACTTCCAAAACATAACGGAAAATCGGCAAAATTACAGTTTATGTTATTTTGATTTTTTATATTTCATAATAATTAATTGAATTTCGATCGTAGGAAATTGAAAATTGTTTTGAGTATTCACATAGATGTTTTACATATTATTTTGAACAGTATTGGTTGATTTTTTTACTAAATATAGAGCTTTGAAATTTATCTAAAAATTTTTAATATTACCTGCAATTTTGAGTTTAATAGTTAAATATATTACTTAAAATATTTAGTATATATTTGATAAAACGTAAATCACAATTGTTTTATAAGTTTATAAAGTTAGAATATTATGTATAGGTAATTGAATATTATGATATTTTTTGTGTTTTTAAAAGTCTGAAGACACTTTTTCGAGTAAAAATAATAATCCGATTATAACAAGTAGGGTATGCGTTCGATTGAAAATTGCATCTACTTAGTACTTTATTTCGAATATCACAACATTTTCTCTTGGGAGAAGAAAAACTATCAAATAAATAACGGAAAATTCATGGAAATCGTAATTTTGATGAAATTGATTTTAGATTTTCATTATGACTAATGCAATTTTGAATCTAGGGACTTGTAAATTTTTTTAAGTACTCTCATAGTTTACACACGTGATAAAATTTTGGAACGGATTATCAGTATAATTTATTGTATTATATTATATTTTACTGAGAATCTTATTTTCGAAAATATGTTCTCTCTAACTTGACTTATCTTAACATAAAGTTATAATCAATAACATTTACATAAAATCATATTGTTATAGGAAAACATTTTTCCGATTTTTGGTTACCTATTAGTCAATAATATGCACTCTAGTCTATCCTAACATATTTTTAATAATAACAAATAAGTTCTAAATTTACATATATAATTTACAGATAATTATTGATTTAATAAACCATTAATAATAACATACTAGTAGGTTTGTAAAATTATACAATTTTCAAATTTTAAATTAATTAATAATATCTTTATTAAAATTATTACGACTTTAAATTAATTTAAATATATATTATAGAACAATGTGAAATCATTTTGTTAGATAACAAACTCCATAAATATGGTATTGGATGTATTGCATTTTTTTTAAAATTATTTAAATTTTTTAAATGGTCTTTAGAATTTCGTTTATTTTCTTTGTTATTAGTTGTAGGCTGTAATTGGCGAAATTGTTTTTCGTTGTACTGAATCTTTCCACGTATTCCCATATTGGACTGTAGATGAAACAATTCCTTTCATTCGTCCTACTAAGCCACTTGAGTAATACGATCTTGCTTCTTCCTTATCCACTTTTGCAATAACTGAAAAATTGAGTAAAATTAGTAAAAAAAAAAAAATTCTAAAATTAAAAATTTTTTGTACCTATTACAAATAAAATTCACTATAGTATCCAAGAAACATAATAAAATACCCCTATTTATTTCAGAGCATATTTAGAACAATATAATGCAATATTTGAAAATATAAACTATAAAATAGTTATTGAATTAAAATAATTATTCGACAGCAGTCATTTTGTTAGGAAGTCTTCACGATGAGAGGACATTGTGATAAATATTTAGAAAAAGCAGATAAAAATGTGCCAATAGAGATTATGGTATGGTTATTATTGTACCGATGGAACAACATAATGTTGGAAGCTACATAGCCCGCTAAGATTTTAAGTTGAATGCAAATACATATCTATACTAAGAATAAAAAATATAAGCAATTTTTTTAAAATAAAATCATACGTTATTACGAGTAATTTATAATATTTGTATTTATTGGCGCCGTAGCTGGGGGAGGGGTTGAGGGGGCATTCGACCCCCCCACCCATTAAATATGTTGATGAGCAAATTATAATTATGCCTCCCTGAAAATTTGTCATCACAATACTTAATACTTAACATTTTAGAGTTATAGTTTATATTTAAATTAAATGTTTATTAATTTTAATATTTAAATAATATAATATGCAATAAAATGAATTTTGAAAAGTTGTATAAGAAATAAAATTAAAAAATATAAAACATTGAAATTGTCTTTAATTTTATATTCAAAATTAAATTAGGTAAATAAGACTATTAGTTTAATCTACAAAATAGTAGTTAAACCTATTTTACAAAAATCAATAAATATTTGTATTTTATTTTAATATACTATATATTATGATTTTCCTTAAATTTCCCCCCCCCCCCCCCCAAGAAAAATAGTTCCTACGCATCGGTTTGTATTCTATGATAAAATTAGACATTAAAATATGATATTATAATATCTACTATTAATAAGTTAAATAAAATAATTTACCATACAATGTAAACAAGAAACAGTTAATAATTATAAACAAAAAATATGATAATAGTTATTTGCGATCTAATGCAGTATAATATAATATTCTCTTCTTACCTATACCAGAATTTTATCAAATATTTTTTGATAAATTGTATTCAATTTCCTAATCATTCGCTAATAGATAACATTAATTTAATATTATATAATATGCATTATTGTTATAAATATAACTACTTATACATGTTATGATGATGGCTATTACAATTTACTATTTACCAATTACATCATTGCTTTATCATTTAAATACCAAATACTTTAGTTTAATTTTGTTTTTTTAAAGGATTCCCAGTGAATTGGCTGCCTATTTTTTGACTAGTTGTCTATTTAGACTTCAACACAGACAATATGTTTAAAAAGTCACTGACAAGATACACAAATTGTTATATTTAAATTCTGGTCTTATTACAAATTCACAAATATACTGTTCAATTACATTTTAAACTATATAATAATATAATATACGATTATATTATATTAAGCTAAACGCTTACCTAAAAACGATAGCAATATATCATTGACTACTTGAGGTTGTTCTTGGTGGGGGAAATGTGAAGCATTATCAATGATCCTTAGAGTAGATGTACTCAAAAACTCTGTAGACTTAATAAAACTCTCCATTTGTACGCTCACATCTTTGTTACCAGTGATAAGCATGCATGGAGTTTGGAGCATGTCTTCTTCTTTAATTGGTTTTGAACCGTTTTCATTACCACGATGTTCGATTCGATAATACGGTAAGTTTCTAAAATAATTTATAGCACCCGTCCAATCTTCTAAATAATAAGTTTTACATATTTTTTTGGTTAACTAATAGTAAAATGTCATAATATTAATTATCATATTTAATTTAGAATTGATATATACATATTATGGTAATAAAATAGGTACCTGTTCTCGAAAATGTATATTTATATGCATCAATGTAAGCTAAGTCATCACTTTGCTTAGTTTTAGTTAGATGTTGATAACACTGGTTGATTATTTTGAGATCACATTGTAAAGCATCCATCTCTGGTAAATATGGGAGTTGACTAAAGCAAACCCAGCTAAAAATATATAATTTAATTTCTTGATTAAAGCTTTAAAAACATGACCGGATAAACTGATGATGAAAGTACGGTTAGTGATTTATATTGTATCTAATTTTCTAAGTATGTTATTAACATAACCTAATACTAAAAGATGTTAATATAGAAACATAACAAAAAACACACATTATTGTCGCTGGAGAAACTTTAATTTAGTGTAAACTGTATACTTGTATAGGTATAGTTATATTGGTTTAATAAATATTAAACATAATGTATGTTATACAATGTGTGGGTATGCAAATTCGTATATTTTCTATAATTGCAATATCTCAGAGAAAAATTAAAATAGTTAAATATGGTTTTTTTTTTTTTAAAAAGTAAAGAATAACTGAGATTAATTATTTAAAATTCAATTTTTAAATTCATTTATCAGAAAAACTTACTTTTTATTGAAGAAACTAGATGTAGGCAAATAATCCCAGTGAATGTTAGGATGTGGAGAAGAAATTGCAACAAATTTCAAAACACAATCGGGCCACAAATGAATCAGATACCAGCCCAATAATGCACCCAAGTCATGACCGATCACGTGACATTTGTTATCGTTGCCCACTCCTAGTAAAGCCAAAAATACGGCAAGCTCATTAATTAGATTTTTTACTCTATAACCCTTTCGTGCAGAAGGTTTATCAGAGTCACCAAAACCTTTTAGATCGACTGCAATTACCCTGAAACACAATCAGTAATAATAGTAATTAATAATACATAATTTTAAAATTGTAAAATATATATTTATTATTTTTAACTTTTTCTACTTAACATAGATTACAATTAAGAAACTTACATTTGTTTATTAATTACCTATTACCTATTGGTATTATAAGAAATTAAATTGTATTATTATAATAATTAATAACTATCAGTTAAATCGTTAATAAAATAAGAATTGATTAGAATTTACATGATTTTCATTTAAATTGTAACGCACTAAATAAACTATAAAACATATATTATGTATTATATCTGTATATTTCATATCATTTAATGACATTCTGATCTTTATGGAAAATATTATTTAATATACCTATGTTTCTAAAATAAAATTATTTTCAAATTTCATATTTTTGTGTATAGATTAGGTAATAATAAATTATTTTAATAGATAACAAAAAACTATTACAAAAATGAAATATTTAAAAAAAAAATAGATGCATGTATTATTAATTTTCCATCAAAGAGATCAAACATATAAATACTAGTAAAATATATATATATATATATTTTAAATTAAATGTATCAATATACTTCATTATGTTTAATATTGAAATACAAAACAATTAACATAGGAGATACTATAAGCCATAAGGTATAAGGAATACAATAAAAATGTATCCATAGACTAAAATAATAGACATTATAGTTTACAAGTAATTAATTATAATATTTTATAATTAAAATTGTATTTGAGAAAAGAAACTTATATACAATAATTTTAGAATACGGCTGAATAATTTGGGACTCGCAAACTGTAAAAATGCAAATAGTTCTATTCGATTGAGAATATTATCCAGAATAAAATCTCGAGATATGATTTATTTTGGACATCCCATGTCACCCTAATGATAACTCATTAACAGTCCTGTTACAAATCATTAGCTGTTTCATTAGCTGCATTTAGAAGTTAGGTTTGAAATTTTTAAATAGTTTAAGACCTATAGATACTATAAACTCTTCTACTCCGTTATCTTGTTATTTCATTAAAATTCCGCAATATTTAGTGCCTCGTCGTGATGATTTTGTGACTGGATGAAATTAAAATTATTCATCACCTCATTCCCCAACAATATAGATAAATACTTAGTTACTATAAGGAATATATTATAAAGGCGTATTGAAATAATTCACTACGGTCTACAATATTTTGGCACTCGAGGCTTAGACTTTCTAGGCCCTTCCAACTTCACAGCACTAGAAAAATTATGTATACCTATATCCTCCCAGATAATTCAACTCAAGTGAAATTATATGAGAATTGAGCTAATAAGGCACTTGATGTTTATTGCAATACCTTCTAAATTTAATCATTTAATCATTGTTTATTATCAATGTTTTCATTAATTTGTATACCTATGTTTAGTATTTGTTATTATTATAATCGTTATTTTAATCTAAATATTTTATATTTTATATTTACCATTCTAGTATTCATAGAGTTCAACCTGTGCATTATTAATAATTAGAT
>CM023357.1:33980085-34344428 GCA_013282895.1 Eriosoma lanigerum | reverse complement strand
ATTTTGTTAAAGATTTCAGTATATTATACTTTACCTAAAAGGTTAAAAGTAATAAAATTCTGAGTCCTGCTGTACCTACATTAAACTAACATTATATATTGAAATTTAAAATTTTATTGTAATTGTAATTGTCTTTTTTTATTATGATTATTAAATTGTATCTAAAATACCTAAGTAATTATTTTTTAAAAGAAATATATAGAAAAACCTATACGTTTTAAAATCATTAACACTATTGGTAATTTATTATATGAAATATGAAATATATTATGTTCAATAAGTTGAATTTTTATTAAATAATTTCTGTAAGTTTATTAATAATCCATAAAAATAATAAATATTGGTTATGCAAACGAATATTTATATGATATATGAAACAAGATTAAATATAAAACACTGATTAACTATTATACATTTAATATCATAGGCGTACCTACTGGGTTAGTCATCAATAAGGTCAAATTATATTTTATTTAATAACTATATATAATAATATAACACTAAATATTAATTATACTTTACTTTAAATTTTACTAAGAAATTTAAGTTTTAATAAAAATATATATTATTAATTAATGTTGAGAAGAAAAGGTATAGTTTTATGTAGGTATTAAGTATATTTATAATACTAAGCAAATGATAGGTGAGAAGCTAGATTATTTGATTTAAATTATTTATGATGCATATGTACGTATAATTATGTTGGTATTTTTATATAATAATATTAACTAGAAAAATGATTTTGTTTATGGTTTTATACTACATAAAGTATAGTAAACTATACTTTAACTAAAATTATTGTATAATATAAAACAAATTATGGTCCATTTTAGAAAGAACATCTGTCATAAAAATGTTATTTCGATTCTTACAATTATTACGTACTGAAGTCACACTCGCACAATATTATAGTTTTATTATTTAAAATAAAAATATTTTATATTAGGTAGGTAATAGCATTGATTATAGAATAGATTATTCTATAATCAATGGTAATAGGTATATACTTTCGTACAATAAACCTTTGATGGTACCTACTATAATCTAATTTTAGAAATAGTACTAAAATCCGATAACATAAACATATATTTAAATCTAATTTATACTATAGCACTATAGCATACATAGTTTCCATTAATACTCTTTACCAGCTTTATTTTATTTCAAAAATATACAATTTTAAGAGAATACATTATTTAGTACATTTTATTTTTTTAAGCTCATAACTATTACCATTGATTAATTGAATACATGTATAATTAATCAATGCTATTACCTACTTATTTATGAGCTATTGATATTCTATATATATATTATATACATATATGATACATCATATTATGTTTTATATTTTTACTTATTGTCTTAAATATATTTAAACTATGTAGCCTTTAAAGTACAAACATTTTAAAAGATAACATATTGTTATTATTTATTTTCTTGACTTTTGGTTACGCTAGTTTAAGTGTTCGCATAAAAAAATAGTTGAGCACAAAGAGTAATTTTACATACATAAAAATTATTATTTTACAATGTATTTTTCAGTACTTTTTTCAGTAATGCACAATACGGTATGTAAACTATAGTATACTAAGTGATATATAATAGCATTGATTTTGTAATATATAATATATTATAATCAATGATAATAGTAATAATTAAGTGGTAATTACCGAAAATGTTTTGACAATGTGGGTATTTGATGATGCCAGCTTATCCAGCAGGATGGAAATCCATGTAGCAAAAGAAGAACCCTTCCTTTGGGATCACCACTTTCGACGTAGTGAAATTTAACGCCCTAAATTAAAAAAAAAATAGAAAACATAACACGAGAACATATTATTAATAATTAATAAAAGTCATACAAATTATAATTAAAGATTACACTTTAATGGTTTGCATATTTTTATTGTTAATATTAGATTAGATATTTAAAAGAATATAAATTATTAAATGACATTTCATTTACAACATTATATGAATTTAACAAATTGATAAACGCATAATATCTATTATATAGTTTAGATTAAGACTATAATATTATGATATATGTTTAGAAATTTGTTTTGTTTTTATTATAATCTATAATAAAATCTACTCAAATCGAAGAATTAAAAAAAAAGCGGAAAAGTCTGTCTTTTCGGTCCTTCAAAAAATTAGTAGTTAATTATAATTAAGATTTTAATACAATGATATTGCATTCGAAAATACGACTCTGAGCAAAAGTCAATTAGATAAACAATATTATATATGCAATAATAATAATATTTATTTTTATAAATTTTCTTTATCCATCAAATAATGTTTAACAGAAAAATTATTTGTCATAAACTAACCAAAATAGTTCATCAAAATTATAGTTTTCGTGAAACTTGCAGTTTTTTCACCATTTTTAGTAGTTTTTCTTATCCCGAGGATAAACTACTGATAAATTTTAAAAATAAGCTAAATAAAGTACCAAAGCTGGTGATATTTTGTATCAAAAGCATACCCTATTTATGGTAATCAGATCATTATTTCTACCCAAAAAAGTATCTTCATAAAGATATCTGCAGGCATAAAAAAAAACAAAACAAAAAAACCACCTTAAATATTTGCAATGTACCTACGAATTATATTTTTAAGTTTTACTATTGAAAAAAAAAATTATAGTTTTATAATTCGATTTCAAAGGATTAATTTTAATATAATTTCATATTATCTAAAAAAATTGTGCTAACCTAACCTAATAATATATATTCATATAAATAAATAATAATATTATATATGTTTTTATATATTTAAGTCATACAAATTCAATAAATACCTATCTAAAATTAAATTAGAATATTAAGCAATACAGACATCATCCCGAAATCAAATTTAAAGTTTGAGTATAATTAAAGATGTACCTTATACTTAATATTTAAGTAATAATATTAATAAGTACAATTTAACTGTTAATTAATAACTAAAAGTAAATTAAACACAACTTGTTATTTGACTTGAATTATTTTTTAACTATAATAAGCAACTTAAAATGATAATATTCTATCATTGATTATGCTATAATACTTGTATAATCAATGAGTCTATTATTCAGTATATAGGTTGTATTATCCTAAATGTATTATAATATAATAATTAATGCATATTACATATAGTGTTTATATATTTACCAATGATACAATAATCATTATTGGTATTGATTTAATATATTTGATACTGACACAGTAAATTTTTATCGGATTTATTTAATTAATATTTATTTAAATGTTCTGAATAATTTAATTATACTATTTTAAACTGCAAGAAATGGGTATTGAATATTTTCATTTTTATCTGAAATATTTTTATTTTAGGTTTCCTACTCCAAATTTCAATATCATGTTTTTATTTTTCAATAAAATATCTCAAATATTCTATGATCTTATTAAAGAAAACTAACATTTTCCATAAGTATTAATACTAAGTTAAATTAAAAATATTTATAGCATATAGACTATAATATAGACAACGTGTAAAAATTTAGAGAAAATAATCTGTAATAATAAAGTAGGTAAACTAAACTTAATATAAAAATTATTAAATCTATCAACACAAATATTGCTTTTATAGCTTAAACACTTTTACGAAATACTCTAAACTTATTGTCTGAAGCTTTAAAAATGTAATAATTAAAAAGCATGTATCAGTCACTGATTTCATACGTTCTTCCTTCGTCCCTTAGGTCTTCAAAGATATTAAATAATGGTGCTGAAAGAATATCGTGTAGTAATTAAAATTTAAAAACATTGTATTCAAAAAACAATACAGAATAAAACTCGGTCAAGTAGATATTAATTATTAAACTTTAGATGTTTCTAGCAAAATTCTGTCTACGAATTTTTTAAAAATTGAATATTTTATTTAGTATGTTTTAAAACTTGTAATTAATTTTCAGTTTAATGTATTAAAAATTAAAGATTCTATCTCTCTTTAAGAGAAAAATTGAAAGTTTTTTTAAATATCTAATAGTTAATTAGTTATAATATTGTATTTTATAAAAGTTAAATAATTTAAAAATATATACCACATTCATAAAATTTTAATATAAAAAATATAGTAATAATTTTGTAATTTTTAATATAAAATATTAACATTTAATTGCTATTGAATATGCGATTCATAAATAAACATCAATTTGATGCAGAATTCAATTTTAAAAAAATATTAAAATAAATATGCATACCATTTTTTAGGATATTTTGTATAAGTAAGTTAGTTTTATGCCTTTTTAAACAAAAAAGGTTGGCGTATTAAAATTAAATATTATACGCGTAATAATATAAATTAAGGCGTAAAAATAGGCCAATAAAGGCCATAAGACATACGATTTTTAAGAAATTGTATATTTCGTTAAAGTAATATATATATATTATAACGAAAAATTGTAAATTGTATTAAACATTAATTAGAATGAAATTATAAATTTTCTATGTTTTATATTTAGACAAAAAATAACGTTTAAAAATCTCGTCACTATAGGCGTAGCTCGGGGTGGATGCAGGATATGCCGCTGCATACACTTATACCCTAAAGTTAAGGTTTAGGGGCTAAACGATCCAGAAAATTAAAGAAAATACCTACAAAATATTTAAAAAGTTGAAGAATTGAATTAAATTTAAACTTGTGTACCCCCTTACTAAAAAAAAGTGTTTTCATACCCTGAACTAGTAGTCTACTACTACGCCATCGCTCGTCACTTATAAAATATAAACGTTAAATCTGTACGACTATTATTTCTTAATTTATCACAAAAAAATGAAAATAGTGTCGGTGATTTTAATACCGTTTTTCGCAATTTTTTATTAGTTCTTCTTTATAAATAAGATAACTTTTAATTTTTATAAAATATAAATATTTTGGTATATGTATAGTTTTAAAATATATATTTAATAATGTAGGTCGTACGATCCAAAATAGAGTTCATCACAAATACAATAGTGTTTTCAGAATAAATTTTTTAATTAAACTTGTTGAGTTAGAACTCATTTAGGTCTATTTTGTTATAAATATTCACTGTCGAAAGCCGCCTCGAAAAATTGCAGAAATTGCTTATACAATTTATAATACTGTATAAAGTCCATGTGCTATAGTTTTATTATATTAGGTGTCAATGTATGATTTATATTTTATATATCACGTCAAATAAAACATATTTCTTCATTATTCATTTAGTCATTAAAAGACGAATTTGTATGCATTTGCAATTTTTTAATTTTATTTATTTTAACTGAGTAAACACAAATTTAATTTCATAATTTGATAAGGATTAAAAGTTATTTTTTATTGCATAATTTTTATGTAATCAATATTCTTACATCTTCTTAAGTCCTTATAACATTATACTTTAATTTTTAGGGTATATATATGAGGTATAATATGAATATGGTATATCCTATTCCTATCTCATATAATAAAGTCATGTTTTATTTATTTAGGTATTTCATGACAGAACTTGTAATTAGAAAAATTATTATATAAAATAAATAATAGTTTCAATTATTATTGATTCAATATAAGTATATTGTATAACCATTTAAAACAAATTAAACCAAATTTGTGTGCAAATTAATTTGTATGGTAATATATAAATATACTTATTTTTAAATAAAATTTTGATTTGAAATGTATACATATTATGTATGTATACATTTTTTAAAAGTATTTAATAATAAATTGTAATTATTTATCATTGAAAAATTTATCTGACTTATAATCTCTCGGCTCACCGATTACGACTTGCCAATATATTAATATAATTTAAAATTATATTTAATTTGTTAAATCAACACGATCATATAAATAAATTAATATTACCCAACTACTGTAAACTATAAACCTATAAATTATAATATATTACCATTATAGGTACCTATATATATTCAATGACTCATCACGATACACACAATGTGTATAATAATGAATTGTATTATAATTAAGACTTTGGTCTTATATATTATGTATGATTAGTTTTTACTATTTTACTATTTAATTGAAAAGTACAGATAATTATAGTATGTTTTTAAGTATAACTGATAATTGCAGCCAGTGGCGTAATTGTGGGGGGGAAGTGGGTACTTGCCCTCATTAATTTTATCGGGAAGGGGCAAAATGATACTTTACCCCTAGATAAGTCAACAGTTCATTACTAACAATTTAAAAATGAGTTTAAATATTGTTAAAAATAATATTATTATTAACACTTATTAGCATTATTAGTATTATTTTAGTATTAACACTTACTAGTATTATTATTAACTAAAATAAAATAAAAGCAATTCCCATGAGTTTTGTGCCTTGTGTAGTAGTGTAAAAACAACAAAAAATATATATGTAAATGAAAAATGTATTCCCCCTCCCCCCCGTTTACAATTTTGGTAAGTACATTATTTTGCCCCCTATTTTTTTACCCAGTTATGCCACTGATTGCAGCTAATATGGATATTCATAATTCACACTTTCTATAATTTCCAATAAATACAATCGGAATAACTTTGAACACTTTTTAAAAAATTGACGCAGTATAAAATACGCTATATTATATAAACAACAAAATTCTATCGACTATAATAATATGTATAGATTGTCGTTATATCAACAATAATTATTACAAATTACTAAAACTATAGGTATACGCTTATTTCTCCTCTCCTTGTCGTCGATTTAGGTTACCATTAGGTACATTAGGTAACCTTTTAATGAGTCGTGTGCATTTAGACACAGCTATATGAACGTACTCGATTTATTACCGTAATATTATTGATTATTAATTAAATTATGCGGAAATATTAGCGCACGGTTCGCTGCCTCTGCCTGTGTAGTACCACTAGTACCCGTAGCAAGATAACCTTACGTCCAACAAAAATTATGACGTTTAAAGTAAATGTAAGGCTTAAATGTGTAAATATCAAATTTAAAGAGAAGGACATGTTTGGAAGATCGAACTTAACGAGTTAATAAAAATTAAGTTAAATCTATTGAATAAAAAAAAGTCAATCGGACGTTACTTTTTTTTAGTACCTATACTTACTTAAAAACATATACTTTTCTTTTTCTCAATTTAAGCGATTATTCTGCTGTACCCTAACCTAACTTTAACCAGTGCGTTAATCGACAGACAGAGAATATTATTGATAGTCGAATAAAAAAAATATTGTTCTATCAATCGTAATAACGCATACGTAATATAATAACTAATATTCAGTGCTCGAATTGGTGTTAGGGCCTATTTTCGCGTGTTATGGCATACACGTTTTGTATAATGGCAAATTCGTGTGTTGTTATTATTTTTTTGTTGCCATTTTGCCAATTAAGCATTAATGTCATTTACACCCATGGACCTCCCTCTCAGCGATGATGCATACCTACTCGTGAAAAATAAACCCCGATTTGAGAGACGTGAGAGAATAAGTATCTCTTTTTTTCCTAACGTACCCCTTTCTAATTTTTCAATGTCCCCCCACAAGTTGTAGGTTGAATTGCAATCGGCGCAAGAGTTTTCCTTAAGTTTCATATAATTTACATATATTCAAACACTGCGGCCTATATTATTATGATTAATAACGTGATACTTTTAGACGTCACCTTGACTTTGACGTACGAGTGCGTGCCGTAAATCGTGGATGACAGACACGGCGGCGGACAGTCCCTGCGAAACCGGTTGCCGGCGGCGGACGCGATCGCTGCGATGTCATCGGGGTCGGTGTTGTCGCGGTGGCGGCGGATCAGCCACAGCGGGTTGGCCGCCCGGGACGCAACGTTCTTGATGACGATCCACGCGCCCCAGACGACGGAGAACGTCAATATTTTCAGCGACTCGACGACCGATATGGACACAACGTTGTCGCGGTTCTCGACCAACACGGCCATCACCACGACGCGACCGCGACAGACAATAATTCGTTTATCGGCTCGCTCGCGCGATTGACAATAACAATCCGACTTGAATGCGTTTATAAAACAATGAATTATTAAAGGCGTCGGATGTTATTATTGAGAAACGCGTGCGTTGTCGAATTTAATACGATGTATAATATAATACTGTTATGGTTACACGTCGAGTATCGAGAACAGAAAAAAAAAAATCGATTGTTATTGTAATTTATATTAAAAAAAAAAAAAAATTGATTAACAAAACAAACGCGTTTCTTCACTCTCCGCGCGTTCGTCGTGCACTGCCGTCGTGATTACAGTTTTAGTATTAATACCAATACAGTTTGCATTTTATAAAATCGATTATAATTAACAAATATTATTGATGTTATTAATAATGTACAATAGATATAACTTGCATACTGCAACAGGTCGACTCCACGCCCGGGTGTTTCACAGCTGAAATACATGGGGTCGGCGTATGTGTGTGCGTTTTGTTGTTTACAACGACGCGATAAGAATACATGACGTCTATTTTATGCTCGGTTCGATGGACTTTGGCGTTCCGGCTAGAAACCTTGTACACCATCCGACCAGCACGCGTTTTGTAAACTTACCTAATCTGTATAATATATATGTGCAATGTGCATATAATAACTTAAACGTGCTACGAGCCCATGACTTATATACATATTACTTATTCTATAATTAATATCCTATTCTCATCGTCTAGTTCTCGTATCACTACTATGAACATCACGTAATTATAATAATTATGTTTAATCGAGGGTTATATTTATATTACAAAACGATTTCGTTATAAATCATTATAATTTATATTATATTATACTCGGTCTCGAAGTATTAAGATTATAGAACGCGAAAAACTACATATTAGATTGTGGGTATACGATATACCGTATATCTAATGAAAAATTATAGACATAATTAAATTGTGTTTAATGCTTGTAGCGGAAACAAATAAATAGTTATGCAAAACGTATTTATTATAATTATATCAAGCGGACAGTGATGTATGTGTAAAGAAGAGTATTTAGATATATTAGGTATATTATTATATTGCTATACGTATTTAGTTATATTATTGTCTATTTCAGTATCATAAATAAATTATAATTGAATAACTGACTTACTGATTATTCATGTCGTGTGGTGTATTTATATTTGAAAATAATTTACCGCTTTACGTAGTTTTATCTTTAAGTCTACCACAACCACGGTAGTAATGTTATCAAAATTTTAACCATGGTTTATATAATTATTTTGATAATCTCACAAAACTGATAACAAATGTTAAAATATAAACATTAAACATAATTATACTAAGTATTTTTGATTTTAAAATTAATATTTGAATAAATAATCACAGTATTAATATTAGAATAATTATTTTGTATTTTAGCATATACAATTGTCATAAACTCCTAGGATTCCTATTAGTACCCCTCCGATTGCTTTTACTTACAGTTTCAAACACCGAAGTCATTATAGATGACTTCTTAATGTTGTTAATTTATTAAATTATACCTAGAAACTAAAGTGAATTACATAGTGATTTAACGTAACATTACATTTCACGCACACTTTCTTCATATAGTGCAATTGTTCATATTTGTTTTGTAAATTGTTATAAAAACATGTTAAAATGTTAATGTAATTGCTTATAGAAAAAAAAAATTTCTTAATTATGATAAATTATTTAATTTTATTCATAGCAATTCTTGGTTATTTGTCAGGTAAGGATGTTTAGTATTGTTTAATTAGATTTCTTTATAACATCGATTTTTTTTTTAGATACTGTCAACACTCAATGTCAAGACAATAATGGCAGGATCGTTGCTGAGGGAATGCAATTTATACCAGGTCCAGACACTTGTACTTTGTGTGTATGCGACAACTCTGTAGCTAAATGGTGTAAAGCTGTACTTTGTTCTCCACCACAGGTAATATTTACAAATTATTTCTTTTCTTATCCTTTTTCCTTTATTGTCTAATATACATTAGCAGTATTGGTACATTTAGATTTTTGAGACAAATTAATTTTTTAGTCTTATTTAATATTTTAAATCAATTGGTTTCATATTGTGTCATATATTGACTATTGAGTATTATTTATTATCATAATACTAACAGTAATTTATCTGAGATTATATGTTTACTTGGGAACTATACGATGTTGTAAATATAATGAATGATCAATTAAGATGTAAAGTATTTTTTAAATATAATAAAGTATCTATGAATCTAAAATTGTTTTAATTGCCATCATATTTCTTATATTATATTACTAATGTAATTTTATTTAATTATAGGACTGTAAGTCATTTACCGTTGGAAGTGTTTGCTGTGAATTTAACTGTTTGGATGAATCTCTTAATGATAATCAAATAGATTACAAAGGAGATAATATCAATGCTAGATCGATTGCTAGCACAATAACAGCATTTTTATTTTTTATTCTTATAGTTTTTCTTATAAATCGATTGCATAAAAGAAATATCATGTCAAGTAAGATATATATTTTTTTTATTTCATATTATTTAATTTTATAAAAAGTTATGATTAAAATAATATTGGCATTCTATTTTACTCATTCCAAATGTAATTTGTTTCGTAAACAAATAATGTATCTATATCATTTTATATTCATTATTTTACTGATTACTAATACTAGTATTTATAGATAATTAATAATTTATAAAATTATTTTTATAATATATATTTTATTATTTTGTACTAATTGCTACATATGCAAAATTATACGCTAGTTAATTTAGATAATATAATTGTAAAAATAAAAAAAATAATTTAATTGTATAAATAGAAATATTTTTGTAAAATATTTTACTACTAACTACAGTACAATTTTTTTTTTTAATGTTTTAATATAACTTCTTCATGTTATAAAATAAAATGTATTGATTACTGTTATAGATGGAGAAGTATTTAGTTATCCAAATACACCTCAAATGGGTGAAGGTGTACGTGGAATTGGATTCATTAGTAGCTACATGAATTTTCCAAGGCCTATGGGTACTGATTTATATTATGGTGATCATGCAACTCTTCATATACCTTTGTGGAAAACATACTATCCACGAGGTGATGCACCTCCACCATATGATGAAGCTGTTGCATTGCCTCACCAAATACCACAACAGTTTATTGGACTGGTTGATGAAGTTACTCAACATAGAACTATACCACTTACTGTCACTGAAATTGAACAAAATACTGAGCCTCAAAATTGTAACTCTGAGGTTGATTCATCAATCAACCAGTTACTTTTAAATAATGGTAATATATTACATAGTGTTTTATTTATCAAGGTTTTAAACTCATATGCTTGACATCTAAAAAACTCTTCAAAATATTAAAATATAAAACATAATATTATATACCTTAGTACTGAAGTGTTATATTAAATGGCTTCATCTATTTACTATATAAATACTATTTAATTTTAGGGCTTGTTAATTGGAGGACTTTTAATTTCTGATATCAAAATAGTTATGTTTCTTACATCTTTGTTTTCGATCAACTGTTACTTAGATGTTGTGTTATTTCAGATCAAATCAATAATGAAGACCATCAATGTAATAAAATAACTACTGTTTCAAATGATGATTTCCGGGAAGAATGTGAAAATTGTAAACACGATCAAGAATTTGCTGAAGGGTATAATGATATATTCCCTGAACCAGAGACTATGACATTAGAAAGACGTCCGCAAATATCTCATGAACACACAGTGGATAGTATCGAACCTCGTTCGTCAATGACATTACCTGGTGATGGACGATTACGAAGGTATTAAAGTGTTTAATTGTATTAATATAATGTATATTCAGATAATGCTCTAAAATATTTTATTATAATAAAATATTAATTTATTGTTAAAAAAATTTTAAAGGACTCATGTAGGTGACATGAAAGATAAAAATAAAGTTGAATGGTTCAAAGAAACTAGTTTAAATGAAAATTCAACATCCGACGACGATTAACCTTAAAAGAAATGTAACTATTTATTGGTATAACTTCATGTTTAAGAAAATGCTTGATAATATTTATTGGAAGTCTTCAGTTTAGGTACTGTTTCCTAGATATGACTGATTAGATAAGACTGAGCTGATGTCTTAAGCACAGCTAGCTGCAGTGGCTAGCTATCCAAACAATTATATATTGATACATATAAAATGAAAAAACCTTAAATAGTTTGATTTGAACATCATAACATATAAGTAATTGCCAGATTTGTATATTTTAAATAATAATATAATTTTAAATTTATTAGATGAGAGAGAAGAGAAACATAATAATATATTCAATATTCAATATTAATCAATTCAATTATCACCAAGTCTAAAAATTGTAATACTGTAGGTAGAAAAATGTATCTAATAATATAAATATATAATAGTATATTATAATATGCAAGTACTTAAATAATCCAGAAAATTTTATTCATTTAATAAAATTCAAGATATTTCAGGAAACAAATTTAATAATTAGATCATTAGAATAATAACATATTTCTATGCGGATATTTGAAGCAGTTAATCTTAGATTCTACAGTTAATATTCAATACTCCTACTGCAGCCACATGTAGAAAACTTAATTTAATGGAAATTACATATTAACAGTTGCTGCGGCTTGCCGCGCTTAGGAAACTGTACCTTTACTGATTATTAATCCTATGTACCTATTAAGTTATTACTATGTTACTATTAAGTAAAAACATAATGTTAAAATTAGTTTGTAATTAGTTGTATATTCAACTTACAATGATTGAATGATGTCCAACAGCTTTTAAGAGAAAAGTATCCTATTAATTGGTTTTATTTTATGTTAATGATTAAAATTTATATTGATATTTAGTTTTATAACTTATCAATGTATTAAGTAAAAACACCCTTTATTCTAGTCAAATAATGTATTATACCAAAGATCAATTAAATCATGGAAAAATAATTTTTAACATACAAAAATAAATCTTACACATTGCTCTATTTTGTTTATTGGATTATCATATGATATTATAAATACTTATGTTTAATGTAATATGCCAATTAATAGGTTATTTATTTATAAGACTTAAAATATTATTTAGTATTTTTATATTATTCGATTAAATTAATTAAGCCATTAGTTGCATTTTAAAGGCATTTAATTGCATTATTAAATTGTGATTAATAAATATAGGTATAATGAAGAAATATTTAACTATTTATTTCATTTATTACTAAAACGTATACTAAAAAATATTAGATCTATTAATTAATATTAAATAGATGATATACAAATTGATCTTTAAGAATTTGTATTTTTATTATAAATATATAACTACAAATAAATTAAATACTTACCAATCTTGATAATTATAACATATTTCTTATATAATATTTTGCCTAAAAAATTAAATAATACTTAGCACTAAATTAAATGTTATTTAATGATAAGAAAATATAATATCATTTCTTGAATTTCTGTCTTATTGTTTATGTAATCATAATTTTCCCAGTGTATATAATTTAATAGTATTTCATTTATGCACAACTATGATTTATATAATCCGAGCTTATAAATATAGCCTTTAATTTTTATTAGATCTAAAAGATAGTTTTGTTTTTAACTTTTATACTTTTCTGTGATAAATCATTGCCTGTTGATTATGTTAGAATCTTTTATGGATAAATTTAATATTTTAAAATTTGATCGGTCGTTCTATTATAAAGATGTCATAGTGTCATAAAAGGGGTGGTAGCTAACAAAAAGATCCTAGTGAATTAATAGCATCAATAAAGATTAAATAACTATAATATAAAATAAAAATTTAAAAAATAGGTATTATACTATGTTATGTTACAATTTACTTTCACAAAAAAAACTATAAAAAAAACATGGACAATTTTTATGTAATAATTTAAGAAACCAAATATCAGTCATTACTGTTATATAAATTCTATCTTTATTATAATAATTAACAACATTGAGTCAATTTATTAATTTTTTGCACTCACTTGTATTATATTGTACTACAAAGTATATTTTTTAAATTAAAATTAAACATTATCCATATATTAATTAATAATTATTAATATAACTATTATAATCACTTAAGTGTATTTTAATTATTATGCAGCCCGGATATTACACATTATTAAATGATTATTATTATTATTATATGTTCTTATGGAATGGACAATAATATTAAACAACATATTTATAAATAATTAACTTTCTTAATTGCCTTTAATATTGTACTATTATTTTTAAGAATTATACACTTCTTTTATTATTATACAAATATTATTCTATTTTAAAAATCATCATTTTATTATAGAGTTCAATAATTTAAAATAAGTAATATTATATTATTATAATATTATAAATTAAATTTTTAAATTAAAACTTAATGCTATCCTTTACCATTTTAAATTTGAAAATCTTACAAATTTCAATATTGTTAACCATTATTATATAAATAATAAAAACGAATTTCAAATTATACCAAAATTAAAAATAGAACATCTTACAATATGCTCTCTACCAACAACATAATAGTATGTACTCTACCATTATTTATGTGATCTACCACTATATGTTCTACTAGAGCATTGCGGCGCATGCTACTGGCTCAATAAGCTGTATATTGTAATCATTTATCACTCGTATTTTGTAGTAAAGATATTAATGATTTGATTTATTGATTATTATATAAAAATAAAATTAATATATTACTATAATATTATTATATTAGACTGTTTCTAAGAAATATGGCTATAGTGTTTTAATTTTATGTCATTACATTATTTATATTTTAACTTATAAATGTTTATTTTTTTTACAAATTTATAATTAAACACGGTATATAACGCTAGGTTTGTTTATAAGTATAATTACAAATTTTAACAATAAATAAATAGATTTTTTAAAGTGTATTATTTCACGTATTTACGATGGTGGTGTTACACATATTTTGGTAAACTGCATATTATAAGATAGATGCGCTGCCGGTAGATTTCATATTGTAAGATAGCCAGAACAATTTCCTAATTATTTTCATATTTATTTTTGTCTTAATAAGCAGCACAGTAAGTTTATGATCACAAGCCATAGATCTTATTTATTGATCTATATCATCGTTATCAATCCTTATTTTATCAAATACAAGAAAATTGTACACATGGTTATGTTTTTATTTTTTTAATAAAATATTGTATAATTTTAACCTTCACTTCCATTTCCATAAAGAAAAAAATAATATACAAATAAATTGTTTTAGTTATGCTACCTACTTACCTTGAATTATTTTATAATTGTGTGTAGAGTATAAAATTTTTTATTATTATCAGTTTAAGTTTAATATATTCTATATTTTAGGTAATTACTTTTATTATTTATTATAGTAATATAGCTATGGCCTATGTTTTATGATATATTGTTTAACCATGTTTAGTGTGTAGTACTATGTATTATTTGTCTATGTCATAATGTTTCTACCTGTCCACCTATATAATAATGTAAATACTATAAAAAATTAATGTATATTTGAATTTATCTAATTTTAATAATACAATGTTCATTTTTACTTATAAATTCATCTAATTTGAATTGTTCTTCCTTTAAATAGTGCACCTAACTATAAGTATAATAAACTTTACATTATATATATTTCATTATTAAAAAACAACTATTTCTGAACATTAAAAGTTATTATGAAATAAATTTAGTATTAGTATTACTATTAGTTTAATTATATATTATACTAATCTTTATAAAAAGTATTATAGTAATTATGTGTGTTTAAAAAATAATTTTCCTTTATCTTGTAATTGTATTTTACATAGCCATAATATTGTGAACTATTTAATTTGATTGTATAGTAATGTATTTTAAGCCAAAGAATTGGAAATGAGCATGTCTTGTAAATGTTAAATACCTGACAATTTGTCTATTTTTATTTAAAAATTAATTATTATACTTTTCAGAATTATAAATAAATTTGTGAATGAACTAAATCCTTAATTATGTATTTACATTTATATTAATATGGGTATAATTTTCATTACCTACATTTAAAAATTAAATTGTTTAGGTAAAGTAATGTTTGAATCTTAGATTATCTAAAATTTAAATTTAAATTATTATTATTGTGTTATAATTTGTAATAACTATAATCAATTACTTAAATATTGTATTTTATATTTAATAGTTAGGTGATTTATATCAGGTGATATAATAATATTATTACATTATTATGTCCAACTCTGACATTAACTAATGTTGCTCTATAGGCATCCTCTGTTTCATTCTTTTATTATCTGTGATATTGAATTAAATAATTTAGCTTAGCTTTCCAGTTACATGCAACAATAAAAAATATTTTACATTGGTACTTACTACAGTTGTAGTTACTCATTATATATATATATATATATTATAAATAATATTATAATGTAATATGTTTGAAGAAGGTATTTATAATAAGCATATAAAATAATAATGCTATTGGTAAATTTTTTAAAACATCATTTATTATACTTATACATTTATCATCTATTTATACTAACAAATAACCACTAGGTATAGAGCTAATTACAAAAAATTTCAAATATTATTGTATTATTCAACAATTTTAGGTACATTTATTGATTTTATAATACATATTAAATTCTGACTAACTAATATTACCTTTGATATATTTTTTAAGATGTACCTATATAAGTATGATATTTAACTCGGTTTTTAATTTTGTCACAATTATAATTTATAACTCGCAATAGTAGCATGATGATTTTTATTAACTATTTACCAATTAATTAAAAATACTTAGTTTGTTGAAAAATAATAATAAAAAATGCAGGTACGTATTAATCGTATTAATCGTAAATGATTTTGAGTACATTAAATTATGCATTACCCGCCTATAATAAATTTATAATATATATATTTTTTTGTTAGTAGTAAGAAATAAATAGTTGTTTATAAATTACGATGTGATATACCTACTATTTACATTAATTTTGGTAGGTACTGATTATTTTCAATACATTAGATTATGATAAAATTTAAAATATATAGATTGTACATAATATAGATATTACAAATAATAATTATATAATATATAATAATTATAAATTATAATCTAAAATTAAATAATTTTCATTTACAAATAAAGTAAAAATAATTTACATAGGTATAATGTTTTCATTTTGATTGTTATTAGCATGAAATTACTACATCTCTGTTGGTTTGTAGACAGAACATCATTAAGAATACCAGATAAAATTTGTTCGGTGTATTTTGTATACTGATTGAAGGAACTGAAAAATAAAAAAGTTCGATGATTACTAACTATTGATTTAGAAATATAATTAAGTATAAATTAAAAATGTATTTATTTATACTATCAATTTAATATCATAAATTGATGCTATAATTGCAACTACTTATTCTGTGGTTATTGTATAAGTACAAGGTAGTTTAACATTAGTATATTTCAATAATTTACCCACTGAAGTCTTAGTATAACTTGTTTATATAGGTAATTATATAGTAGGTATATTACAATTTATTTACCAACACCTAAAATAAATTATACTAGTGTATGAGGAATATTCTGTCAGAGTCTTAATGGTGGTCTCCCATCCTCAATTAAAAAACACTCAACATTTTTAAAAATTATAATTATTTAATTAAGTTTTACTATATTAAATATTTTAAATGTTTAAAGCAATTAGCAAAACAATTTCAAGTTAAAAACTTTTATTCCTTACCTACGATTTATATGAGGAGACTCTTTTAATGAGTTTCCATTGATGTAGTCCCGCATATTTATTAAGCCCGGTAACATTTCAGTTGTGATTCTTTATTTCATACATTTTTAATGTGAGGTAGGATAGGTTAGGTAATACATTTATAAAATGGGTACATTTTCACGGAGTAAATAATTATGACCAACCATTAATAGTAATTGATATCCCATTAACATTAAACAAAATTCGTAATAATACGCATATACATCATATTTTATTATTTTTTACAGAAGAATATAAATATATATTTTTCTAATTTCTACAAAATAAAAATATATGTAAAAAATATATTAATTTATCAATACAATTTTATTAAAAAAATTACCAAAAAAAATGGAAAATGGACTTATTAAATTATTTCAGTTCTTCACTCTCATTCATTTTTATTATTAAAATTTGGAAGACCTTGATCCTTATACCTTTTACTTTAACTAACAGGACTACAGGAGAATAACCCAATTTTGAATGACATTTTTGTACACCTATAAGTTAGAACAAGTTAGGGCAATTAGGTTAGAGTAGTCAAATTATATTATGTTAGAAAATTAATCACACAAACTAGAATAGTTATCACGAGATAATTTTTATATATTTATGTATAAATAAATTGCTAGAAAACCAAATTTGTTTTTCTGTATAATTTAAAAATATTAAAAACAAAAGCCATTTTTTTAAGTAAAAAAAAAAATAATTATCCATTTTACAAGATTAAAGCATGTTTGGTTTTTTATTTTAATGGCCTATTATGATAATATTGTAAACGTGGAACATGATTTTTAATTACAACAGAACAAATTACGTAATGATAGTCATTTGGTGAAGAGTGATAAAGGGGGAGAAAAAATGGTAATTATCAATGGAATAATGAATTTATAATCGTCACTAGTAAAGATCTTTATTATATTTTGATGCGAAATATATTATATCCCTGCAATATATTTTTAAAAATATTTTGCCAAATTGATATGAATTATGTAGGTAACTAGTAAATTATGTAATTCATTTATAAATGGTATTAAAAATTCAATAATAGATTATACATATTCTATTTTTACTTTATTTTTACTTCTAAATTCTGAGCGAAGCGAAGAATGTATAAGTTTCACAATGATGTTTTTTTTTATGTCTGAAGACACTTTTTTGGGTTAAAGTATCGATTACCACAAGCACACAAATAGGGTATGCTTTCGGTTGAAAATTGCATCTAGTTGATACTTTATTTATTTCATTTTTCGAATTTCTCGAAATGTTTACCTTGGGAGAAGAAAAACTAACGAAAAAAATACGGAAAATCGGTAAAATTACGGTTTTCGTTAATTATATATTATATAATTTTATATATTTCATGATAACTAATTTAGTTTTGAACGTAGAGACTTGAAAATTGTCTTGATAATTTACATGTGTGGTAAAATTTTGGAACAGATTATCAGTATAATATATTGTATGTCTCAGTATCTCACTTAATTTTGTTTAGAATCGTGTTTTCGAATGCAATATCATTGCATTAAAATCTTAGCTATAAAAATCCACTAATTTCTCCGAGGACCGAAAGGATGAAAACAAAATCGATCTACCCGCTTTTTATGTAACATTTTATTGGGTTTTGAAGCATATTATTTTTCAATGGTTTAATTAAGTCGTATAACATATGCGCACATGTCTAATGATGTTTGAAAGTCTATAATAGCCTATATAGGTTACAAACCCTGCATATAACTTTGATGTTTTGTTTTAAATCAATAGTTCGTCGCTCGTTATTTTAAAATGACCAGAATATTATATTGATAATAAAAAAAAAAAAAACAACGGCAAGATCCTCAAATAAGTTTCGCGTATTTTTTTTATCAAACATTTGATTATGATGACTACTATTTTATAAATGACAATGACAGATTATTCTATATTTATTGGAATGTACCAATGTTGAATGTACGGTGGATAAAATTCCATTAATAATAAATATTTTGGGAACTTCATTTAATGCATGTTTAGAAAATTCATTCCTTACCAATATTAATAAGTATATATAATAAGTACTTATTATTGTTATTATTATTACTATTCAGTATTTTCAACATTAAAAGTTGACATACAAATTAATTTGGTTATTCACCACCGCTATAGTCCATATGTTTTACTTTATGGTCATTATCTACCCTTAATCTAACCGCAAGAAGTACAAATCAAGTTTGATCATAGGTGACGATATCATAAATATTAAAATAAGAATAACCCTATAGCTATACCTCCTATATCAATACTGAAAGAATTTAAATTATTTCGATATACGAATTATCCACGTTTTTTCGAGTTTATTCTTGTTGTTAACATTCTGTTTTTTGCATACTCACATATCTCCAATCTCAGCTGGCTGATCAAGAATTGTATTTGAGCTAAACTCACGCCGTCACTATCTCTCGTGAATTATAATTATTACACCTATGTTTATAATAATATTATTATTTTTAATAAGTAAAAAAAAAATGCATTCTGATTTAATACTGTTAAAGTATTAATTATGATAAAAAAAAAAGACGGTCTATAGATAATTATGCTTATTATTGAAAAAAAGCGGAAAAGTCGATTCTCGACTTTCCTTCGTACCTTCGTTCCTCGGAGGAACTAGAAGTTTATTATAATTAACATTTGAATGCAATGATATTGCATTCGAAAACACGATTCTAGGCAAAACTAAATATAATATATTATGTATAATATTGATAAACCATTACAAAATTTTACCACGTATGTAATTTACATATGAGAACACTTAAAAAAATTTGCAAGTCCTTACGTTAAAAACTGTATTAGTTAACATAAAAATCTAAAATCAGTTCGATCAAAATTACGATTTCCGTGAATTTTGATGTTTCTTTGTTATTTTTGGGTATCGAGGTAAAAGTTTTGAGAAAATCTAAGCTAAGTAAAGTTCCAAAAAAATGCAATTTTCTATCGAAAGCATACCCAATTAAAGTGGTAGTCGGACCATTATTTCTACCCGAAAAAGTGTCTTTAGACATTCAAAAACACAAAGTATCATAAAATTCAACTCAATTAAAGATTATAACTTTAGAAGCTTATAAAAAAATTGTGACTTACGTTTTCAAAATGTTTTGTGAATAGATTAAATAGTTTATGATTAGGCTTCTATATAATTTTCAAATCAATAAACCCAAAATTAAAAGTAATATTAAACATTTTTGGATGAAGTTCAATGGTGTATATTTATGTAGAAAATCATTTTTTATATAAACTACAAGCAAAAAATATTATTATAAGTAATTCTTATCCAATTATACAAGGTGTCCCAGATTGCAATATTTCCGCGAAAAATTAAAATTTTTTAATGCACTTTTTTTCAAATTATTATTTAGACAACGGAATATAATGTTACCTTTAGGTATAATTGGTTTAAGATATCCATTTTAAAGAGTATTTTTATATAAGAATTTTGAAGTGTCGATCTCTTAATTCAATCAAGATATCAATTTTTAGGAATATTTTTAATTATTGGAAAAATTATATTTCTGATGCCATTATTATAGCGTATAATGGTATATATTTCATACAGTCTGTTATTATATCATGGAATGTAAAATTTATATTATCATTATTATGATAAATAATACAATTTGTAGATTGATGATAATTTTTCAATAAAAATTGACAACCACAAATTAAGGGTACAAAGATTTTTTACTAAGACTTATTATTTAAATATACCCCTGTCCCATGCTATAAGATAAATATAAAAAACAATATTAAATACATTGGAAACTTAATAATCTAGACAATTGTAGTCATGTAGTATCTTAGTTATCAAATATAATCACAAAACTATATGAAATATTATATACGCAATAATAATGACGTCAGAAATATAATTTTTCCAATAAATTAAAAAAATTCCTAAAAATTGACACCTAAATTAAGGTTAAATTAAACACCGAAATTCTCATATAAATTTACTTTTTAAAATGACTATTTTCAAATTTTACATAACTTAAAAGTAAAGAGTTTATTTTTTTATGTGATGTATTTTTTTTAATTAAGTTATAAAAGTAATATTATACCGTTGCCTATATAATAATTTGAAAAAACTGCATTTAAAATTTTTAATTTTTCGCGGATATATTGCAATTAGTAAATAGATGTGTATATAACTAGATAGGTACTAGAATGTAAATTAAGCGTAATATGTATAAATATATTTATCTATGTATGAAATATGTAATACCATTATAACATTGTTAAAACTATCGAATAAATTCATCAAGTTGATGACTAGAGTGATCGACCCCAAATAGTTGTCAGGGGAAGCGAATGAGAAGAGAAAGAAAAATAATCGTATAGTTGTAACTTGTAGTAGCTATAAATTATAATGTCCGTTTTGTTGAGTCAGTGACGTACCTATTAAAGAAGTTGTTGATAAGGGGATTTCGAAATAATTAAATGTACATAATTTATTAGTAGGTACCTACTTAGATAGATACTATACACAATTATAACAATTTAACATGTCGACATAACGTGTACAAAATAATATGGATACTCAAGAAATGGTCATTGGAATCCCAATATCACTCCTGAACTTTATATATTAAAGATAAATATTACCTTCAAACCAATTAATAATTATATATTAAATATTTAAGTATTATATTCCTAAAATATAGATAGGTACCTATCAAAAATATTTGAATAATAAAGTCGATTAAATGAAGAACAATTCCAATTGCATAATTTACTTCGTTCATATACGTATTATAGACATTATATTATTATATTATAGACATTTATCAGTATCGGTTATTGACCGGGTGGTGGGAAGAGGGGGAGATAAGTGATTCCTCCCCTTGGAATCGACTTTTAAATATAATTATTATCATAATTTATATTAAAGCACCTTTCTAATTATAAAATGTGAATTATATTTTAATTGTCGTTAATTATTAAAAAAAAAATATTATTATTTCTTAAAGAAACAAGATACATAATTGAAAAACAAATATTGTATGACTAAATTGTTGGGACAGTCTGATGGATTGAATTTTCACACAATTATTGTATAATGATTGTATTTTGATAACAGTTATTTCTTTTTTGTAAAATACGTATTGTTAACGTTAATTTTACCAAAACGTTTGTATTTTTTTCTTTTTAACATCATTGGACATCGTATTATTTCATGATGGATAATTTTAATATTTTCCAGTGGCGAAACTGCTAATATTTAGGGACGACTATAGCCCGAATATAACCTAGCTTCACATTAAAATATCTTTAGAAATAATTTTTCCTTATTATTTTAAAGGGCTACGAGTAATTTTAGGAAGTTAAGACCCTCCAAACCCCCAAAAATTGCACTTATGATAATCTCACTGCGTTGTATGCTATGAATATGATTAATGCTCTTGAAATAGCTGCATCTAATCCAAGATGAAGATTTTCTGTTTTGTATGATATATTTAGACAATGTGATCGTTTATTTTTGAAAAGTTATATGTTAACTAAAGTTTTAGTTTCACAGCTAATAGCTTTGGTTAAAAGCTACTATTTTCCTAACACATTAATACAATATATTGAGCCATAAGAATTCATGTATCTTTTATTATGATTATGAGTTGTAATAATATTAAAACACAGTGGCAACACTCAAAAATATTTACAAGTTTCTTCGTTAAAAACTGCATTAGTTATCCCGAAATATTTAAAATCAAATTCACAAAAAACGTAATTTTGCCAATTTCCGTAGTTTTTTCCGTAGTTTTCCTTTTCTCAAGAAAACATTTTTCATAAATTTGAAAAATTAGTTAATTAAAGTACCACCTAGATTCAATTTTCAACTAAAATCATACCCTACTTGTGACTATTATTTCTACCGAAAAAGTGGCTTTAGACATAAAAAAAAATTTTAAAACCAATATATTCTTCGCTTCGCATAGAATCTAATAATGCATAATTTTAAAATGTCTTAAATTAGCAATATTGTTTTCTTTTGAAGTTATAATCTTTTGTCATTTAAAATTTAGTATAATTGACATTTGACATGTAACTGTATGTCTAATATTTAAAATTTGTATTTACCTTGTGCTTTGTTGGCCAGTTGACCTGTATTCATTATTATTGATTCGGTAGGAAACGATTTAGTTAGATTTATAACTTTTTCATCTGAGTGTAAATACGACGATTCAAACTGATCTGCACATTTTAGGCGCATTTGACGACTTTGACAGTGACTATCGGTCACTTTAAAACTGAGTCCAAGTACAGTTGTTACCGATTTCTCCCCATCTTCGTAGTTTGATTTAAAGTATGGACCATGTAAGTATTTCAAGTTCGCCTATATTTTCGTCAAAAATATTTATTTTGTACGTTGTCACAGAATAATTGATTAAATTAAGTTATTTTAATTTGCGTATATTGTGAAAAAAACAAGAAACATATGATTATCATCCGTTGTAGGTGTACCTATACATAATCTATACGTGTTAAATATACAATTTTTAATCTTAATAATATTGCCCGAGAAGAATGTATGATGTACATGCAGAATAATATTTAACATTTAAAGAAATAACAATCTTGTTTATATTTTATTATATTATATTTTATTAGGCGTAATAATCAAAATATTTGTAAACGTATCTATGTTTATAGTGAACATATTAAATAATTACATAATGTTTTGAAATAGATTAAATATTTCATATTTTTATTATAACATTGAAATTAATTTATGATAAAATAATATCTAATGTTCTTGAGAATAAGTATTCAATAGTTTATATTCGTAATGTAAGTAATTATCTAAAAAAAGCAAGCAAGCAATAATGTGTTTTAAAATGATATATAATACTCGTTTAATAATATCATGTATGCATATTATTTGTACATAACATTTTATAACATGCACTTTTTAGTTCTTTATACATTTTATTTTTCTTATAAAAATGTCTGGCTATATAGGGTATACAATTTGTGTAATAAACTGTCATAATAATAATATTATTATTATTATTATTCCCAATTCATTGTTTTATATTAATTACCTAAGCATTTAATTAGATGATCATTCCACATAAAACTCTCTAAAAATATTTAAATAATCAATTATTAAAATAAAAATATTTTCATTCACTGAAAAAAGTTATCAGTTTACAAAAAAGCTAACTCTTAACGACTATGGTTAGTTGTACGCGAACAAGAGTCGTATAGTAACATATAGACGTTAAATTAATGAATTTGTTTTTAGCGCTTTAAGAACCATTAACATTAATATTGTATATATAAAATTATGCAATAATATATGCATTTTATTTTGCGTTTGATAATAAAACATACGTAATATATTATACACAGAGGAAATGGCATTTGAACAGTAAAATAATACATATATTATTATTATAACATCGTTTGAAAACGATGACGTCTGGCAAATAATCCCTATTACAACAAAATATCACAATATTATTACTGTGATGAGTTATAAAATACAAATATTATGCAGTTTGTTTACAGAATGAGAGAGCTCATAATAATATACTATTAATTGTAAACGTAGGTAATATAAAATAATATACATTTTTACACTGTGACCCAATAAAAAAATAAATATTTTAAACATATAACTTTGACATGATATTATTTTATATAATTTTTTATCGGTCGGTGGGAGGAGAGTGAATGCTCTAAATGAATATAAAAAACCTAACATATTCAAATAAAGTCGTTTCAATAAATAAAATATATGTCGCGATGGATATTCATTACCGTGAGATAAAAATCGAATAACATTATTTTTGAGTAAAATAATATAATTCCCAAGATGGTCATTTTCAACATTTCACAAGCTCATATATAATCTATTTTTACTATTTTTTCACAATTTTAGCTTTTCGATTTCACAAAATATAATAATATAGTATTTTAAGGTGTATTTAAAGAAATGTATAATTTCTATTAACTATTTCTACAAACGTATAATACTAATGTATACAATTTTTATATTATATGAGGTTGTAGAATACTGTTTGGTAATATGGAAAAATTTAAATCGCAGACATAAAGCAAAATAAATTATAATGAATATCCCATCAAAATTTACAAAATGTAATATTACGATATCATAATATTATAATAAAAACAAATTAAATGAAATTCTGTAAAATCACGATTTTAATCAGATAAAGAATTTTGTAGGCACATGAAAATGTTTTGATAAACAACTCGTTAAATTCGGGCTATCTTCATATTTTTATTTAATTTTTTTTAAATTTTAAATATATATATATTATATAATCTTTACACCAAATAATTATTTAGAAAACACCGGATTAAATGAATAATTAAATATATTTAAATGTATTTATAAATCATAATTTTTTACGTAGATATTACAGTTATAAAATATATCAAGGACATTCATTACTTATATCTTTTTGATATTATTAAAATTCTATAATTAAATCTATAATTACTCTAATTGTCGACGAATATGAAATAGATCTACATAACCAGTATAAATATCAAATCACAATAATACAAACTAGTAAATAAGCCAACTATTATATAAATATATATATATATATATATGTATATACATATATAATCTGTAATTTGTCAATTTGACACAATAATAATAATTATTTGACAATAAAATTAATAACAATAACGACTAATTACTACAATTAAATCAAGATGGCTACGTAACAATTATAAATATAAAATAAATCAATAATATATTTGAATTGCTTTTACAAATTAAAAATTTAAATACATACATATTACATTAAGAAAAACAAAATAATAATTAAAATGGCTAATTTTAAGTTAAACATTAAAGATAAAAGTATGTGTGTATATCCAAAATAATATATAATATACCTTTTCTCATTATTCATAAACAGTGTCTCGAGTGTAATTATCCACTGTAAGATACTTTGTTTTGCAAATCATATTTAATTATTCTATAAAATTAATACTTTTGTAGTTTTTACTGGTCATATGCATAATGATTTAGATAGATTTATTAAATGGAGTTAAAAAATTTGGCTATTTCTCAAAATTAACAAATGCAAATCAATAACTTTCTCTAGATTTAATTTCTTCATTAGATTTCCTTCCTTGATTAATGACACCTTCCTCACTTAAAAATGAGGTTTATAATATTGAATTCGCATTTGTTTCTTCCTTAAGTCCAATAGCACACGTATGCAACATTATATGCAAAGTCATCAAGTCATTATGTTTTATAAAGTGCATTACTTCTGAATGTATCTTGATAGGTCATTGAAAACACTATTCCTGTTCACTAGTGAGACTCATTCTTGAATATGACTCTGTTGTCTTCAGTATATTTATAACAGATTTTGGGTAACCAACACAAATTTCTTAGCTTTATTTGATTAATATTCTCTATCCATAATACGACTATGATCTAGTGATTTATAAGCTTAATCTTGTTTTTATTCGATCGACGATTTGCTTACAATTTATCTTTACTTTATAATCTGTTTTATGATAAAATTGATTCACTTTTGTTATACTTCAGCATATTAACTTTAGATTTCCTACGCGTATTAAATGCAATAACGCTTTTTTATTCACTCCGAAATCCTCCAGTAAATATTTTAGTAATAAAACTAAACCAATTCTTTTCAGGATATTTTGAGACAATTTGGACATTTCATTTTCTTTATAAGAATTAAACTAATTTTATAAATGAATTTATATAATGTAAAATACTCTAAACTATATTTTGTAAAACATTGAATCCTAATCTAACCTAGCATCCGTCAAGTATACATACAATAACAATATTTAAAAAAAACATTATAAAGTGTCGGTTTATGAAATTATTATTAATACCGTATTATTATCGTGCGTACTTAATAGTACCTACCTTTTCTTCGTTTATGAACCAAATGAGATTGGCGTGAAATTTTTTCTTACTTGACGTACAGTTTATATTTACTGTCTCTCCAACATGGTACTCGTGTCGTATACCGGAAATTGATAGACATTCTTCTATCACATTAACCACATATTATAGTACGTAAAAATCAAAATATGGCAAAATACTATCATACCTATTGTTATCATATGCCTGTCTTGAAATGCGGTATGAAATGACGGAGCTTCTGCGGATACTTCACACCGGTAGGTCCCGCTACTAGATTTTTTTAGGGATTTGAGCACAACTTCGTTTACGTTTGAGTTATCAATCTAAATTCAATAATATCTCAATTACTCAAAAGGATGTGACGCCAGCGTTTAAGCAATATTCGTCTATTTAAAACAGTGATTATCAACCGGGATAGCATGTATGTCAATATATAAAGGTTATTCTGAATTGAGGAGAAAATATATGATGAGAGTATTTTTAATTTTTCCCAATAAAAATTTTTTTTGTAATGTACTTTTTAAATATAATTAATACATTTCATGTAAGGTTTGAAAGTTTGCAACCATAGATATTAATACTAATATTCAATGTGAAAATAATTATAGTGTTTTTTAATAGTCGTACATAGCATTGTCGTAGATAAGATAATACAAAGCAAAATGGTTGAAAACCACTAATCTAAAGAGTAAAAAAAAAATACCGATTTTACGGTTACGCAGGACTTAAATATAGTTTCAGTTAAATTTAGAGTACATCCAAATACATATTATTGAATATGATTTATCGACTTTTTGAAACATGTCAACAGACAATGAAATTATGAAAGTTAAATTAAAAATATGAAAAAATATCTGACGTATTGTCAGACAATATAATTCAGACAATTTACAAGAATATCATAAGAGTACATTCAAAATATTCTTCTATTCATATTTGATAACAATTATTGTAACCTAAATAACAAAATCTATACATTTTATGCAATCGTGATTTTGATTTAAACGTTATTAGGTGCAGCAATAAATGAAGCCAATGGTAGAGAAAGCGATGAAATTTTGCTATATTTTTTGGAGTCACAAAAAAACCTAGGTTCATGGTGTTAAAAAATCTTTTATTATTGTTCAGTTATATATTATTTTTTGTAATAAATAATAATAATTTATAATTTTAACTATTTGAAATAATTGTATTATAATTTCAGGGTAGGCAAATATATAATACATTTTTCAAGTTTTGGTAAACCTAAAGATGTAAGGAGATATGTGGAATGTTTTAAGTTAAACCATGTAATTAGGTGGTGGTGTCCATATTAAAATTGTACTTCATTACTTATAATAGTTCGCGTCGCCACTTGAGTCAAGATCAGGTTTTCAAATTAATAGTAGGTAGCAAAATAAATTACGCACTTATTCATAAGTACTAAAATAAATTGTGTTATATTAAATTCATAAAACACATTACATGATGTGAAATTATTATTTTATAAAATATTTTATACCTATAAGTAAGTATGAGGAATAAGATATATATTATTTTACTACCTACTCGTACAAATCTACAATATAATATAATTTAATATTAATTATTACAATAATTAACATGGACGTACCGAAGCAAGTGATTAAAAATGGTGTCATGTCGAAAAAAAATCTTATAAAAATCAATTAACTTGTTGGTAAAATATTTTATTTTTTAATTTAAGTATACAAATATGATAAATTGTGCAATTGGTAAAATGTTTCATAATTATTTTTATTGTTGACATTATAGTAGTAAATCTAATTATTGACCGAACAATATTGTGTTGAAACGCAATATACTAATGCAACACTACAATTTTATAATGTCATATTTTTTTAGTTAATACTTAAATACTTAATAAGAGTTTAAAAGTTTTATTTATTTAAAATATTTTTATTTACATATTTATTAATTTTTTCTATAATTAATTGAAAATTCCGAGATTTATCAAAAAAATTCATTTTTTTATCAATTATGTATTAATCATTTGTAATAAAAAAAATTAAAAAATGCCAAATCGAAATAATATATATTTTTATAATTAAGTACAATATTAATAATAAAGATATACAATTAAAACAAATTGAATTATATTATAAAGTAAAATAAAAATAATAATTGTCTTGTTTTATACTTTGATTACTATATAATTAGTAAAATTAAATAATAATTTTTTTAAATAGTATTAAGTGTATTTTTCAAAAAAAATTTGTTGACAATAATATATCGTTAATATTTCATTAGATTATATGTATATGTTTAATAATGTACAAACACACACACACAAATCATTGTCATACCTATATACAAATATAATGTGTTAATTGTATTTTACTCGTGATTGTTTTATAGAATTTACTGTTAAATTATTTATTTAAGTACTACTATTATATTATTATTATATTAGTTACTTAACTTATTCTTTAGTTATCCGATTATATTGTGAACTTAGTTTTTTTTTATTTCTATCTATTATTATTTTTAAATATTTTCGGTTGAAAACTTTATTAAACATATTTCATTTTTAAGATCTTATTTTCAACCATCAAACAGATTTTAATGAATAACACTATTACAGTAATTCTATTTCTTTACAATTTTTTATAATTATAGTATGTAAATATAATGCGTGTTATGGGCATGTAAATAGAAATGGTGTAAACGATAGTTTTTATTTTTTTTCAAACATTTTACTAACGGCAATGGTGGCAGTGACAGGTGGTAGGTATATGTATTCTGAATATAATATTCAAAATAAAATCACCGATACATCGGTAAAAATATTACATTCATTAACTCAATGACAATTTTATTATAATATTTTTGGAATTTTTTATCTTGATTATTATAATTGTTAATAAAACAATTACTATTGTTGGTCATTCATGATATTATATTCATGCTAATAATTATACGAACTAACGCATCTTTTTTTATCATCTATTACAAAATTTTAAAAGACATTGAGTAACTTTTAATATTTAAATATACAGGATATTCCAGATATATCTATTTATAATTGCGAAATTTCCACTAAACATTTAAAGTTTTGAATTTATTTTTTTTAAAATTATTATTTAGACAATAGGCTAATAAAATATTATTATTATCCATTTCGCAACTATAACATTTATCATTTATTTATAATACTGTTGAACATTGATAATATTAATTTCAGTTTTCAAGATAAAATAGATTAAATAATTACAAAAAAATCGTCCGAAACATGATTATTTTAAATAAATAAAATTTTTAAAAATCGATCTTGATTAAATTAGAAAGTCCACACATCAACATTTTCATAAAGATTAAATTTTTAAACTGTATAAATCTTCTTATGTAACGTAACTTAAATAAAGTTTTTAAGTTTTTTACTGGACGTTAAGAACCATTTAAAGATTATTGCTTAAATAATAGTTTTAAAAAAACCACATCAATTTTTAATTTTTCAAGAAGATATTGCAATTAGTAAATAGATCTGGTATAATCTGTATAATTTATAATGTTTTCAATTTTAATTATATTTTTATGGCCTTTGATGCTATTTGATTGTATTTATTTTTTATACGTTTGATTTGTAAAAAAAAGTAGTATTAAATACGTAATAAATAAATTGTTTGAACTTAAATTATGGTTCTGTCTAAATAGGTTTTAATATTAATTTAAAATAATTCATTATTAATTTATTTTTTTATTCCTAATATAGTATGTTAATACAATCGTGCATATATTAGTATTGATTGTTTTGTTTGTTTGTATATGATTTAAAGTATTAAATTACTAAAATATTTTGCGCCACAACTAACATTCACCCAATTTTCTCAATAAAAATATTAAAACATTTCAATTATACAACATACAATAAACTGATTCAGCGAGCACGCATGACATTAATTTGCCTATATGACACGCCGTCTTTATAAACTTTATACTTTTATAAAATCCATATATAATATGATTTGTGTTGTGTTATAATATTATAGTATATTATTACAATTTAAATTAAGATATTATAGATTTAATCATTTAAAATAATTAATACAATAATATTTATTCAAATGGTTTCTTACCAAATAACAGTGAGTACCTGCATGCCTAATTTTATACGTTATACCTACATTACTAAATAAAATATTAATTATTATCTATTATTAATAAACTATTTGTTATTATAGTTATCATACAATTTTTTGTAATCGAAAAGTATATAAAATCATATTACGTCAAACTTTTAAACTATTATTTTCATAATTTCTGAAATAAAATCATCAAGCTTTGTTACTTACGAATATTTTTAGGCGATAGACAAGACTAGGCATTAACGAGTAAATTAATTTTAACTAAGTTATATAACAATTTACTTTTTATAAACCATGAACTTTTAACTTTATAAGTTAAATCTATTTAAAACACAAAGTTATTTTTTAGATAGTTAGTTCTTATAAAGTTAAGTTATATAAAATACTTTTATAGAAAATAAAATGTTTATTTCGTTCAATTTAGTTTGAGTTAAAATAAACATATTTTAATGATTTTCTATTTGTTAAATAAACTACTATGATATTTAAAAAAAAAATGATAAAAGTTGAATTAAAAGTGAAAATCTAAATATATTTTTTAATTCAATTATATAATTATATTTATTTTTAAAAAACAATTATACTTTATACCTATATAATTAAATTACATAATTTTTTATCCATTTAGATTTTTAACATTTTTAAGTTAACTTAAATTAAAAGTAACTTCAATTTTTAATTCAACATAAACATATCAAAAATAACTTAATTTAACGAGTTAAAACAATTAGTTAACTTGTCTGGTCTTAATAATAATTGTTGTATTATATTATTAAAAATATATTTTATTCGGGTTTATTAATTCTAAAATGTTTGCATATTACTTATAGTTTTGATACCTAGTAAAATATTTTTAACTTTGATATTGAATATTAGCATTTAATTAATTTTGTTTAACTAAATTATATTTCAATCGATATTTATAAATTATATGTATTTTAATGTGATCAACTACTTAAACCAAGTAACATAGAGAATCATTCATCATTATAATGAGAGCGCGTGTACGTACCTACACATTCTATTCATATATTATTATTATTATTATTATTATCTGATCCGGGTCATTTTGTTTGAGTCATCTCGAAGTCATAGACCCAAATGATATGATATTTACATTTATTTGAGACCCTAAACGTTAGGTGATATAAAAATATTTCTGTTGAATATTTCATTACTCGAACGCCAACCCTAAGTAATTTGTCGTTTTACCGCATATATACTCAAACCATTACTTTTCCCCTTCTCTCAAACACACGTGTTCCATTTCTTAGAAAATGGAAGCAATATATTCGTTTTTCTACCTTATATATACATATATATATATATATGTGTATGTATATATTATTTGGAATTTGATCTGAAGGTACCCAAATTGAAAAAATAAATAAATATTTCCTTCTATGAAAATTAATATCAAATATCGATAAATTTATATGAAACTATAATACTTATTTCAAATATTAACTAACTGAATTTCAATAAACTTTAAAAATATAACGACTTAAGACGTTATAATATGTTTAAAAAATTATTTTTTTTTTATATTGTATTGTATTGAATAAACGTATTATGAAAAATTCTCATACTTAATGATAATTTAGACAGTACACCAGAAGTCAAATGTAATTAATTAATATGTATAAATCAGTAACATGTACTTGTTATAATGAATCCCAATATATTCAAAAATATTTTAATGAATACTGGTATACAGAAAAAATATAAAATATAATATTCAGCTAATGTTGATAGAGTAAAATTATGTAGTTAATTTATTATAAATACTACAGTTTTAAGTTAGTATTAAAATGTTGCATATTGACTTCAATAGTTTATTTTATAATATAAAAGTAAATTATGTATTGTTCCGTAATTGTTTATAAATTATAATAAAAATTATACATTTTTTTTTTTTTATTGTTTTAAACTTATGAAAATATACAATATTCTGATGCTTAACTATAACATTAATCGAAATCACTGTATTTACAATATAAATACCTACTTAATGGTATTTTACTGTTGTAAAATATAAGACTGGTTGTTGATGTACGCGGTATTAATATTTATCGTACACTGCTCTGCATATGCATTTAGTTCATTTTTCTATTGTAAATTTTATCATATAATGTACAATTGAATACTTACATCAATATAAACGCCATCTCGTTCAAAAACTTGTATTTTCGGTTTACTTTTGGGCATATATCTGAAAAACTCATTACCATCTTTGTACCATTTGACACAGTACAAATTTTCTCCTTCCAAGTCATATGCACATTTTAGTGTTGTACTAGTACCTAATACCGTATGGTTTGCAATATGGACGTTCAATAATTTTATATTACTGACAAAACAAACTGAAACAAACGACATAAGTACATATAAATCACGATTATCATTTTAAACAAAATAAATAAGTTTAAATGAATGGTTTGCCGTAAATTTACGTATTATTAGTAAGGTTATACACATAAAATTTATCATAAATTTCTACAAATAATTATATAAATAATAATAAAGATTTAAATACAAAATATTATAATCAAGGTAATTTGGAAAAGTTAAACATTCCTACGAATTTGCACAACATTTCTTTAGACAAGTTTTAGACAATTTAAATTATATTGTTTGTAAACTCTTCTATATTATACTCATATTATGTATTTTTATATAATATGTTATATTTGTTTTAATAAATAAATAAGCATATCTTTAAATACTATCAGTTGTGTTTTTTTAGGCGTAGGGACGGTATAACTATATTCTACAATACAAAAATTACGTCACAAGAAATATAATTAAATAAAATATACTATATCATGATAATATAATCAATATAATATACATATATATATATATATTGAATAATGCTTGGTTTTTAAAAGTTTGGAGTCAAATATTGTCAGAATACACTCTTGAAAAAAATACCATCAAAATAAGCTAATGAATACAATTAATACTATGTTTTAATTTTACTAAACATAGAAAGAATTCATAAGTGATTAACGCATTTTTTACTTCTCTGCAAACAATGGAACACTATATTATATATTTTGTTATTTTCCTTTTTATATACGTATTTTACATTAATCAATGTATAAAACTTGATGTGGATACACTTAATCCGTATGCGGTTTGTGTTCTAATATAAATGAGTTTTAACGTAAATATTGCATTTCAACGTTGTTTTTTTTTTCATTCGCTCTTAAAAATCACAAATTACACCGACACTATTTGTTCAACAACTTTAGAAATGGGAGGCGGACACAGGATTCGCCAACGATTTCCCGTATGTAATTTAATTGTAAAGCATTTCACACGTAGAAACCAAACATGGTCGTGTTTTGTTATTTTCACTAATACTATAAACTACGTGTGTGGAATTCGGATAAATCGGATGTAAGGAGAAAACAACCAATTTTTATCTCTAACCTTTGGGGAACTGGAAAAAATGGTAACTCGATTTTTATTAGCGAATTTAACGAGGAATAAAAAAATGAAAGAATACCAACCCACACCCGAAGACATGTCTTGGGTCTTAATCAATTGTGACCGACAGAATCAAAATGTAAAGAACAGAATTTTTTTTTTAAAAAAAAAAGAAAGATTTTTCATTCTTTTTTTGTTAGATCCCATCGGTGAATGTGTTGCAAGTGTCAGCGTATTGAGAATAATAATTTTATAATAATACAATTTGTATGAATTAATTAATATAATAACTTATAAAATAATTTGTTCTCAATAGATATTCCAATTTTTACACGGTTTTTAAATATATTATGTCCTTTTTTAATTGATCAAGTTTATTTGACGGTGTAATATAAAACAGTTAATAATATATTATATTTGTAAAGATAAGTTTTACCAACAATCGTGGTAATCACATTATTTATTTATAAAACGTAAAAAATAATAAACTAATTACAATTAAGTAAATGTAAGCAATTTATACATCTTATTAGTATCACTATATAAAGGCAATGAAACATTTTTTACCAAAATAATTGATAATTATTAATTATAACTAATATTTAATTATATAATATATTAATGTTATTAATAAGGTAATTATTGTAGTAAATAAATTATCTAAAAGATAGATTTATTTTGAAAAATATGAATAATTAATCATTTTATTTGAGGGTTAATTTATTTATTTCAAGGATTCAACATTCAACATCAATGGTTATTAATAATAGAAATATAATAAGAAACTACAAAAAAATTCTTACAAGTATAAACGGTTATAAATTAAAATACATTTTATTTAACTAATTATGTGTTTAATTATGATTACATTCTTGAAAAACTAAACCTTAATTTGTAGATTTATATTTTTGCATAGTCATACGCAGCTTTAAATTATAAAAAAATATCTAATTTTAGATTTTTTCCTAAGATTCTGAGTTATCAAATAATGTACTAATTTTACGCAACTTCTGTTTTATCATATTTTTCAAATAGGAACACTTGTTTTCTTAAAGTTAATATTATTTTTACTTTTTTATATTATTATTCTACTGTATAGTCAATATAATATGAAATTATTAATCAAATAATCTTAATGAATGATAACTGATATTAACTGATGATTAAAATTAATGCATTTATGTACGATTGTTTTAGAGTTTGGACTTACATAGTTACAGATATAGGTACGTATGTTATATACGGGATATCGAACAATGTGAACCAATATTTTTATTACATAAATATTATTAAAAATTTAAATCTGTATTAATATTTAAATATTTATTATATTTTACACATATAATTATTCAAAATTTAATGATTCCTATTTTGAACACGGTGTATACATAATATTCGTTAAATCTTTCCAAATTGTAATTTATAATATTATTGGTTATATTGCATCAATAAAATTATTAATTAAATAGAATTGTATTGTTAGAATTATTGTATTATAGAATTGAAATATCGAAAACATTATATTTAGTGTGATAATGTGATATAATTTTTATTTATATAAATACATATGTATTTATATATGTTGCGATTTGATTTCTGCATCACTGCTCTTTATATATAATATATGAGTATTATTATAACCTGTATTAATTAATTTTTATATTTTTAAATTTAAATAATAAAACAATTAAATCTTATAAGTTTTATTTTAGAATATTATTAAATCATAAATTATTTAAAAAATTAGAAGAAAACTATTTAGAATAAAGTCGATAAAATCATGAAGAAAATATTACGTTAAATTATAAGATTGATAAATATAACGTATTATTGATTATTAATCATATTTATAAACTTTTAAAATACCTACATGATCAAATTTTAATAATATTCATAATATTAATTAATTATCTAAAGAAATAAAAATACACCATTTCGAAAATAATATATACATTTTCAATATTACGACCTAAGCGATTTTACCAGTTAAAGTTTAATATATATATTACTCTTTTATATATTATGGTATTAATAAAAATTCGTGGAAATGGTTTATTTAATGATCATGATCATTCAACACTTTGGATTTTGCCATAAATTAGACATTTTCTCTAGGCTTCTATTTATACACGAACCAAGAGTGTTTATCCAAGCTGACCTAAGTATTTCAATTAATATATTCGATATTATTATAAAGTAAAATCCTAATATTCTTAATATCAAATAGTATCAGGATAAGAAAAATTTAATTTTTGAAATATGTATTTATTATATTCATTTAAATCTAAAACGATTTTTTACTAAACGTAAATGATAAAACAATAATTACATTATAGAAATCATTATCAATTACTTTATGATACATAATATAATGTTATAGAATTATTTGAAGTTATATAAAGTAAAATAGACAACCAAATAACAAAATCTAATTCTGTTATTTCCTGTAGGAAGTAAAATAAAATTATAAAACATATTCTTAAAACAAATCGTTACCGATTTCACATTCTTGTTGGCATCAAGATCGCTAACGTATTTAAAAAAAATCGATTTCACAAATTTGGTTATTTTTGTTATTTTTAAAAAACCAACTACTATGATATAATATACTTTATTTAGGTATGACAAATCATTTGAACACAATTATTTAATATACGACTAAAAGCTCTTTTGACGTATAGTAATTAATTAATTAAACTTTTTGTATACATTAATTAAGTGTAATATTATTAAAATTCAAAGAATACTTTTAAAACAAGTTGGATACTTATTAAAATAACTAACATAATACTTATTGAATTTGTTGAAATGTGTTTTATTTTTCAGTGAATATGTTGAAAACACAACTACCAAATTATATTTTAAATCAAAACAACTTTCAAGAACAATTTAAAATATGTATACTATATTTATTTAAATCTAAAAGCCAAGTTTCAGCAAGCATAAATTATAAAACAATAATATTGTAACATAATATAAATATTTTTTTGATACTCTATGATACTTATAAGTTATAACGCTATAGAAACTTTTGTTGTAAAAAGTAAAATTAGATAATCAAATAACAATGACTATTTTTTTTTTTTTTTTTTTTATGTTCTTTAGAATAAGTACCTATAAATATTATTTTTTAAAACTTTATACCAATGTGCGAAAAAAAGAATAATAATAAAAAAAAATAGATAATATTTAAACCATAAATTTATCAATTAGTATTAATACAATAAAAAGCTCTTAAAATATTATTTTACTTCCGACACTGATTGTAATATCGAGTTCTTCAAATGTCATAGTATGTTCTATTTATCTTTATTAATTACACGATGTCCAAAAGTGGCATTTATTAATTGAAATCACGTTCATTAATATCAATAAATATTATATAATAAAAAACTCCGTATATGATACCGTTGGTAATAGTATTTCTTTCTAATTGACTAGGCATGCTATATTTTAATCGATTTTTCATGAAATAAACAATTACAGCATTTATATGTGAAGTTCCTACTCGAAAATAAATTATTAGTTTTTCGTTGTATCCATCGTATGACTATAAGTACTTATAGTTAGATTGTGATTTACAAGTGTTCGTAATAATGTATAATTTAGTCAAGCATGTAACGCCCACAATATACTCGTACCTATGATGTAATAAAAATATATTTAAATTCACAATTATTAAAAATGAATCTAATTTGCGGTCAACAAACGGATATACGAGTAGTATATTATATCGTCAGAGTAACACCCAAGAAATACATAATTTCAACATATATTATAAATAAAATAAAAAATCTCAAATTTACACTTATTTTTTTCAACGTGTTTCATCAAACTATTTTTAACTACTAATACTACTAAACCTGAAACAAATATATTATACACGATAAAAAAAAAAATCATGGCCGGGACGACAGAACGATTCGCAATAAATGCAAACGCATCGCGAATAAAGTCGCGGCGTACGATGGAATACGCGTGGTCAAAGTCGCGGAAAACCGGAAAAAAAGTCACGCAATTGGCGGTCAGTTTGGAAAAAGTTGTTGGACAGAAAAATAGCGGTGGGATGTCGGTGGACCGTGAAAATCCGGAAACCGAAGAGACGAACATGACCGTTGAAAACTATGAGCGTTTGTTACGCAAAAGACTGATGAAGGAATGCCAATCATATTTAAACACCGATAAACTCGTATCAATGTTATCTCCGAAGAATGTGGACGTTGTTGTAACGTTGAGAAAACGAATTCTTCATGCGATACAGGTGGGTAAATAGATAATGACTGTAATCACATTTTCTTATAATTTATAATATATAACAATAATAATAATAATAATAATTCTTAGGTTTTAGCAGGTGAATTTGTGTTTGTTAAATATATTGTCTGTGACGTACTTAAAGGCCATAGGTGAACTGTCGGATTTATTAAGGGAAAAGTTAGTAAATCACTACGATCGTTAAAAACACCATTAGAATTCATCACTCTGTGGCCTTAAAATTAACTATAACGAATTTTTATGAATATCATAGAAATTGAATAATTTATATTTAATTTCGAAATACTAAGTTGATATATTGTTATGCTGTACTTTTAATTTCTTTAGACACTAATGACAAGTACCTAAAGATCGGATAAAGTATTCCTTTTTTTTAATATATTTTTTTTTAATGTTAATGAGTTCTGTGACTTTTTGTTGAAGAATACCAGGCGACAACTGTTTATTGTTCCTCTGCTATACTTATCACTGACTAGTAGGAAGGGGAAAATCATATTTTTTATGACATATTCCTATGTTACATGATTATAATTATACAATATAAATATATTAGAAAAAGGTTAGTTTCTTTTATTTACTAATCACTAGTCTATTTCACATCCAAGCACATTGAAATATCAAATAATATAATGCATCCAGACAGTTACTGCAGCGAGAATTATTGTCATACAGTTATAACATTATGAGTGACTGATGTGATTGTAACTCACCTCCTTGATCATTTGAATATTCAAATTTTCAATACTATACACATTATTAAATAAATATCTTGATTGTTTATATTTATTTACTTTTTTAACGAATGAGCTTTTTATTTTTTATAATATTGGAGGCACACTCACTTAATTGCACAATGAGATTAATAATAATAATATTTATTTACTGACAATAATTACCTATTTTATGATGGTAAAATGGAGCTGAGGAGGAAAGAAAAAAAATTGCGATGCAAAATATCTGATAACCTCTTCTTAGATGCTCCTAGCTAATATCAGCTAATTTACTATTTAATTTAATGATATTTACTTTATCGTTTCACACGTGTATACATTTTATTCAAAATATATTGATTTTAAAATGTGGTATGAAGCAAATATGTTTTACGATACTTATCCTATAAACGGTATAAAATTAAAATTAAACGAAAACCATTACTAATTATTTCATTCATTTTTAATATCCTATTATGAAAATCATGTATATATAACTAATGGATGTAAATTATTTTATCATAATTTAGATTTGACATTCGTACATATTGCCTTCTCTAAATTTTAATCATATTAAAATATACCTATAATAAACAATATGTTAATGAATATATATTTTAAAAAAATATGATTTATCAATTGATTTAACAAGTAATTTATATAATACAATAAATAATACCATAATACTATTATATAATATTATTTATAAAGATAAATTAAAATTGTAAAATCATACTTACATATTCCTATTTTAAAATATTTTTCTCTAGTATTTAAAATCGTGCGGTATACGTTAAAAACAATATACTTTATATGTATTTCTACCTATTATTATGTTTTTCTGGTATAAAAGTGTACGTAACATATCTATCAGTTGTAATCGTGATGTTTGAAAAGTAATGAGATATTGAGTTCTCATAATGTTTTTTAAATTTTGTTCCTTATTAAGATTCATATAATACGAATACTAGCATGTATTAATATATATTTTGGAATGTTACAGTATTATAATATTCAAAATTGAAATACTGAAATTTTCATTGCCATGATAAAAATGCTACTGCAATTTTCATATTTGATTATCACTCTTGGTATATGTACTATTATATTTTATATAATTAAATTATTATTTAACTTATTGGATTTAATTAAGAACCAGCATTTGAATGGTAGAAATCATATAACCTTTATTGTAATTTCAAAGGTTAATGACAATCGGCACTTTAACATGAAAAACTTGTTTATTAAAACTAGAAACTTAATAAAATATTAATGTAAAAAAAAATTGGTTACACAAACAATTTTCAGTAAAAAATACATTATTCATTCCAAATGACTATGGAAATACAATCGTCACTGGTTTCATTAATAATATTTAACAACTGCAACACCTGGGATTAATCATTATTTCAATTTACCGATTGTTTTTCTTTTCACAAATTTTAAAAGAAGAATTCTTTGTAATCTTTTTTTTATTATTATTAAAATTTTAGTCTATTCATATTTCATTTTGATAAATGTATATTTTAAGTTTTAGTTTGAATGCATCTCTTGTAGTTTAATATCCACTTACAACTTGACTGAATAACATATATTTGTAGTTAAATACTCGTCATTTCACTAACCTCTGAGAAGTATAGTGTTATTTATGCACATTATATATTAATTAATATATATAGATATTACAATAGTTAAGTATCATTAATAATTAGTTATAACTATGTACACAATTAATTATACTTTAGATTTTTTTCTTTTTATTAAATTGAGAATGTATTAATAATTATTTTATTAAAATAATTAGTTGCAATAGAATGTATTTTTTTTTATTATAATTAGGTTATAAAATTATACACTCATATATTTTTTATTTTAAGCGAAGCATGGAATTTATTGGTTTTACAATTATGTTTTTTATTTTATGCATAAAGACATTTTTTTGGGTAGAAATAATGGTCCGATTGCCACAAAAGGTATGCTTTCCATACCAAATTGCATCTAGTTGGTACTTGATTTAACTTATTTTGTGAATTTCTCAAAAATATTTCCTTGGGAGAAGAAAAGCTATCAAAAAAGTTAGGTTATTTAATATTTATTATTTTAACTAAAATAAATAATAATCTAGGAAGTATCATACTCGGTGTTTACAAGTAATTAACCTTGGGTTAACATTCATTATAATAATTATTAATATTAGAAAAGAAAATCTATTGTTTTTCAAAATTAACAACAACAATTTTTATAACAATATTTAAAAAGACTTATTTTACAAATAACAACTACATTGTTAATATTTATTGCGATAGAACAATACAATTTATTTTCAAAGTGGCACGACAAACTTCCTTATCATTTAAACTTCGAAGACTCGATGTGTTTAATAAACATATATACATATACTATAAAGAGGATAAATCGATTGTAAACTTCATAGATTACATAAATTGCAACAAAATAACAATCATTATTAATACAAATATGAGCACCATTGATAAAAGATAATTGAACTAATATTATAATATTTTGTTATACTCATTAATTGTACATTTTTATTGATTCTTAACATTATAGTATTGTGTTTTTCTTTGAGTATCATATTTGATCATTATTTCATTAAGTACAAGATTTCTTACCTATCATAAATCGTATATTTAGTATAATATAAAAATACATCAAAAAATAAATATACAATATACAATTTTTGTCGTTTATAATAATTTAATATTTATATATTAATAAAATAATTTTGTATGTTAACTTTTCTAATTTACAATATTAAAAGATTAACTATTAAATTAATTATAAAAAAAATATTAATTTATCTTAATATTTATTAACAAATGGGCATGAGATACTCAATTATTTATGAAACTGAATTTATTGATATATTTTCATTGATAATAGCATAATATATTATAATATACCATTAAAATGCCGTAGACTCAAAGGATATTTTCAATATATGGATATTATCCAATTATTTCAACAGAACTGAAGAAAAGGGGTTGGATAGAAAAAAGAGATCCAGAACTAAAACCATTTAACTATGAACGTTTAAACATTTTATTGTCCATACCAAGTAAGCATTTTAAATATTTTAATTTTACTTTAAAGGATGTTTTAATTATCAAACAAGAGCTAAAACATAGTTTATACAAACAATATGTAAGACGTAGTTTCATACCAACACAACATACTTATAATGGATTAATAGTGTGTATAGACATATTAAAACGAATTAATTTTAAAGCTTTAACATTTGAGTTAAGAAATAACAGTTCATAGTACTTCACTGATTGAGTGACATACGAATATAATTTTGAGTACTTACTAAGTAGTCTGATGTACCTACCCATTTATTTCTTGCTATCTTGTACGTACATAGTTATTTATATACCAAACCTCAACTTCGATTCGAAAAAACTTACATTACATTGTAACGTATCATAATTTACTACTATATAAAGTATATATATACAAATAACAGCATGTAAATTCATTACTAAAATCAATTCGTGATAAATTCAATCACATGAATTAAAGAGTGTATAGATCAAATTTTACTTACGAAAAATGTTGTGTTTTCATAATATAATTCTGATAAATACAATATATAATACACTTTTAAAATTAACATATAATTAATAGTTAAAGCATTTTGAAAATCGATTTGGTTATATTATTGATTTTATATTCAAGCCTATAAATACATTACAATACTTAAATTGCTTTAAACCAACTATTAAGTTCTCTGTCCTATTTTCTAAGTATGTTTCAATTTCCCAAAGGTCTTTATTCTCTTAATCATACAATTTTAAATGTAGAAATGTCGAAGAATACAGGTGGTGGAAGTTTCTCCCTTATTATGTGCTAAAAGAAGATAATGTTTATGACCAGATAGCGGAGGTGGTTGATTATAGGGTTGTATTATTATTAAGATTCGAATTAAATAATTAATTAGCGCATTAGAAAAGATGATTTCTATCCAACTCGATTATATTTAGGTACATACTAATTATTAATTTTAAATATACCAAACCAATGTTTTCGATAACATAGAAGAGAGTTTATAATTTATAACGCAATAATAATTAATAATTTGTTGTAGATAAGCTATTGCTTTCGCAGTTTTTCACGACTTACTTGGCACAGTAAACAATTATTATACATTTAAAAAGTATTTTTAAGAAAAAAAAAATTTGTAGAATAACGCGTATCATAATGGTATTGACAATATTAAAAACAATGGCTAAAAACTTTTATGATGTGACTAATCTGTATATTATTAGAAAATCAATGGTTATCTACACCTATATTTATTTATAAAATCTATATTTTTGTAAACAAATATTTGTATTTATAGCATAAAATACAATACGACTTATATCTATAATAAACATAACTTCAATTTGTTTTTAAATACAAGTACTGGTTAAGTATATAGTGCACACTGCATATATGTAATTTTAGAATATAATTATTAATTTTATTTAAACGTTAAAAAGTACAAAAATGCAATTTTAACCATAGTATTGAGAAATAATTTTTGATAAATTAAATCAAATAATTAGTTGGCTTCGTATGCATTAGGTAAATAATATTTATAGTTATTTTAGATTCTGAGAAAAGCGAATAATATATTGGTTTTATGATGTGTGAAGTGCGATTTTTTTATTAGCTCATTTTTCGAATTTATCAAATGTTTTTCTTTGGGATAAAGAAAACAACGAAAAATGTTTGAAAAACTGCAATTTTTTGTCAAACTTGATTTTAAATATTTTATACATAAGATATTTTACTTAAGAGAATAACTTTGGAACTCGTACATCGATTTTATGCCTAATAAAACTTTAAATTTTTCTAAAAATTTAAGTTTTTCTTAATAATGTTCAATATAATTTGCAAGTTTTGGGTTTTATTGTTTGAAAATTTAATCAAAGTATAATCATATTCGTATTCGTTAGACAGTTATTACACCATATGGTGAACTAAATTGTTACTACTATAGTATGGAAAAATGAGATGGTACTCTAAAATTCACTTGAAAAAGGAAGGTTGACACATTACTAGAACTACTAATCATTTTATTAAAACTTTTGATCTTAAGATTTATTCGTCTAGTATCAGAATAGCCGTATTTGAGATGATAAATTTTGAATTAACAAATTATCATAATAATTTGTCTATAATAGGTTTCTAAACTTAATTTATTGAAGGTTCTTATGGAATGTTTTTGGTACCACAGACAATTTTTAATATATATATATATATATAATATAGTATTTGTTACAATTAAAATTGATTATATTTTAGTAATATATTTGGTACCATAAAGTTTAAATCAAATTAATTTTATATGACGTCATGTCATTTCCAATTATTAATCAAATCAAACTTATTGGGTATCTATTAAAAATGTTTACATTTTATTATTTTCGTATTATTTACTTACACATTACTGCAATGAATATAGTTAATGTACCTATGTATATAGTTTTATAAAATTGCATAATTTAATGAAAATAACATTGTGTTGATTAAACTATTTTCCTACTCCAAAATTATTATTTTTTTGACGACGTTTATTGGTATTCACTTAATAAGAATATTATTATAAAAACAATAAGTTATATTTTTTATTTAATAATTATATTTATTGTTTCATAATAATATGTCAATAGATAATCGTGCAATATACAATGTTGAGTCACCACCTTCAATGGTCTTAATGAGTATGAAAGCTTTAGATTTGGAAAATATAGAAAACATAAATATATGGCCGATGCTTAAAGACGTTATACCTAATTATTTGTTTACTACAAAAAGAAAATATATTAGTTGGAATACACTTGATGACACTACGACAATAAGTCAATTTGCTCATTTGATTTTTTGCACGAAAGTAATTTATACTGCAAATTGCATTAGAATTTATCATCATTAATTAATCAATTAGGTTGGATTAGCCCAAACTATTGCAACAATATCAAAAAAAGCCAATATAAAATTTCCGAGGGCCTACATAATTTCTGACCAAAGGACGTTGAATATTTTTAAAAGAGATTTTAGATTCACTGCTATATTGGGTTCTTTGAAAAAAGTCCTCAGTGCAAAAAATGCACAAATATTGATGTTTAATCAAAACGGAACAGTAAGTTTAGTGATTTACAAATACAAATATAAAATATAATATTTTAGTTCCACGTTCTAAAAAGAGTGATACTTAGCTATTTCAATGATGGTTTTAAGAATAAAATTTTGAAAAAAAAATCTTAATAATAATCAATAATAATATTTTTTGGTGAGAAAACTATAGATACTATATATTATTTTATTAAACCATTGGTAGTTAGCCTTGGTAATTTTTTGTACATTAAATAAACTGTAACTTTTACATACGTAGGATATAAATGTGATAAATTAATAAATGATAATTTAGCTTTCTAATAATTAATTATTTTAAACCAAATTGTTTTATTACCTTACAGTAAAATAGCTTATGCTTAATAATTCATATTTTGTATATTCATATATCGATATGTTGTACTACTTTGCCTTACTAAGTAAAGTGTTATATACTTATATAGTTTTATTTTATGTAAGCACTAAGCTATTCATATCAAGTATCAATGAAGCCATTGAGAATAAAATGGTTCTGAGTACATTTAAATTATTCCAGATAATTAAATTTTATTATCAATTTTAAGACAAATTTTATTGCAAAACGATATTTTTATTTCTATCAATAAAGTAAATAGATGTTGAATTGAAATGTATTTTAAATACATTCACATTATTTCTGATAGAATTCTAAAACTTATTTAATGAACTTTTTTAAATAACCACCATAGTATTTTTAAAAATATGATACATAAAAAAATGAAGTACACATAGTTCTGAATTATGATAAATTATAATAATATAATATTACTTTTTTTAATTTTAATAATTTATTTTTTATTGAATCATATATTGTTTGAAGAATAATGGTACCTACGTAAAAATTATATGCCAAACTGAAATTATTAGATGTATAAAAATAAAAATGATAATACTTTATATATTATGAATACATTAGTATGTAATTACTTACATAAGCCAATTGAGATATCAAATATAATTATAAGCATTTTTAAACTACTTAATATTTGATTAAATAAAATCATTCTGTTTTTTATTTATTCAAACCTATTTCCATAGCAACTTGTATGTTTTATTACTCAAATATTTGATATGAGTTTTTATTAATCTTCCTGTCTTATTAGTATTTATTATTTTGTAAATCAAAATATAAATTAAATATTAAAGTACTATACTGCCGACTACCCCAAAAACGACAGTTAATTCAATGTCTGTAATAAACCATATGTATAAATATTAAATTGAATTCTTTATATAATGCGTTTTTGTATTATATTCATTTTAGCTACTCACAATTTATGTAAAATTTAAAGTTTTATAAGTTTTATATTATTATAATATTAGTTAATTACTTATGTTAAAAGGTACACCATTTTGGACAAGAGTTAAAATTAATTTTTTTTGGTCCATAAAATAACGGTATCATTCTAAATCATTATTTTATATGTATAAAATATTGCTATGAGATAAAATAAAAATAGATATATTTTGCTTAAATACTAGTCACATAATATACTTATTTTCCTTTCCATGTGCGATTTATACAAAATAAGAAGTATAATTTACTTGCTATATTTTATTAGATTCCATACGAAATGATTGACTTTATTGAACAACGTTGTTGGGAATTTTTAAATGCTTATTATCAAACCGAAGAAATAAACGACATTCTGTGGTTCACCACTGAACTAGAAGATAGTTGGAACAAGTTTATTGTTTGGTACTATGAAATTGTAGATGGATTTGCCACTATTCAACTTTCTAACTCGTTTCAAATTAATGTACTGATGATTTTTCTATAATTATCAAACGGCCTATAAATATAGTATAATTTTAGGATATTTATGAGCGATTTGACAATTTAACCCTCAAAATTAAGACCATATGTCCACAATTCTTCATTGATGGCGATACAAATCTTTGGATTATAAAACCGTCAAATAGTTGTTCCGGATTAGGAATAAAGTTGGAAAGGAATTTTAATAACATTTTAAAAATCTTTACCGAACCCAATAGATCTACTAAATCATACATAGTACAAAAATATATAGGTATAAAATCAGATATCGGTAATATTTTCTTGATTTTATTATTATCTTAGATTTTGAATAAAGCAAATGAATTTGTTTTTTTTAATATTCTCCGTTATTATACGTACGGGAAGTAATTTTTTTATTTTCCTAAATTTAAATCGACTTTACGTATATTTAACTACATCAAAATTTTCCAAATGTGTAATATAACTTTTATTAAGGATTATAGAAATATATTTTTGTTGATTGTACATTTTACTATTTTTATATCAAGTATACACTATTTTGTTATTTTTTTAGTTGTAATAATACAATATTTATTTGTACCAAAGTCACAAATTTCAATTTCTGTATGATGTATTATTATATTATATGCATTTATTAAATCATTTAATTTGTTTTAGAAAATCCATTGACAATTTTTAACGTAAAGGTTGATCTGCGGCAATATATTTTAATTACATATTCAAACACAATAAGAATATGGATGTATAAGTATAGTATACCTATTAATAATTTTAAATATTCTTAAAAAATTAACTTAGCATCCTTTATTATGTTAACTCATCTAAAAGGGAAGGATATGTACGATTTTGTTCCAAAGAGTATTCGGTCAAAGACTTAAGTAAAGCTGTACATCTTAGTAATGTCAAAGTTCAATCTGATTATAGAAGGTATAGAGTATCTAGTGTACCGGAGGAATGTATGTGGGATTTTGAACATTTTAAGAAGTATCTGATATTAATAAATAAAAGCAATAAATGGCACACATCAATATATCCAACAATTTGTGATACAATATTGACGATTATTCCCGAGTTTTTTAAACAAAATAATTATAACAAGTCCTTTTCATTTCAATTATTGGGAGCTGATTTTATATTGACAGACAATTTCGAACCATGGTTAATAGAAATTAATAGTAATCCCGGATTGAATCCGACTACGAGTATTATTACGAAGATTGCTACGATGTTATTAAAGGATATAGTTAAAGGTTGGTTCATATTAATAGAATTTAGAAATGCATGAAGAAACAAAAAATAAATATTTAGCTATTATCATTAAACTTAAAATATATTATAAATGAACTATGATGGTATAAACTAATATTCGAAATAATCAAAGTTTAAAAATTATTTAGAAAAATAATTTTGTTCGATGAGCAATATAAAAAAAATGCATGTAACAAATATTAAATTATAACATTTTTACAATTTTTAGATTAAACAACCGAAGTAAATTAAGTATAGAAAAGTAGATATATATGTTATGCTTTTGTATTGGTTTAAGTTTACTTTTTCTCACAACTTTTCTTATTTTTCAAAAAAACTTTTTTCTCTTTTATAAAATATAATCACCGAAAATTTTCAATCTCTAGTATAAACAAATAGACCTGTTTGAATATCACCAATATCAACCATATCACCTAACTAGCATAGAACTCCATAACTACCACTAATCGGTCAATACGATAGACCTCATTATTGTCATAAATACATTTATTAAGAATATTCATTCACTTCTTATAATATTGTATCTTTATGTATATATTGTTCTAAAACCAAAATTATTGTTATTTTATTTTAATGTTTTAATAAAATTGTTATTTTCGTAATTTTATAGTTCTACACTTCTAGTCAATAAATTTACGATTTCACTTATAGAAAACAAAAAAAGTTTTTCATAAAATATTATATACACTTATTTATATTTGAACTCTTTCACAATGCTTATTTTAATAAGTGTTTTAATTTAATTTTTTAGTTACTGTAGATTTCGCAGTTAATTCAAATACAGATACTGGACTTTTTGAGAACATTTACACTGACAAATTAGTAAAACATAGTAACGCTGTAAAGAAAGAAAACACAAAAGAATATTATTACTACCAGTTACCTAAGAATATAAAACAATTAAATAAACAAAGCTATAAGGGCATTTAAAATATACAAACAAAAGTATCATAAACAAATTTCAAATATAATTGTTATAATTTGTATTTAATATATTAAGAATTTTATTAAAATAGTATTTTAAAAATGATACGTTCAATAGCGCTAGACTCCGTGAATTGAATAAAAATTCAAAAATTGTATTTTTGTTTTATTATATTTTTTATCAGATCACATTACTAATATGTGCGTAAGTAAAAAACTAGAACTTTTATTTAAACCATTATTTTTACTCAAGAGGCGTTTTGAAATATTGCCAAAATTATATTTTTTAATAAAACCTTAAAAGCTTGAAATTTAAAACTTCAAATAAGAACTAGTTACAATATTATTAAATTATTTATTATAATATATAAAATCAGCATATTGTTTTTATAGCATAATATTCCCGTTGATAATATACTTTTTATCATTCAAATAACTTCTTTTTTTCTTTTAAAGTATTAATTTGGCAAAATAGTTATGAAATTTGAAATTAATTAAAAATCAATTCTAACCTTATAGTGTAGTAGTAAGATATTATACTGTTCCAGTATTTTAGAAAAGATAATTTTCTGATTGCTTAGTATATTATATTTTATAAATTAAATAGTTTATTTAATAGTTTTTTTTAACATTAAAATATTGAATACAGTTTATAATCAAGTTTTAATTATAGAAAAATCTCCAGTTTCTATAAAAATTCAAATTAATATCTATGTAATACACATATTTTACGAATTTGTTTTTTTTTTTTTTTTAAGTGAAATTTATTATTTTTATTTCAAATGTTCAAAAAATATAAGTCGAATTACTATACGATATTTTAGCTATATATTTTTTTAAAAATACTTAAATATCATTATTTCTTTATTTTTAAGAAGTTTAAAGATAAAACGTTTGTATTTTAAGAGCAGAATTACTTTTTCAAAGAAAAAATAATGTTAATATATTTCCTTTTGAAAAAATACCGCGGAAAAGTTAGTATTATTTTACAGGTAGGAGGTACCAGTACAATATAATATAATAAACGGTTTTAAGAAAAAAATCAAGATTATTATTTTACATTTTTTATGTTATTGTTTAACATTTACATTATAATATAATACTCAATGTATATGCATTGAACTATCTAATTGATGACTGCTTTTAGTGAATTTTTTATTAATATGTTTTATAAACTCTCTGTCTCTCTGATATAAGTGCTGGTTTTGCTTAATTGGTTTTTATGCAGACAATATTTTTAATTACGTAATATTCAACGGTTATCTGTTTCCTGTTGGAACATTAAGCATTATAATTATTGAAAGATACGAAAACGTTTTTGTCTTATATTTTTCAGACGACGGATTGTTTTAATTTCTTTTGTAATAACTATTAAATTATAAAAAGCATCCACTGGAAAACAAACCCCACAGTTATTCAAGAATTATTCTTGTTTTATAATCTTATTTTCTGTATTCTATTTTTAAATTGGCTTACAGTAAAAAGTCATAAAACTAAGTAATTAATTTAAAAGCAAGGATAGACTATTTACTTGTTATTACCTTAATTTATCAAATAAAATATATTTTTTTATAATTATGAAATCAATCATTAAATTTTTTTTTATACGCTTGTCGGATTAAATATTTAACGTAATAATAAATTCATAAATACATTTGAATTCCACTTGAACATAGTTTTATGGTTGATTAAACTTTATGGTATAATAATAATGTAAACATTATACTCAATAATTTTATAAAATAAAATGTTATATAGTTAGTTTATAAAAGCAGCAGTATCTTATTATATTTAAGTGATAATTGAAAATGTGAAATTTCGTTTGTCATTTCAAATATTGATTAAAAAATATAATATAAGTTTTCTTAAGCAAAATAATTGTATAATAATACTATAATATATTCAAAGAATATTTAAATAAATAAATTTGCTATATTATGCTATTATTAATAACATTTATACTTTTCTATAAATTATTTGATAAATGTGCGAACTACCACAAAACATATAGAACATATATTGTTGGAAAGTATATGACTTATAGGACATGAAGTAAATTTTCAATATTTATATTTATATGGTAAACACATCCGTGCCGTTATGACTTTGCGCTTAGGGCAACTAAAAAATATTCGACACTTCCCAATTTTTTTTTTATTGTATTTAAATAATTTTCTTGGTATTTTTGGCACTGCTACCATAACAATTGTGCCCAAGGCCTTAACCCATTTACTTACCTTTTTCTCCATACCGACCTGCAATGCATTGACTCTAAATCAGATTTTACGTTATATTTTATAAACTATAGAGAAATATTATATACTATAAATGTTATTTAATTATTTAAATATTTCTCGAAAATATATATTAAAGTAAAACTTTAGTAGATACTTCTGAATATTTATTTTATATTTTCATTTCGAACATTTCGAAGAAATTAATAAAAATCTATATATATAAATATATAAATTTTTATTAATATATATATATATATATACGATTAATAAGTAATATTATATATGTGTGTACATTGGTATTAAGTATTTTGTATTAGTATTATCATTAAGTCATTGCTATGATATGTGTAGCTTATGCTTCAAGAGAATATAATATGAGTATAAGTTTTAAAAGTTAGCTATCCTACATACACGCGTATAAACGGTTGAGTTACATTGTAGTCTCCAATAATTAGAAATTTATTATTGAATTAAAAGTTAAAAAGTTAAAATTATTTCTGAGAAAAAAAGTTTTATACGATTTTTGATATGTCTTTACACGATTGTTAAATGTAAGAAATATTAATAATTCCAAAAGATGAAGCAATTATTATCACGAAAAGGTGCAGTAATGCTAAAATAATAATTACGACAGAAAATTCATTTATAACACTTAAAACTATAGTCAGTTTCATAAAATCCTTTATACATTTGAATGCTTAAAATGGTATATTAAATAAAGTACTTACAACTTGATATTACGTCAGTTTAAGACTTAACGATTTTTGAAGAGCATTGATTTCAAAAACTTTTGGTTGTAATAGGTACTAATATAGTTTTTATTATTAAATAACAATACACAATATACTTGGTATACAGAAATATTATAAATCACAGAAAATCAGTTGCACATGTATTATGTTATATATATTTATGTGATAATGTGTTGTAAATGCATAAATTATTGAATTTAACGTGAAAACCATTAAAGAAAAATGTTAAAAAACATAAAATACACCTACTATATTTCTTAATAAGTATAAAAAAAATAGTATACATTTACATTACTTGTGATTTGTTATTTGTTTTATAATTTCTATTCATACTCGTACGTATTGGTGTCGCAGAATTATGTAAAATAATTTCATACCAATCATTTATTTAAAGTTATTTTAATCGATTTACTGACATATTTTTCAAGAGTAACATGAATAAAATTAAAGTAAATTTGAATTTTTATTATTTGTACTTTTAAAAATATATACTTAACCTGTTATATAACTATTATATTGATAATAGATACGATCAGACAAAATAATATTGTATATTATGTAGTTTATGATTATTGGAATATTTATATAACCTAAACTTAATTAAAGAAATTACAAAAATAATTTAAAATCACTAATTGGTATTCTTATATACTATTATTTATTTACGTTATTCTTTATAAATTATATAATAATTAACTCCAACACGATCAATGATCAAATCAAATGATTTTAGTTTTATATTTTGCACAGACTAAACAAGCATATAATGTAGACATAAATTTTGATCATCATAACACATCTTGAATTATCAACGCTAAAATCTACAAAACGTTTTCTTTAATAGTTTTTAAAACAATTCAAGTTCAGTCTTTACACGCCATCGTCAGTATTTCGGTTAAGTTTAAATTTCTGTGTTGAAGTTTTTTATTAGCATTTGTTGTTATTTAAAACTTAAGTATATAATTACTAGTACGTTATTAATAACAGAGTGTTAAACAGTTTAAAGATATTTTTAATAATATATACTATTATTAACTTTATTACATCAAAATTCTCATACAAATATAATATGGTTTAAAATATCTATCTTTATAATTCACACAACTTAAAAAGTTAAATGTTATTTTTTAAACATTTGTACAAAAAGTCATTCAAAAAAAAAAAAAAAATGTAATAAAGATTAATAGATTTAATAATCTATTAAGAAATAGTGTTATAGATTGTTATCTAACTAATAATTTTAAAAAAATCTCATTCGATAATTTAATTTTTTTGTGGAGATACTGCAATTGGTACTTATGGACTATACATGGCTACATGGACACGCTGTATATATATAACATTCCTTAATTTTCTAATATCTATAAGTATTTAATATAATATTTCAATGGATTTTAATTTCATTAAGTACAGTATTGTAAAAGAGAAAATTATTCAACTATTACAGACATATTTAACATTGAATTTTTAAACACATTTCGTGCGTATAAGACAGTTATTACTTAAACCAATATAATTTTGAAATAAAAATCACATTTTCAAAAAATTATATCATTACATTGTTATATTTTTCGTTAAATTATTTTTGCACATTTAAGTAGTTTGTGTAGTTTACAAAAATTAAACTGGAATTATTGACTACTACAGTTATACCAGTATCTCAGCAACTGTCTCAAATAGGTAATATTGTATACTGAAACGGTAGGAATTTTAATTATTAACTATATTATTATAAGTAATATTACTATAATTATTAGGTGTATATCGTAAAAATAAACTAAATAATTGTTCAAATTTATATGATATATAAATAATATGTTATGTCTATAATATTCTCTGTTGAAAATCTTTTAAAATTATTTGAATCGATACTTTTGTTATATAATAATAATTTAGTATAGTTTTAAATTCTATTTTACATAAACACTGGTACATTGCGCAATGCTGTGTTGAATTTATTAAATAAAAATAAATAAACTAAATTTAATCCTATTTAATATGTAATAAGCTATAGGATTGAAATCAAGTTATATATTATTTATGAGTAATATTAGTATTGAATATATTATAATTTATATTTTGTGAATTTATAAACGTCATGTAAAATCCACAAAACGTGGGAATTTGTTGAGTATAATATTCTACAGATATGTATTGTATCATTTTTAAAATATATTCTGATCGATTATAAAATAATATCAATAAATTATTCGTATTATTTTTAGAATTATTATTCGTGATATATGTAAATATAATAATTTATCATTGTAATTTTATTCCAATCAAAATGAAATATTTAAATATATAAATAGATCTAAAAATAAATTAAATATATACTTGTGAAAATTATTTTCTCAGGCCTTCGTATTTAGGTAGTTATAACTTATTTACCAGTTTATTTAGTAGTTTTCAAGAACCTATAAACATATTCTATAAAAACAATGAGATATTGACATGTTATTATAAATATAATATAAATATTTTAACTTTAATTAAATAGGTACACAAAATGTGATTATATTTAATATTATATACTATGAATTCCCTATAGGACCAACATTGGGTTTCAAAAAGTTACTTTAATATATACAATATTTAGCAGATCTATTTACTATCTCCACGAAAAATTTAAATTTTTAAACGCAATTTTTTTAAATTACTATTTAGATATTGCGCTATAATTTTACTTCTATTACTATTTTTTTTTTTAAACGTCTAGTAAAAAAATAAAAATAATTAATTTTTTATTAAGTTATGTGAAATTTTAAGATAGTTAGTTTAAAGAGTATATTTTTATGAACATTTTGATAAACCGACATACTAATTTAATTAAAATGTTTATATTTAAGAATTATTTTTATTAATTAGAAAAATTATAACTTTGCTGACATATTTTTTTGTAATTTTTTAATATTTATTATTTATTAATGACATAGAGTGCAAAATCAACATTAATATATTATTATCATTTACCAATATTTTTCGAGACTTTATTACCGAACTCATAGGTACAACAATTTACGTATCATTTACTATAATTATATTAGGCATTTACATTCCAAGATATAATAATAATAGATTAAATAATTACAAAAAACGCGCTAGAAATATGATTTTTCTAATAAATGTAAAAAAATTCTAAAAATATACTCATTAAACTGCTATCATCATATTTTATATTACTTAAATAATAAAAAACATTTTTAAATTTTTTTTTACTAGACATTAATACTAAAAAAATAATAGAAATAAAATTACAGCTTATTTCATAAATTACCATTTATGTAAAAACCTCATTCGAAAATTTTAATTTTCACGGTGATATTATAATTAGTAAATAGATTTGGGACACTCTATATCTAATAATAATAATAATCATCCTATAATAATATCTAATAATTTCTAATTTTAGATACTTAATATAATAGAAATTTTATATTTTAGTTCTTGTGCAAATAAAAATTATTAAAAAAAAAAAAATCTGTTTTATTAAATATTTCATTATTATTAATATGATTGTCTTTCGTGTATCTTTTTTATTAAATTATTAAGATCATAATTATATGTTACTATAATAAGTTTATTGTAATATATGTTATTTTTTACTTAAAATATGAAATTATTTTAACAATAGATTATAACTTTTTATAATATAATACATATATATAATTTAATTTGATTTTATTGTTCTCAATATTCAAATTATTATTTTGACATATGCTCCAAAATAAGCCAATAAAAATATCTATATTCATGTATCGAGATTGTGTTTGGGTTAAATTGTTTGATCTGATTTATAAATCCGTACGAAATAGCTAATGAAAATAAAAATGAAACATTGTAATGAGTGACACCATAGAATCTAGAGGTAAACTACCCTAACATTCCTAACAAAACACGATTGTCATATCAAGGCAAATATAAAACGATATAATAATTTGTAATTAAATTGTATTTAGTTTACTTATACAATACTGTTGTATTCATATTCGTTTTAAATATTTTATTATTTATTCATGAATTACAAATCAATAATAAAAAAAATATGTATGTTAAATAAAATACAATGATTTTTCACAGGATCAATCGTTTGAAATGAAATGAAATTATATGTTTATGATTATTGAACTAAAAGTAAAGTTCATATAGACACCAATTGGATTTTCAAACGATCATTTATATTTAAGGTTAAACCATGGAGAAACTCAATTTTAAACCAATAACACTGGATATTCATAGAAATGTCATAAAAGAAAAAAAGGTTATTGTACCACGAAATAGTCTTAAGCGTTTTATTTCTCTCGTAAATCACTACATCGCAATTTTAATAACGATTTATTTTTTTGGTTGCAAATACTCGTACAACGTTATTACAACTTTATATGTAAATAAAATTTACATTTTTTACTAACGTTGAAATATCCGAAATATACTAAAATGTTAAAAATTTGATAACTACATGAATACTCCTACCTATATAATAAAAATTAAACATAATTTTATAATTAGAAAAATCTAATTTACACTTACTGGTTGTCTTAATTTTTTAAAAACAAAAAAATTTAAATTATATTTTGAAATGTTTAACTTAAGTAGCCAAACAAATATATTTAAAATAAATAACGAACATAGTATTTATTATATCCTTGTAATTTTCAAAAAATATAAAATAGTTGAAAGGTTCTTGAGGAGTTATTGAGAACATCCACTATGGGTATCCTGTATTACATATAGTATGTGTTATTAGCAAATACAAGTAATACTACGAGTATTATAGTTATACTCAATAGGGTGAAAACATGATAAAATTGTTTTCCATATTTTATATATACATATACATATTTTTCCTTTTGATATAGCTTTACGGCATTTAATAGAAACAAACAATTTATAATTGTTAACAAGAATTAATTAATTCTTTTTAAAATTGTTCTAATATTTAAATTAAATTGGATTTCACCTAATTATTTTAACAAATTTATCATAAAAATTTTTTATTGATTACACGAATAAGTATATAATTTTATTATATTATATTATTTTGTATCAGAATTTGACCACAAAAATTACGACATAAGTATATCCATATTATATTTTAAGTATGACAGATGTCTACTTTAAAGTAGACATCGTTAAGTTTCGTAAAGTTTATTTTATTTATTTGTGATGTATGTTTTTTTTTTTTTTTGTTTTCTCTAAATATTAAACTATTTAGATAATTGTAAATACTTGTATGTAGTATTTACTTTATAGGTAGAATCTATTAATAACGCAGAAAATTACGAGTACCTTATGTCAGAATTAATGAAGAAAGAGTTTTGTATTTAGTTCATAAACATTCTGAAATAAGTTTTCGACGTATTGTGGCACAAACAGGAATTTCGTTAGTGGTTATTTATAGGATATTACATGGCAATAACTTGTATCCCTATCATAAATCATAAATGGCGAAAAAATACTACCACTTGATTCTGTCTCGAAATGGAATAGAATTTTGTAGTAAAGTATTGGAACCAGTGGCGCCGAAATACTTTTAAAATACTAGGGCAAAATAATAATAATTTAAATAACCACCCACCCACCCAAAATATTTTAATTATTATTTTAGTGAATACTGAATAGGTACAGTGTACAACTTGTTTCCTATTATCTGTTTAAAGTATACTCGTATACAATTATACCAATACTATTATTATTAATAATTATATTAATTAATTATCATATTATTATAGTTTGAACTTTATAATTAATGCATTATATTTTTAGTAGTATACCACCACCACCTAAAAATTTGGTAGGGCATTCGCCCGACTTACACATGGCTTTCGGCGCCACTGATTGGAACTCCATACTGAGAATCCAGAGTTTTTGACTTGTGAATTATTTTTGCTGATGAAGTTAAAATGACATTCTACGAAGGTTGTAATTTTTGACAAAAATTTGTGATTCTCTTTTTTTTTTCTGAAGAAAATCAACAAACAATCCCACAAATAAATTTCCTAACCACTTCAGATAGGTAAACGTATTCATATAGTTATAGACTCTTTAAAATATTAACGATTCAAGCTAGAGGTTATTAGAGGTACCTATTCACGCTACACATAGTCTATCCTGATATATAATCATCCTGTCTGAAGTATTGAATACTATGACTTTATAACATTTAGACGTAGGCAATAATAATAATTTCTTTTCGTGTCATTAATTTAGTTTTTAAACTTTGACGCTGAACATAGAAATTTATATATTTATACTCTCGTTGATTTACGTGCTCGTCATTCATATTTTTATAATATTATAGTTTGTTTGTTTGTTTTTTTTTTTTTTTTTTTTTTTCAACATACGACGGCGAATTGTTTTTATGTTTTCTATTACCACGCGGGAATTACGCGGTACGTTGTGTAAGGATACAATGGTGACATATATCGGAAGAGCGCAGACCGAATATAGATTATATACGTTGATCCGGTAAACATATATACCGCATGTGCTTTATACCTACTGTTTTATAATATAATATAAAATATAATAATATAAATCGAGTGTGTAACATAATCATCAGATTATAAAGCCGTTTCGTGAATGTTGAATATGATATTACACATTTACCTATTACGTGTATTGGATATGATGAAAATGTTTATATTAAAATCGTGCAGGTTGGGATTACTCTTCACGTAAAAAAATATGAATAAATAAAATACCCCGTGCGTTTTTTTATAAATCTGAATTGTTGTTTTTTTTTTCTTTTTTTATAATTTATAAACTACAAATCGCTTTAACGAATATTATTATTCAACCGAATGGCCAATTATATGTTGATAAATTTCCAATGATAATACACCCTTGGCCGGCGAGTGAAATGGTAGATATAAACCGTCTACTTTTACAAATAGATTCGTCAAAAAATTATTACTGCTTCTCTCAAACTTTTCGCATTTTTATCTACGGAATTTTCATGGTACCTATTATAAATTTAATTTTTTAATTTTTTAATAGTTTATATATTTTATAGAAAAAAAAAACAAATTGATTTACACAAAAATACTTATACTTTATTATTTGGGTATACAAAAAAAAACTACTAAAAAATGGCGGAAAATCGGCAAAATAACGTTTCTGAAATTTAAAATTATTTGATTTCGTGATAAATAATTGAGTTTTAATCATGGTGTCTTGAAATTTTTTTTGAGTATTTACTTAGGTGAACTTGATTACAAGAAAAAATTTAGAAACGATTGATTGATTTTCTGACTAAGTATAGAATTTTGGCTTTTTCTTCAATAATGTTTAATATTTCCTTCAGTTTTTATTTTATTGGTTTGAAAATTTTATCGAAGTCTAGACATATACAACTTAATGTTTTTACAAAATATTTTGATAAACGTGACTGTGACTGACAATTTTTTTTCGTTAGCTTTTAAAGTAAGAGTTCTTGAAAATCGGCAAAATGACGGTTTCATTATTTTATTTCTTGATAACTAAATAAGTTTAAATCGTAAGAAATCGAAATTTATTTTAAATATTTACATTCGTAATTTACATAAGTGGTAAAATTTTTGAATGGATTATCAATATAGCATATTGTAATATATTGAATTTCGCTCAAAATCGTATTTTCTAATGCAATATCATTGCATTCATATCGTAAGTATAATAAACCACTAATTTCTCCGAGGACCGAAGGAGGAACGTCCACAATCGACATTCCCACTTAACTTTACTTTTTTTATTTTAATTGTTAGTTTTTATAACACTAATAAATGTTATTGGTCATTTAAAATTTTAACAAATAGATATGTTACGTATGCTAGGTAATAGTAACGTTTCTAAGGAAATATTTAGTGTCAAATTCAATGTCGTGCTCAAATCTAGTTTTAGATAACGGTTGATTAAACAATATTTCTTTACCGAAGAAGCAAGATAATAAAAGTTCACTGTTTACGAAAATGAGGCTATAATATTTTCTTATTCAAAATTTTAAAATTATATTCTACGTCTTTTTTGTCATGAATATCTAAGTCCTATCGGTAATTATACTTTAAGAGTAAAATATCCAAATTATCCATGTCAATCAAAAGTGGACAAATTGCTTCTCAGAAACATATTTGTAAAATAGTATATAAAATAGTTAATATTTGCTAAATATTTTATAAAGCTAAATTTGAATATAAACTTAAATTAACCTGTCAACTGTACAATTGTTTCTAAAATGTATTTATTTTAGGTATTAGCGGCGAAATAAGATTCCAAGAATTTTATAATTTAAAAATATTAATTTCAGAATCTGTAAAAATGTCAACAACTAATAATTGTTATTTGTCGCATAATGTAATACTGTAAGTACAACAAAATTTAAATGATAATTGATAACCAATACAAATATCATATATATATTAGATACACAAACAGTTTAATAAATTGTATCCAACGTTGAATTTTAAAATGTACCTATATTTCATACTTTTTATAAATCGTAGTCGAATAAATGTGTAAACAATATTGGTTTATTGCTCAAAATCACCGATCATGCAATAAATCAAACTTATCTTAGAGCTGAACATTTATACAACAAACATTACTAAGTCATAAACTTACAATGTTATAGTCAGTATTTACTCATAATCGGTTTGTCCGGGAACGTTTTTATTCCGATTAAAGATAAAGTAGCATTTTCTATTTAAATCTATATTATGTACCTAAATCTTATTCTATGACGTGTCGGTATAGTTTCTCAATAAATAAATAAATAAATAAATAATTCAAAATAAAAATAATTTAAATACTATTACTAGATATCGATATGAAACGTTGCAATCGAAAAATATTTTATTTAGAATATTTCGCTAAATGTAATTGTTCCGTGATTTATTAAACAATGTAATAATGTGAATGCTAATAAAATCTGATTTATTCTAAATTCTTAATATCCTATATCTGTAAAAAAAATATTTAATAAACAAATTATTGAAACTTGTTATCGTCATTCGTCTATAATCATACAACTTGAATACTTAATTAAATTCAAATGTTCACTGTTATTTTCTAATTAAAACTCATCTTAATGCATTAAAAATAAATAATAACAATAAACTATATCAGAACCGACCGGACTACGGGTAACATGGTTCATTCATTATCCATGCTGTTTATAGTATGCAATTTAATTGATTATAGACAAATATCCGATTATAATATTATGTTTAACTTGTGTTATATACAATTTTCAATAAAGTAATACCTAACTAGATAATGTTTTGAAAAAAAAATTAACATATTTAATTAATATTATTACTGATTAAAACAGTTGAATAAATGATTATTGATAGGCGTATTAATCAAAAAATATATTTTTAAAAATTGAAAAACTGCTATAATTAGTAATTACATACAACATTTTTTTGCGGCAGTATGAATATATAACGCGGTACACGGTAATATGTCAGATAACTCAAAAACTTGTGTTTAGTTTATTTTTCTATATTGAGTTATATATATGTTAGTTTAATTACCCATTTGAGTATTAATTTTTTAAATATTTGAATGTTTATTTCGATAAATAACAACAAGTAGGTATATTATAATAGAATCTCCTCCCGTATTTTGTTCATTTAATAGTTTCCGAAAGACTATCACTTTGATTAATATCGCGTAAGTATTCATTAAACATGCTACTTTATACTGGATTCATTATAAAAACCATATTAATTATTATATTATGTGTATTGGTTATACATTTAAATAAATAATTCTTTCAAATAAAGATTTAAAAAATAAGTAGATATCTATAAATTATAATACATCATTAACCTATACCGTTCTCCTAACATACAAATAAGGAATATAAAAACTCATATCATTTTATTATCTTAAAGCATTTTGTTAACGTACTAAATTTTAACAATTACACCATAAAAATATATATTTTAATCTATTTTAAACTAATGTCATTAATTTAATTTAAAAAAAAAATGAGAAGGTCGATTCTGAACAGTCCTCCTTCGTCCCTTCGGTCCTCGGAGAAATTAGTGGTTTATTATACTTAATATTTGAATGCAATGATATTGCATTATAAATACGATTCTGAGCGAAACTCAATATATTACAATATACTATAGTAATAATTCATTTCAAAAATTTACCTCACTGTACACTACCTAAGTTAACACTCAAAAAAATTTTCAAGTCCCTACGATCAAAACTCAATTAGTTATCACGAAATTAAACAATTTAGAATAATACAACCCGTAATTTTGCTTATTTATCGCCATCTTTTGGTAGTTTTTCTTCTCCCAAAGAAAAACATTTGAGAAATTCGAAAAATGAGCTAAATAAAGTACCAACTAGACACAGTTTTCTACCGAAAGCATATCCTAATTGTGGTAATCGGACCATTATTTCTACTCGAAAAAATATTTTCATACATCAAAAAAAAAAAAACATCTTTGTAAAACCAATACATCCTTTGCTTCGCTTAGAATCAAAAATAATAACATTTAAACTTTATTATTTATTTTATTTATTGTTAATTAAAATTTAAAACGTAAAACAAATTTCACAATAATATATAATTCAAGAATAACTCATCTCAGTTAATAGTCGTTAAAAATGCAGCTCATATACTCGTATTTTAAATTTTGTTAAAATATTACAAATATTACAATACACGAATATTGATTTTTTTTTTTTTTTTTTAAGCATTATAGACCATTTAGGCCTTTTGCTGTCAATATTAAGTTCTTCCATTGCGCTTTATTATACGCACGGTTTATGTCTTCATTCCAGTCTGGTCCAGCTTCTTTATATCCCTTTTGGCTTCATCTAATCACCGTTGTTTCGGTCTACCACGTGGTCTTTTTTGTATTTACAAGTACTATTTTGACAATACTTTTGTCGGCTCTCCAGACGAATATTAATTGTCATATTTAAATATTTAAGTAATATTACAATATACGAGTATGTATAATATTAATATTTAATTTAATTTAATTTAATATTAATTAACGACGAGCATTGAACAAATAAATAATATAATATTACTGTAGTTGTTTTTAATATTTTTTTCCATGATTAAAATCATATAATATAGACTAGCTTTCATACTAAAATACAAATCTGAACAAAGTCGAATATAATTGAAAAGAGTTTCTCGTAGATACTCTACTCGTGAAATTTTTCTTTTCGATAAAATCATTACATGTAATCATTACATAAATAGGATTATTGCAACTATCTTACGAGCTGAAGCACTGTATCTTTCAAACAATTTCTAAATAACATATTAACCTAACCTTTAATAAACCATATTAATTTATTATCAACATTGTTGATGTATATTTATTATTTATAAAATTCAATTATAATATATTTGTATATACGTATATTATATATGTAGTAATGCATTATATTTCGTATTTTCTTCAATACTGTAAGAACTAGTAATATATAATTATTTTAATATCTATAGTTACAAGTTTAGATATAATAAAATATAATTTATTTAAAATACGTTTGAACACGAATTTCCTCTAAATAATTGAATATGTTTTTTTTTTGTTTTTAATTTCACCTCATATTTCATTAAACATCAATTTATTTGTATATAGAATTTCATCATTGTAAAAAAAAAAATTACATTTTAATGGTATCACATTAATATTATACCTATAAATATTATATCATTCTAGTATTGAAGAAAAAAAGTATAAAAAAATTCAAGAAAAAAAAACATTATTCTAAAGATTAAAATTCGTAATAAACTCATAAATATAAATCAATAGGACATTAAAACGTACCAACCTATACTAATTAGTGCTTGGAACATCTCTACAATACGTTTCTAATGTTATTTTTAAATTATATCAAAGTTGGTAGGTATATTAAATAAGTTGAACGAATTAAATTTAGGGTTAGATTGAATGAATATCGTAATTAAATTGTTTAAAATGAACTCCGATGTTCATGATGGATTAATGACACTATATTTTCTTTGTTGAATTTGAATTTTTATTGAAACAAGCGCTAAAAAGAGTTTCATTTTAACAAATATGTGTGTCTTTTTATGTTTAAATGTATTCATTTTTTATTTAATAATCGTTACAATAGTTGTCATAAAATAACATACAAAAATATTTTTTTTTACATAAATATTAATATATATTTATGAGAGTTATTTTTCTAATTTTCCAAGTGACATAACCTATTTTAAATATACAATATATATATACTTTTTTTTAATTACAAATTAAATTTTATTATTTTTAAGCGTACCTACCTATATTAATAATCATATTATTCTTGATAAAATATATAATTTCTGTTAAAAATAACATATTTCCACATGGTTTATTTTAAAAATGTATAAAATAGATGCATTTAATTTTGAATAAACCCATTCAAAATAAAAACCTTACAATAATAATAGATAATTTAAAACACGAATACCTCTAGAACAATTTTTATACCATTCCTTTTTATATTTAAATTTATAACTGAAGTTGTTGAAACTTGAAATACAAAATTATGTATGTTACAAAGCCAGTAAGAAAATTCAACCTTTTTTTCGACTAATGAAACACGTAATACATTTATATATTTTCTGTATATTTAAGCTTTAATTTAAAAATAAAAACCTATGATTAGTTAGATATCTAATTTCTAAAAATTAGAAACTCTAGTCTATTAATTTTAATTGGTATTAATGAAACTCGAATTGATTATTAAATATCCAATGCTTTGTGTTCAGTAAATTTAATAATACATTTAATATTGAAACAGTTTTTTTCTTTGATTTTTCTTGTATGATTATTTTATTAAATTATATATAATATTTTGCAGTATGAATAGAAAACTTCGATAAATACTGTATTAGAATATAATATATTATGTTGATTGTACAAAGATATACCGATTGCTTCCTGCGTACGTTCCCCAGTTAAAAGTTGGTAATGATATAGCGATACAATAGTTTCATTACAAAACAGTAGAAAACATTCCGTACCTTCGTTTCTGATAGAAAATATTAAAATTAAACGATGATAAATACAAAAACTAGACAAAGGCTAAGTAACATTATTATAATAATATAATATGCAAAAGTGTAATAATTATTTAAAATTATTGATATACAATAAATTATTTTTTCATAAATATTTACTAAGTCTTCACTTTTCATTAACACCACAATATTTGTTTCCATTAATTTATATAAATGTTTTTATAAAGTAAATTAATAAAAATGTAATAATTAAAAATTTACTGTAAGTATGTTTCTTTAGTATTATTAGAAAAAATCGAATATTTTTTGACTGGTTATTCAACTAGACTTAACTAAGTATTTAAATAGTTAATATATATATATATATATATATATATATATATTTTGTACATAGAAAATAGTATGTTTACAAAATGACCGGATATACAATTAAGGAACAATGCAATAAATTGAATGGTTATTATTTAAATTTTTAACTTACAGTAATTATATCATAATAACATTATTATATTACATAGTATTAACTACGTAATGTACAATTAACAGAAACGTATCAATTATTTATATTTTTTAGAAAAGTTAGTATTTAACAATTATTCAAATTTGTATTGTTGTATTTTTTTCAAGCAATTTTTCGAAGAGCTTTTCCTCTCCGATTCCAACCAATTGTTTAAATTTATTAGTAGTAGTAATAAATAGCATATTTTAAATTATTATTGTACTTAGAGAACTTTTCGTTTCTATACACCCATACATCTATTTCATATGACATTTAAACTTATAACAAAAACATAAAATAAAAATTATTTAATTAATATAATGGATTGAACGATAATATATTACATATCTTATAGTTATAAAATATATGAATAATTAAACGATGTATAAATGTAAAATTATATTATAATGTTTATAATTATAATTAATATTAATATAAATTTTAATTATTAATGTTTAATTATATTATATTACCTATATATTAATGAAATTATAAATTATGAAGGAAGAATTATTTTATAAAATAATTTATACTTTTCACGTATTCTTCACAAATAGTTAAATATATATTTATCATTTATGTGTTATGTAGTAAGTTACTAAACAATTTTAAGACATTTTAGTCGTAAAAAGCAATTTAATATTTTAAAATAATCAAGTTTATTCTGGCCATTTTAAATATTTAAAAATAATAAAAATAGTTCATTTTAATTTTTTAACTTTAAATTAAAGTAAATAAAAAACAAATTTTTAATCAAATAAATGGGGCACTCCCACTAAGTATAAGGAATTTTCAAAAATATTAAATGTGAAAAAAAATATTAAAGTGGACAAACAGTTGGACGTGTTCATACAAAAAATAGATCCCAACTAAAATATTTTTCAATGACTTTTCATATGATTAAAATAATTACTATTATTATGTATACAATTATTAGAATTATTATAAATTAGTACATAATGTCGTATGATATTTGCACCTACTTATTAAAGTATTCAAAGTATATAAATTATTATCTTTTTAGATTTATTGAATGTAAAATATTGTGTTTATAAATAATGAATAAATATTTTTTAATATAATAAAATTTTAATTTATTTAAAATAGTATTTTTATAATATGACTCTGTGTGAACAAAAAATTAAAATAAAATAATACGGAATACTTCGTACATAATAAGTTTAAGTAGGTATTCCGAATTATTTTAAAATACTTTGATTTAAAAGTAATAAATAATTATAGAGAACATACTAGATTATAAGTTGAATAATATTATAATTTATAATATTATTTTGATTAGTAGATTTATGTAAATGTATCTAAAAGGAAAACTAATATAAATGAAAAGTATTTTAAAAAATATTGAGAATACTTATATGTAGTAAATTTGATAATATAAAATTATTAATGTTATTTATGATCTATATTTGTAATTGTGACAATTTTATCTCACTACAACTACTTTTTCGCTAACTTGTTCATAATTTATACGCAAATATGTATTTTTATACACTTGTTTGTTGAAGTCCCTTCATAACATATAATACTATTATAAAAATATAGAGAAAGTAATATTTATATATTTAATTACTCGTTAAAGTATATCATATCATATGCATTCCATTGGTATTTAATTTATAAACAAAAAGGATTCATATTCACAAAGATTCATACTACCAACAGTCAACGATATTATTAATGTGCAATTGAATAAATAAAGAAAATTGTTGGATCATTAATGTTATATAAAAATTAAAATTAAATACACGAAAAAATTGCATAATTTAAAAACTTATTATCCAATTAATGTTAAATTATACAATTTTGACCTACATTATAATAATATTAAATCATATACATCAGTTTTTTTTAAACATTAAAGTAATATTTAGTAAGATAAAACAAAAATAACATAAAATTATACTATATTTTTTATCAGGTTGATTATGATTTTACAGAGACAGTTAATTTTTAATTATGATATTTAACTTATAAATAATAATATTTAACATATAAAATCTAATTGTAAAATTGTTGTCATAAAATATGACATCATTACTAGTGATATTATTATATTTAACTAAACTATATTTTATAATAACACACCATTTTCCTAAAAAATATATTTAAATTATATATGACACAATAATTTTAATTTTTTTTTTAATCGCCAATTTTACAAATATAAAACAAATTACATTGTTTGTATTATAAATAATTTTTTATAGGAAAAAAGAAAATATTGCTTATAAAAAATATGAATTTATTTACTAGAATTATTTAGACTGCTCACAAATAATTTATATTTATTGAATTGTGTGTGTATTATATTTTATATTTTTTTAATATAAAAAGCAAATTTAAATAATCGTGTTGAAAATTGATATTAGAAATTTAAAAAACCATTTTAATATTATTATCCTACATAGATTATGTACACAATTTCAACATTCATTACATTTTTAACAATTTATATTTTAAGAGTCTAAGACTTATACTAAAAATTAAAATTCAGTCATCTCTATAAAATATTTTTCCCATCACGTTTATAATTACTTTATTTCCACATTTTAATATATACGTAAACCGATATGGAACGTTAATACATTATAATATTATTAAGACATGTTTTTTTTTTTTTTTTTTTTTTTAAACACGTCTCGTATTACCATTTCATTTCTCATTTTTCATTAACCAAATTTCAATTCCGAATTATGTGCTAGTTAAATTATATCTCTAATAAAAATCATAATACTATATTTTGCTATGAATATGGTGGAAATGGAATCGATATTCAATAGCTCAGTGGTCCCCGGAAACAATGAGTAATAGGTCACATGGTAGCCAAAAGGAAACAAACGATATGATTTATGTTAAACTGAATCCTATATCCACCGTTGTGGTATTGATGACGGGATTTGTAGCTTAATAATAATTTACAGACGAACGAAATGTATGCCAACCCTAAAATTTACTGTTTCTATCTACGTAAATAATATAATAGGTAAGTAGTACAATTAACGTTCAGAATATGATTAGTAACCGATCGCACAAATTATTCAAATTTATATTATATTGTTGATATTTATCATCCGCATAATATTATTATTATTATATTTATAATTTTAATTAATATTAATATTATGAATAATGATTAGCAATTAACATAATATTACTATTAACTATAATAAAATGATAAACAATAGGTGTTCAATGTCGAAAATAATCAAAATGATTTACATTCGTTCTCAACAGTTTGAATATTTGTACTTTTTAATATAGCACTTATCGTTAAGTATTTTGAATAATTATTATAAATTATTACTAATTATTATAAAACTACTTATTAAATTACTGTATAATAATATGTTAATCACGCATACCTATTTAATAGTATTATAATTTTATTTGAGAAAAATTTTTACTGTATAATAACATTTCTTTTATTTATAATATAAGTAAATATGCAATTTTGGAATTATTGTTTTAATTAAGAAATTAAATAAATATTTTTAAAGAAAATAGTCTTAAATACATAATGTTTTTATTATTACCTAAGTAAGTTATGTAAAAACTTAAAATTATAATTAAATCATTATAGTAGCTAATCGTTTAGCAGTCATTGCTTTTAATACAACAGTCAAAAATCAACCGTTTACTAACGCAGAATTACAAAGTAAAATATATATAACCGTTGTTAAGTGATAAAAAAAACTTACTTGTAGTTATCTAACGACTTAACATTAAAAAACAAAAACAAAAACACTATTAAAAGTAAACGTACAATTTGAAAATATGAGTAATCGAACATATTAATAATTTAATTATATTGAAATTTGTTGTATTTTATAGTTGTCTTTTAAAATATGTAACACATAATAAATTAATAAAAATACATCGATTTATTTAACTCTTGTATATTGAAACACAATACAATGACAATAACCGTTTAACGGGGATCTTATAATATAATATAATATTTTTAGTTATTTCTTAGCTTAGTTGAATCTTTGGCTTTAATTATTAATGACTAGCCAACCAATACTATTCGTAATATGACTTTTGTATAGATTTAAAATAAATATAAGTAAAACGTTATAAATTGTATTATTCTTATTATTAAATATAATTGCTACATATTTCGACAATACATAAAAAAAATTGTTACATATATTATATGTAAATATATAAAAATACAAAACAATATACACATTTTACAGTAATTATAATATTGATAGAATGAAAAATTTAAGAAAAAAAACCGAAATATTTCGTGAGATGGCAAATCTTAAAAACAATGAGACGTTTAGTTATAAAAATAGAACAATGAAAGATGAAAAGAGAAAAGTCATACATAGCAAGAGACACGTGCGAGTTAAATAGTAGAAGGGAACTATTTAAGAATAAATGATAAGAGTGTATCGGAAGACAGAAAAATCTAACACTCCATGAAATAAAAAGATTATAAAACCTGGTCTAACATGAATGACTGGACCAAATTTGTACATTTACTTTAGTTGAAATAAATATTTATTTTACAATACAGTTTGTATTGATAACGTTTTATATGTTTAAACTACAACACATTATCTATGTTAATTATTTTGAAGTGGCCTATTTTAATATTGTAATTCTAAATCAATTTACTTGTTGTATAAATTTTATTTTTGTTATTTTTTTAAGTTGAAGTTTATAATTTAGATTTTGTTGTCAAGAATTTAAATTTCACCATAATTATTATCGTATGTTTTTTTTCAAATGTATTCCTTATTGCCATGAACACATGAAGAAACAGTTGCAACAATATTTGTTTTACCTCAAATACTGGCAATAAACTTTTATTTACCAAATACTCGCTTTATTATTTTTTAAAGCATCGCTTCTTATCTTTGTGTACAATTTCGAAAAGATCTACCAGTATGGTTATCCACAACGACAGTTATGTATATTTATATTCTCGTAATAGGAAATCTTAAATTTAAGGAACTCAGAAAGTCAATATAAAATTCTTATCAATACAAAATAATTTTGTTTAAATAATATTACAAACATAATTTTCACATACAGTTTTTTCTTTGAGTTTTAAGCGGAAAAGATTTTAAGATATTCGGAAATATATAATATGTACTCAGTGCTCGTACACTCAAATGTGTGATTAATTGCTTTAAACCTACCAAAACTATCTTAAATCTTAATGTTTTATAATTATTATACAATTGGTTGTTTTCTATGCTATTTCTACTTGAATAGAATAATTAAACATTGGTATTATGTTTTTAATTTAATTTAAAAAATTAGTTTTAATATCACGTAGGTAATTAAAATTTAAATAAAAAAGTGTTTTAAATAGGTACCTAAAAGTTGTCAGTTGAAATTAATAAACAATAAATAAGTAGTATTAATGTGAACTGTCAACTTCACTGTTTACTTAAACGTACGATGTATGCAAGAGGACTCATTCCCCTACTTCTAACCACGATTAAAGAGCGTCCCCTTAAACATCATTAAAATAAAGATTATTTAAATATAAACAAAACTCTCAAAATAGTATATCGTTAACTATTTCCACTATAATTTTGTACCCTGATAATACTCAAATCTGAACTGAAAAAAAAATAATCGGATAGCACTATTATCTAAATTAAATTTTTTAGAAAATTCCATTTCAAACTTAAATTTTTATTAATGCAAGAAATGTGTTGATTAAAAAAAAAAATAATTCTTTAATTAAAATTCGTTTTATATTTTATTATTAGGTACTTTTAGAAATCGTACAAAAAAGGCACAATATATCATTTAAATTTTTGAAGCATTAAACTAGGTTATAGTATTAAAGTAGTTTTAGTTTTCTTACTTATCTTCCAAAGCGGAACGAAATACTGCCTAAAATCTACAACTATGTGAAATTGACCATATTTTTAACAAAATAATAAAATCGGAAATTTATTATTTGTGTTTATATACCTATATAATATTTTTAAAACAAATTTTAGTTGAATATAAAAATGCATGTTGAAGTTAAATTACGTTGTTTCATCTAAACATATGCATACTTTATGCATTATATTATATTACATAATACTTTAACAAAAGATAATATGTTAATATAATATAGGGATACATTAATACTTGTATACTTTATCCTTCTTTTTTTTTTAATTTGGTTTGTTTAAAACTTTAATTCATAATTTGAATCATAAAAATAATTTTAAAATGTCAAATAAAATAGAACATAGCATAGTAATAAAAAAATTATATTATCATTCACAGTACCTATTTAAAAATGGGGTAGTTTTTCAAAAATATCTATCTTATATTTAAATATTTGATACTAGAACAATTATAGTTTTAATTCTTAATTTTTAGACAATAAAATTAATTTTCCTATTATATTTATGGTATTTTAGTATTTATTTAATATTTAATATTAGTTTTCAATTAAATAAAATTATGATATTGTGAGAAATTGACAAATTATAAAAGTATATTAAATATAACTATAATAATAATAAGAAATTAATTATTTCATCACAACACTGTTATGTTGAATATTTTTTTTAAAATTACTTTGTTCCATGAAAAAAACACAATAGAATTCAAATTGAACTATTGTTATATTTTTGTATTTCGTGTCTAGAAAATGTACCTATAGTCGTATATAATATTTAAACGTATTGAAAACTGTTAATACTTTCGGCGTATAGTAGGTACACTTTAAATACTATTTGAATAGTATATCTTAAACATAATATTAATTAAAATAATTTTGAAGAGAAATTATTTTTAAATGTGTTTCAATATGAACGAAAAAAATTACAAAATTCACAATAGTGTCGTAATTTTATAGAAAAAATGAATATACAGTTTCTTACCTCGTAACGCGAGTAGTGAACAGATGAATATCGAGTTTAAACGTATCATTCCGCTCGGAAACGTTAATATATTTTTATTTACAATCGACTGTGATTTATTAATTTTCACTCGTCGACAAGTCCGCGTCACGGAGACAAGATTATGATAATAATTCAACTACATTTACGCGCGTTTTGGTTAGCTAAACGAATAATATTCTTCTTTATTATTATCGGAGATATATATATATACTTTTATATTGTTTCGGTCTCGCCGACGACGATCGTGCCGTCCGTGTTGCTTGGCAAACTGTGCACACCGGAACTTCCGATGTTCAGAGGCGCGAAAACAATGCACGCGCAAGTGAACAGCGCTCGCGGGGTCCGGCAGCGCCGTAGTAGTAATAATAATAATAATAATAATAACACGCGTCGGTTGCAACGGCGCAAACGTATTATAATAATACACATTTAGGAACGGTTTTTGTTTTCGGTGTCTGTCAAAAAAAATTTTTTAACGCATACTTGGTTAATGTTAAAAAAAAAAATGAATAAATAAAATACTTTGCACGGCACACACTGCGATAGGTTAAAATTTGCTAATAAATTAACAATTATTCGACATCATAATATTATGTTACATACATGACACACTCGTATCGAACTCGGTAATTAAAAAGTTACAGAGGGATACTTTGCAAAACTCGCGACGATTAATTATAAATAAAGAGAAAAAACAAATGTTTTCGTTTGTACACACATTTAAACTATTATTAACATTAACTAATATGCAGTGAAGGTTGACGTGAAAAAAGTTACGCAACAATAATAAAATGCTTAAAATATTTAAATACACTACTACAAAGCAAGACACTTTAAGAAATTTAACATTTTCAAGTAGTTATATCACTGACGTGCTTAGGAATTTTTTAACGTGTAGGATATATGGACTTCAAAATTGTAAAATTAAAACTAACACATGGGATTAAAATATAAATTATTTTAAAAAATATTTAACGTTTATTACTACATATGATGTAGACAAATAGAGATTGGTGAATCGTTAGAGACAAAGTGATTTGAGAATTCGAAGCTACGGGTCCAATAAAAGGAAAACGCATGATATTCAGTATATTAGATTGAAAACTATAAATGCGTATAATTATGTTAAATGAATTCATAAAATATTTTATAATAATAAAAAAAAAAAATGATTACTTATTAAATACATTTCGTTATTTTTGTAATGTTTTATTAATATTTTATTATTAAATTAAATTATAATCACTAAATACTTATAAACTTTTAAGTTTAAAAATAATTTTAATTTAATTACTGTAAACTATTTTCCACTGGATAAATATGATTAAGTAGTTTAAAAAATTGAATTTTATTATATAATTATTATTCTTTGACATTTCTAATACTCACTCGAAACAAAACTATAGTCTATAGGTGTTCAAATACGCATTTTGCATGATGAAATTTCTCTGATCAATTCTCATTTAATCTTTCCATTGAAGTGAATAAGTGAGAAACGTTTATTTTTTTTTATAAAAATACACATATGATATATACACATATATGATACACATACAAATATTTTTAGGGACGTGGTCTTTTGTTCTTTGTTGTTATTTTCGTATTTAATAATTTCATAAGCCACCTACATAAATTTACTCCAATTTAGTTTAATTTATTAATATAAATATTTTAAATATATACCTATCGGAAAATAAGACTTAATAATTTTAAAAACTAAAAGTGAATTCTATCCATAAAAAAAAATTTAAACCGTGAGTTAAGTTAACATATTTTCATTTCTGTTATTACTTTGAACTTGATAAATTGAATTTATTATTTTTTAGTATTATCTTTTAGGTACTAAAAGACCTTTTATTAATTCTCGACTTAATTTTTTTACTAACCTATCCATTTTTAATAGGTACTTTAAAAAACGTTTACATTTTTTATTTTATCTAATAAACAATATTTAGGTACTATTATGTATGTTCATCAGTGATGTGCTTCCTAGAAGAGTATTTTCGCAGAATGTATCATATTATAAGACTATGAGATGTTTTTATAATTTTATATGTGAGGTATTTATTATTATTGTAGCGCGCTGTGCCGGAAAATGTCTTTCGTGTTGGGAAAAAAAGTTATGCACTGCAGATTTACCGAATTGTTCCAAAAGAGAGTTGTGCACCTAACCGGAAAATTCTAAGATAAAATTCCAATTTATATAAAATACGTGTATAGATCTTATTAATAAAGAGTTTAATAAAATAAAAGAATAATTCTCGTTACTTAAATGCAACAATATTCAATTAACATCACACACTTCGACATAAATTTAAAAGATAAAAACACATTTTAATAAATCATATACTCGTATTTTGTATATTGTATACATTTACTAAAATATTATATTATTTCTATCATAACTACTGCAAATATATTTATTTTTTTAATCTGTTGATAAAACAACAGACAATTTAGAAACAAATTAATAAATTATAAATGAATTGATTGATGGCCTTTAATTATTATTAAAGGCCTTAAAAACATATTTTATTTATAAAATAGGCATCTTCCATTTAGTTCCTATTGTACATACTATTTTTTACTTAATAATTTATGCGCTATGTATGTTAAACAATATAATACAATTTCTAAACACCTAATCTTAAAAAAAATCTCTTTATATATTTGTAAATATATATTATTATCTATTTTATATTTATCCAAAAACGTGACTAGTCAAAACATATTAGAGTAAAGATTTTGACTTGTGATAACTGATAATAAGTTTATAAGTGATAAAAATTTACGGGAACGATGATGTAGTGAAAATTTACAATGGAATAATAAAAACACATGTACTTTATTTAAAAATATTTGTTTATGTTAATCGTGAAAATACAATTTTGAATTTAAGTACAAACCTAAAAATATATCTAAATTGAATAAATGTTACTTGAACTATTATATTATAATTAGGTACAGTAAGAGAATCAATTATTTTCCATTGTTTTCGCAATATCATATATTCATTATACATGAAATTCGTGAAATTCACTAGAATTAATATCAAATTGTATACAGATAAAAAGAATTAAACAATAGGTATGAATGTATATAATCCCCTGTTACTGTTGTCAGGAGCGCCATTTTAGTATTTTTATAGAAGGAGCGAAAATTGAAGCCGGCCAAATTTTTTGCCGATCGGACCAATTTTGTTTGATATTAAAATAATGTTAGTAACTGAAAAATTAATTCGCAATGCAATTTTTAGAAATGTAGAAAGTTTTTTAGTTATAATTTTATTAAAAATTATTCACTGTTAAAAAAACCACAAAAATACAAACGACAAAATGGTAGAAATATAAAAAAATACAATAAGTCCATGTTATTGTAGATTATGAAGGTGGTGTTTGCATATTATGTATGATTGCGTCATCGCGATAAAATACAGAAAAAATAGAGGACCACAGTTCCCCTTGCTTCCCTTCAAATGCGTCCCTGACTGTTGTGTTATGTATATTATCATTCAAAATCGAATAATTGAAAATGAATAGTTTTACTACGAATTCCTAACAATATTTGCAATTTAACAATTTAAGATTATCTGTATATTCAAAGCAATTAATTAATATAGTTAAATGAAACTTGACAGGTAAATATATTAAAAAAATAAAAATAACATTATATATAAAATTAATATTATATTTGTAAATAAATATGCAAGCATTGTGATTAATAAATTATATTTTAGGTACTGTTTGAATGATATATAGATTTAGTCTTCAAATAGGCTGTTAAGATTTTTGTTTAAATTCTAAATTTATAAAATATATTCTAAGATTATGGTGTAAAAAACATTAACATTCCCAACTCGTAGCTCTGTTTCTTTTAATGAAGACTCGCATTTTCTCTCTATATGCGCAGTTTCAACATTGTAATTTATAAGATTATGGAACCAACAACTGATAAAAAATACATATGAGAAGTTAGGTTACCCACTATCTAGTCAACAATTTTAAAATGTATGCCATTCATTTGCAACCTATTGATTTTTGTACAAAAGTAATTTTACCAAAAGTACTTTTCTGCAACCTTCGGAAGGATTTGCTAGTAAAATATCTAACTTGAATACGCAATAGTCAAATAACATCACTTCTATTATTATAATTAAGACTTTAGGTTTAAAATATTATATAATTATAATATAAATATTAAGTATATTTCCACTATGGGTATTTTAAATATGTTAAAATTTATTGGATAAATAAAAATTGTATAATAATTTTGATAATAATTGAGACAGTACCCTCCAATTAAAATCCCTATTTGTACTCGTTATTTAGTATAATACATAATTTTATAATTTTATATTATAGTTACAAAGGCCGCAAAACACAGGGCAACTATTGACTATAAAAATAGATTTCTTACAAAAACAAATGACTGTTTTCAAAATATCACAACAATGCTTCTCGGATTTTAATAAAACGGATAACATTGTTTCTAATAATAATTTAGCAACTAACTAACTAATTTGCAGCTATATAATAATAACTATGATATTACTTTATTATTAGTATAATATTTATATACTTATTATATATTTTTTATACAATTTAATAATAATAGCCTTAGGTATAGGTTATAAATTCGAGTTTTATAAATAATTTTACGATCATTATTTTATATGTACTACCTACACACGAATTTTTTAAATTCATAAAATATACGTACAAATATGTTTAAAATAAAACAAAATTCATACTTTTAAAGAGATAGTATACTCGTAAGTAACTATTTTTTTTTTTTTTTTTTGAATACTAGAACATGGAAGTTGTTAACTTATTTTAAAATGCATATCATCCCGCAGATGTTCAGGCCACTGAATTTACTATTTACTTACTTACTTATACATGATAGTGGTTCTGAAAATAATAAAAATATAATATTTTTTATATTTTCGAGCTATAACATAATATATAGTGTGTAATGGTATCATTGCGAACACAATATTATATAAAGTAATAAAACCAAAAACCCACGGAACAATAGCTATGGTAATTGGAAAACTACAGATTTGTCGGGCTCATTGCAATTTTTCTATAGGTAGCTATCATGACCGTCGTTAAATCAAATACCAATGTCAACGGTGACCGCTGTATCGTCGAACCGTTTTATTGTTCCGCCTAACAGTTTCGTTAAAATACAGAGTGATCAGTATATTATAATACAAAAAAAAAAAAAAATGATACAATATGGAAAATTTTTGGTGCTAGAGAGAAACAATATGGGCTATTCTCTAAGCCCAGCGCAGTTTTTTTCAATACACTCAATTCAATTTGACTTAAGGTATTCATAAACAAGTTCCACAAAGATTTTAATCAACTTTGGTTGAAACCCCACAAAATATAATGATGTCATTAGAAAAATTATATTTATTTCAATTTCCCATTAATCATTTCTCCTTTCTCACCTTATATTTTGTAAAACGGAATTAATGATCACCTCATCTACATGATGTATCGATAAAAATATATTATAGTAATAAAAAAATTAAGTAATACTAAAATAAACACATGTACTTAGTTTAAAAATATTTGTTTATGTTAATTGTGACAATGCAATTTTGAATTTAAATATAAACCTAAAAAAGCGGGAAGGTCGATTTTAGACGTTTGGAAATTTAAATAGTGAACTAAAGAAATTATCAACTAGATAAAATTTTCTGCCAAAAGCATAACCTATTCGTAATAATTGGAACATTATTTCTACCCGAAATCATGCTATCAGACTTTTAAAAACACAAAATATCATAATATTCATTTCTACTAAATATTTAAACTTAAAAAGCTTATAAAAAAAATTGAGTTACGATTTTCAAAATATTAAAATATTTTGGAAACTGATGTATTTTATGATAAGGCTTCTATACAATTTTCAAACTAAAGTTGTTTTAAAAGCCTATAAAAAAATTCTGTATTATATAAAATAAATGACACAGAAATTCATATTTATATATTTATACATAAAGTATACTTTATATAAGTCCTTCCATGTCGGCCAAATCAAATCGGATAAAAGATAAATTGTAAGTTAAATAACTTAAATTTTAAGAACTTGTATGTTAGTTTTTTTTTTTAATTTATAAGTTAACCACAACCCCTCTGGCAAATTTTAAAAAAATCATTTCTACCTCCCCTCTTATATATCGTCTAAATTAAATCAAACAAATTGGAAGTTAAAGATCTTTTTTGTAAGTATTTGTAAGTTATTTTTTTTTTAATTGTAAATCTGAAAAATATCATTTCCTTTACTTAAAAATTTGTAAGTACATCATATTGTTGGACTTTAAGTATATTGTGGAGGCATCTATTAGATTCCTTTCAGTCTGTTTTTATATATATATAGTTATAAACAATTTGAAAGAAACTCAAAAACATGTAATTACATTATTCTTACTCAATACTATATTTATTTCAATAATAATGTTATTATTATCTTCATTCTTCAATGTTAAGTTTAAGTTTAGTGCATACGATTTTTAAAATAATGTAAATATTTAACCAACAAACAAAAAAATTACATTAAAAGTTAAAGTACATAATTCAAATTTACTTAATTTAGTTCAATATATGTAAAATTATTAAATGAATACATTTCAGATTTGTAATCGAGTTTGGTTAATTTTGTTTTCTTATTTGTAATGGGTTATTACTTATAAAATTATAATTAAATTTAAGTTTAATTTCAGCTCATTTAATATATCCATAAATATTTTTCTATTTAATATCTGATAGAATATATCTGAAAATATTATACACAAACTTGATTATTTTGATTATTTTAACAATTTATAGAACATAATTATAATGTTACCTGTTTTTAACTAGCATTTAATACATTTTTTAGTATTATTTTATATTTTTTATCATCTCTGATGAGTTATAATAAAACATAATCATATAACTATTAATACATAATAAATTAATTTTTAGTTGAAGTTTTAATTAAAGTTAAAAAAAAAACATAAATGTACTAGGTAATTTATATCGATTGATTAAACGTTGACTATTCGCCGGAGGGGTTGTGGTTAATTACAAATTAAAAAACTAACTTACAAATATTTAATATTTGTCAGATTTAACAGAATTGGGAACGGGGCAACATCACACACGTCTATTACAACTATTGTTTAATTTAAATTTTAAATGATAATGATAATTATAATTTGTACAATTCATTTATATTAAAATATAAATTCAATTCTAAATTAAAACATTAAGCACTTATTAAATTCTAAAGTAAAAAAATTTCGAGATAATTATAATATTATGTTGATTCGTTGTAAAAATATAAAAAATCGGTAAGAATTTTTAATATTTAATAAAACGTTATGAATAATTAAAATCCATAACCTACAAATGATTAAAAAGAAACATTAAAATAAAAACAAAATTATAAAACCAAATAAGAAAGTAAGTTAATAGTAGTAAAATATGATTGATGTACAAAATTGTTCGCCTTTATTAAATCTTTATAAATCCTCGTGATAATGTTTATAAATTGAATTCTTAAAATTTCAGACGATATTTCAATAAAAAAATTAATGTTAGTTTGCGTTGATAGCAATAATATATTTTATCTACATCTATACGGCATTATATTAAACTGAAAATACATGAACCATCTACAAACACTTGTTGACTTTGTGAATATAATCCAACCATTGTAACGTTACAGTGTCTTTGTCACATAATAAACATACATAGAATATAATATAAGTACGCAGAAACGTTTTGAACGGAAATTGACTTGTAAAGTTATAACATGAGCCTCTTAGCAGAATATTGTACAACTGTTTATTTACACTAAATGTCTACAGCATTGCATTTCATTTTACATGTGTAGGATAATTTCAATGGAACTCAATAATATGGTGGAGAAGGGTAACCTTTTAATAATTATTAAACTCAAAATATGTAATTTAAAATATGAATTGTATTTTAATCATTTTCAAAAATATATTTTTCTCTAGTATAATTTTTCTAGGCTAAGTTAAAAATACATAAGAATATATAATATATAAATTCTATAAGTTCTTCATTGAAATTTTCAATGAATTTAGTAAACCTTGATTATAGGCACGAACTATATTAAATATATACTCGTATATAAATATATAAAGTCCATTTAAATATTTTCTCGCAAATATAGAAACGTGGATTTCTTAGTATGAAATACAAAACAATAAAATGTACACTCAATTTAATATTTAAATGTATTTCAAATAAACTTAAAAAAAACACGTTACTAGTATGTTTTAAATGTTCTATACCTAACTGTAAAGTAGATATCATATAATATTAAAATGTTTACCGTCCTTACAATATTCTTAAAATATAATTATAAATATTGATAAATTACCGTTTATCACTTACACTAAAAAAATAATATTGCGATTTCTGTTGCGAGTTTGTAATCAACAACATTTAGTTTATACCAATGTTGCATAAAATAATATTAATATTTTGCACCAATGACTAAAATAACAATATAGCATACAATATCATAACATATTGTATATCATTACACACATATAAATAATTTGGATACGTTTAGAATTTTAGATCAATTTATAATTTAGATTAAATATATAAATTTAAACAAATAATTTCGATAATTTTCTATTGAAATGCATGTAATTCCTATTGCATGTCTGCAATGCCATGCCTCCCACCCGTTATTTTTATTTATATTTGTTTAAATTGGTGATAGGTATATAATTGAAAATATTTAAAATCGGAAAGATAATTATATAAAGATATAAAATATAATTATATTATGTAATTAATTTTGATCTGTGATTTATAATTTTTAGTTTTTATACTGAAGATGTATTAAAAACCAAATAGGATTTATAATTTTTGTTGCCCCCCTCCTCTCGTAATATATTTCTGCAGGTGACCTTGATCAAGTTTGTGCTATCTTCCCTTCCTGAGGAACCTCACGGAGGGCCAGTGAAATGATGGCCCTTAAGAAGAAATATCGAACTTTTTCATATACCCATCGTTCGTGGTATTAATTGATTTAATTTATAGTCATAATATTTGTGGTATAAATTATTTACCTTATGTTGATTACTTAAAATAAAAATATTATGTTTCAATTTTGTTTAGTTAAATTCATTATAATGCTAAGTCAATATACTTAAGATCGTGCATTTACTACAGAAGATGACTTTATATTGGTCGGTAACAATATTAAAATATGGTCGTTCATTCGTTCCGTTCATTTATAATTTACAAAAATCGTTATTCGGAACAAAACTCAATAACTTGAAGTTCTTAACAAAACTAATAAACTATTTAACATGAGATAACTCAAATCTCTGACTACAAGTCATAAACATTTATTTATTCATCATAAATTCATGAGAATTATCAAAACCACGCAATATTATTTATTTATATTTGTTTTTATTGTAATGAGTAAAATTACTAAAACACGTGGGAAATCCATTTTCGCAAAATACATTAGTACAATAATTAAACATATTATGTCGACTAAAATTGGTCCTAATCGTGACAGTTTATATTTTATGCTATTAATTAATTTAATACTTTTATAATAATGTATTGTAAGGTTAGGTTAGGTTAGGTTTATATGGGGAAGGCTATAATTTTCCAAAAATTAAATGTCCGAATCGTAAAATTTTAGAACGTAAAAACCGAAAATTGTTTTGACCTAGAACGTATAATCACGGAACGTATAAAACTGGAATCTAAATAAACGAAAACAATATCTAACTAGATCTAACTAGAAATCTTAATCAATATTAAAAATTACTTCCTTATCAATACAATGCATACGCATGACTCTTCTCGTAGCTGGTTAGCTGGTCGCTTCGCTCCGCATATCAAAAGTATCTCTCAATTTGTTGTGCAAAGTTTAAACTTAACTATTTAGGGTTTTATATTAAATTATTAATAAATAATTTATAAATCACCAAATATATTTGATAATTAAATAACTATTGTACTATTAATAGTAACCAATTGTTCTTTGTTTCTTTAAAAACATCTCTTTATGACCACTAAATTTTACAGTACAGGGGGATCCTTTTAAAGTCCTGCGTATATAATAACTGTATATATTTAAATAAATCAAACAATAAATTATATGGAATTTTAGATTTTGAGCGAAGCAAGGAATGTTTTGATTTTACAAAGATGTTTTTGTTTATATGTATAAAGACACTTTTTCGAGTAGAAATAATGGTCCGATTACCACGAATGGGGTATGTTTTCGGTAGTAAATTGCGTCTAGTTGGTACATTAATTAACTCAATTTTCGAATTTTTTAAAAGTTTTTCCCTGGGAGAGAAGAAAAACTACCAAAATAGCGGCAAATCAGTGAAATTACAATTTCTATAATTTAAATATTTTATATTTCATGATAACTAATTAAGTTTTGACCATAGGGTTTTCAAAATTCTTTTGATTACTATCATAGGTAATATACAAGTATGCTAAAGTTTTGGAATGGATTGATTGATTTTCTGACTAAGTAGAGAGCTTTGAACTTTTTTTCAAAAATGTATAATATATGAATATTACATGAAATTTTGGGTTTAATGGTTTCGAAATTTTATAGAAGTCTACTCAAATACTACTTAATCAATTTTTAAAATACTTTGAAAATCGTAAATTACAATTTTTTTTTTTAATCTTCTTAAATTTAAATATGATGATGCATTTTCTTTTATGTCTAAAGACACTTTTTCGGGTAAAACTAATGGTTCGATTACTACGAGTAGCTCATTTTTCAAGTTTCTCAAAAGTTTTTCTTAAAGAAAGGAAAAACTACCAAAAAATGACAGATAAATGTCAAAATTCACACAAATCGTAATTTTGACGAAATTGATTTTAGATTTTTCATGATTCTAAACGTAGGTATTTGAATTTTTTTTATATATTATCATAGATTAGTTGTACACGTGGTAAAATTTTGAAACAACTTATCAAAATAATATATTATATTAAATTGACTATTGAGTCTCACTCAAAATCGAATTTTCTAATACAATATCATTGCATTCAAATTTTAATTAATATAAACCACTAATTACTTAAACAGCAAACACTTATTAAAAAAAAAGTCGACAGAAAATATAAAAAATGGAAGATCGATTACTATTTCGTCCCTTTGGTCTTCAGAGACATAAGTGGTTTATTATAATTATGATTTTAATGCAATAATGACATTGTATTCGAAAGTACGATTCTGAGAAAAACTCAGTGAGATTTACAATATATAATACTAATGATTCATTCCAAAATTTTACCACGCGTGTGTAAATTGATAACACCTATTAGAATACTTAAAATAATTTATAAGTCACTACGTTATTATAACGTTAGTTACATATACATAATAGTTATATTATAGTTATAGTTATACGTTATTGTATAGTTAGTTAATTGTAAATTTAGAAAAATCAAAACGAATCGAAATTTGAAGTCCGCCGTTTTTATAACGATTCCGGTTTGTAGTTTATTTTCTTATTCGTATTATAGTTATGTTATTTTTCTATTATCATATATTAGTTACGTTTTACAATTTTAATGTTTAAATAACACAAAATTGTTATTCAAACTAATTTACGTCTGTAATGAAACTTAACTACAGAAAATACCTACGCTTAAAATTTTATAATGCGTTTATTTTCTTTATTTATTTATCATAAATTACATATTTTTCACAAAAACAAATATATTTTCATGAATTTCTATACATTTTTTGTTCGTATTTCCTATTTAATTGTTACTATATTAGAGATATTTTTTTTTTTTAAATAAAATGTTTTGACTAATTTTTTTCCATGATCTTACAGTATTTTTTATCTGCAAGCGCTTGCCGACAAAAAAAAAACATCGGAAATCCTAGAAGTTAAGGAATTCACAAAATCACCAAGTATGTTGCATACAACTATTGCGGGAGACATTGTGTCGGATCGATTACAGATAAGATGTTTTTTTAATAATTAAAATATAATAGCATTTTCTTTCAATTTACTTTCATTTATTTTACTTTCAATTTAGTATATTAGTATATAGTATTTAAGTATTTATAGCAAAGAACCATCATAAAAAAAAATAATCACAATAATAGACGGGTTTAAAATTATAAGTTGCACGATACTAAAACTTGCTAAAGTTTATACATGAATAACTTGTATGACGTATACGTCGTATACATAACTTGTATGATGTATAACTTGTATACAGCGTACCAAATAATTCGAGGATAGTACTTACTACTTGATATGAACAGATTTATTGGAAATACTGCAGACTTATACGACGTATCCAAATAAATCGAGGGTAGTACAATCTACTTAATAAACAGATTTATTAGAAATACTGCAGACTTATACAACGTATCCAAATAAATCGAGGGTAGTACAAACTACTTAATATAAAGATTTATTGGAAATTTTGCAGACTTATACGCGGTATTAAGATACAGATACTTATACCGTATTATTATCAATCAACCTATAATTTTAAAAAAATTTTTAAATTTTTTTACTTTAACTCTTTTTTTAAATTTAAAATTTTTTTTTTTTAATTAATTTTTTATTAATGTTTCTTTGCCAAAAATACCCTTTTATATTTTATTTTTTTATTTTTATTAACCTAAGCATAATAACGTTATTACGTGTTATCCCCCTCGCAAATATTTTTTCAGATTTATGAAAAATGTATTTATTATACAATATAAAATAATTGATTTAGAATTCAGGAGACTGGTGAGTATTTTTGGCAATGAACCGTTTTAAACACAAAAAATAATCACAATTACGGGCGGGTTTAAAATTATAAGTTGAACGATAAAAAAGCTTGCTAAAGTTTATACATGAATAACATATATGACGTATTAAGATACAGATACTTATACAACGTACCAAATAAATCGAGGGTTGTACATACTACTTAATATAAATAGATTTATTGGAAATACTGTAGACTTATACGAAGTATTAAGATACACATACTTATACGACGTTTCCAAATAAATCGAGGGTAGTACAAACTACTTTATAAACGGATTTATTGGAAGTACCGCAGACTTATACGCGGTATTAAAATACAAATACTTATACCGTATTATTATCAATCAACCTATAATTGTAAATTTTTTTAAATTTTCTTTTACTTTAACTCTTTTTTAAAATTATTAAATTAATTTTTAAAAATTTAAAAAATTTTTTTATGGTTCTTTGCCAAAAATACCCTTTTAAATATAATATTTTTTTATTTTTGTTTACACTTAAATCATAATAAAAGTTTTACGTAATATCCCCATCGTAAAAATAATTTCGGAGTTTTTGGGGACCTTTAAAATAAAATATAATCATTTATCTAACTTCCCCCAATATTTCTGTTAATTTATTAATACTATTTAAAATATCAAAACAACTTTTAAAATTTTTAAACATTTTTTTTTTTTTTTTTTGACTTTACCCAAATCATAAAAACAGTTTTAAGTACTACCCCCCTCGCAAATTTTTTTTTTGGATTTTTTATGGACATTTAAAATGAAATATAAACATATTTTAACTTCCCCTAATATTTCTATTAATTTATTAATACTATTCAAAAAATGTATAAAATTATTAAATTTTAAATTTTTTTTTATTTTTTCACTTAAATTATAAAAACGTTTTAAAGTACTACCCCCCTCGGAAATTTTTTTTTGGATTTTTTAAAGACCTTCAAAAAAAATGTAAACATTTATCTAACATTCCATAAAATTTCTATTAATTAATTGATACTATTTAAAAAATAAAAATAATTTTTAAAATTAAATTTTTTGTTTTCTATTTCACCCAAATCATAAAAACGATTTTCAGTACTACCTCTCTCGCAAAATTTTTTTGATTTTTTGTGGACCATTAAAATAAAATATAAACATTTATCTAACTTCCCCTAACATTTTTATTAAAAAATAAATATTATTTTAAGAGAAATTCGGGTTTTTCAATTTTTTCTTTTTTCCTTTTTTATTCACCCGCCTCACCCAAAACGTTTTTATGTATTATACCCCTCGAAAAGTTTTTTTTTTGAATTTTAAATGTCCTTTTTAATAACAAAATAAAATTTCACTTCTTTCCATCAATTAGCATTTCTCTAACTTTCCCTAATATTTCTATTAATTAATTAATACTATTTAAAATATCAAAATAACTTTTGAAAATTTTTTTTTTTGGTTTCACCCAAATCACAAAAACGGTTTTATGTACTACCCTCCTCGTAAATTTTATCGGATTTTTTGGGAACCTTCAAAATAAAATATAATCATTTATCTAACTTTTCATATTTCCTTTAAAAATAAATATGAATAAAAAAAGAATTTTTTTCGCTTCAACCAATTCAAAAAAACGTTTTTAAATACTAACTCCCTCGCAAAATTGTTTTTGGAAAATTTGTGGACCTTAAAAATGAAATATAAACATTTATCTTACTTCTCCTAATATTTCTGTCAAATAATTAATACTATTTAAAAATGTATAAAACTATTAAATTTTAAAAAATTTTTTTTTGTGTTCACCCAAATAACCAAAACGATTTTACGTACTACCCCCTCGCAAAATGTTTTTTTGAATTTTTAAAGACCTTCAAAATAAAATGTAAACATTTATCTAACATTCCATAAAATTTCTATAAAAAAATTATTATTTTAAGGGAGATTAAGATTTTTCAATTTTTAATTTTTTTTTTTTTTTTGTTATTGGCTTCACTCAAATCACAAAAACGGTTTTAGAAATTTTTTGAATTATTGAAAAAATCATATTTCTGACGTCATTATTATAGCGTATATATATTGTGTAATACTGTGATGTTGTGATACAATAGTAATATTTTTATGATATATTTGCAGTTATAAAATTCATACACAATAAAGAAATAATTACCATGATATTTAAATATAAAATTATTAAAAATAATGACGTCAGAAATATAATTTCTCGAATAATTTTAAAAAATTCCTAAAAATCGAAATCTCCATTTAATTAAGAGATTGATACGCCAAAATTATGATTTAAATATAATCTTTAAAATGGCTATTTTCAAATTTTACATAGCTTAAAAATTATATATTATTTTTTTAAGAGACGTCTTTTTTAAACAAGTAATAAAAGTAACATTATAGTCCGTTGCCTAAATAATAATTAGAAAAAATTGCATTCAAAAATTTTAATTTTTTGCGGAGATATTGCAATTAGTAAATAAATCTGGGACACTGTATAAAGTTTCTGAAAAATAATAATTACAGATCGGATTTTTTTTATAGCATAATATATTCATATATACTTGAGTATAAGTATAAATATAATGAAATAATTCCCAGCGAAACAATAAACATATTTTATTAATTATTGTGACAAAATCATTGCAGTTTCAAAACTACAAAGCAAAATAAGTGTTAAATTGCCTATAATATTATCGTTTTATGTAAATTTGTCTACAGGAACGTATCCAAAGAGTTCACAGAATCTGGAACCCTTCCAAATTCTTTCCTCGTCTTCTGAAAATTTCTGCAAAAATCGTACTTAATGATTTTTAATGTAGAAGGTATAGGTACAAAAAAATGTATTTAAATATAAGATAATGTATCTGATTAAAAACGACTGCATTTTATTACAATACATTACATATTAAATATTATAGTACTACTTGTACTATTTTATAAATAGTTTATAATATTTGCAGGGGTTGATAGATAGTATTTTTATTACAGGGACATATTTTAAAGGGTACTGCATTTTACTGCTAAATAATATGGAAAGTATATACGTTACATACAATCCAGTGGCGTATTGACAGAGGAGATCCAGGGGTATTTGACCCCCCCCCACCACAGAACCAAAAAAAAAAAAATTATAAAATATAAAAAAATGTTTATAAGTTATTATAGGTAGAATTATTTAGATATTAAGCAGGTATAGATAATATAAACTACTAGACCCCACCCCCCAGAAAAATAATGAAAATACGCCACTGCATACATCTATAATTGATAAAATAATGAAAACAGTTTTTCTCGCTTCGCTCGAACTTCCAAACTAAATGAAATTCCATAATAATACTTTTTCATATACAATTTATTTATTAAGCTACAAAAGTACAAACATACTATATTCAAACTTGTTCAAATAATATTAAAGAATTATGTACAAATAACTAACTGTTTTTTAATAAATTAGAAAAGCATAAAGTAACTTATCTTTATTAAATATAATAAATAACTCTATTTATTAATAATAGGTACCAGACACGTGTATGTTTATACGTTACATAGTGTAAACGCAGCTTATACATAGCTCTTATATTATTAAAAATTTTATTCGGTTAAAATTATTAACTTTTAAAGTCATATTATGTGTTTCTTTGGAGTTTGGATTCTATATATAAACAAATAAAAACTCTTTCGATAATAACACAATAATAAGTAGGTTCGTATTTTTAATTTTCAATTCGAGTGAATTTTACAATAATTAAAGAATGTTCTGACCATTGATTAATTATATAATGCATAAATACAAATGTATAATTAATCAATGATTCTGACTCAATTATTTTTAACCGTAGACTATTATAAATTATTTTTATGCACTGTTTGAAAATTATATACAAAACATTTTGTCTGAATTATTCTAAATTGAAAAAAATGTTCTGATTTTCATAAATTCATGTTTCTGGTTTCATATTTTCTATTGATATAATATTTATTTAATTATTATTATTTTTTTTTTTTTTTTGCACAATACTTCCACATACTGGATACATATTTATTTTCTAAAATAATACAAAATTATCAAGTACTCAATGTAAAATTATTTAATAATTTATAGAAAATATGACTTTATAGAAAAATATATACATGTCAATATGTCATTTTATCATACATTTACTCACTTATTTTTAACAACTTTCTGATAATAATTGTTTTATTTATTGATCATAATATCTACACAATAATACCACATCTCATATTTTCGGATACTAACACCCGTACGAATTCGATCATGGTTACTGGTTTACTTTTTGTATTATTGTAATACACGTGCCAGTCTTTTTAATTTGATGTATGACATGTCAAGTTAAAACTCCGCCTTTAACACAATTAAAACTCGTAAAAAACATTCGGATGAACACTATCCAGTGGAAACCCAACTACAGTTATAAATAACAATCGCGTTAATATTCACATTATAGAGTTCGTATTTTTCTTTTTTTTAATTTGATGGCCTTTCGGTGTATTCAAAGTAGGTACATATATTTTATTATTATCATAATTTATTTGGATTACATGTCTATTTGGTTTTTTTTTTTTTGTGTGTGTGTGTGTGTGTTTTTTATCGCTACTTTTTCACTGGAAAAACATAATTTTTTAATACTGTTGAAAAGAAATAATACTCAAATAAAATAACCAATATTTATCACAAAGTAATATTAACAACAATTTTATTTATATTTCAAAATAAAATTGCGGAAAAATTTATACAAAATAGGTATACCTAAAATCATTAAAGTCTCATTTGTAATGTTTTTAATGTCTCTCATCTCTACTCTGATTTACCAATACTTCGTGGTCAGTGATGTGTTAGGTCTAACAACATTATATTAGATTTCGCAAACATTTCATAAATCATGCAGTAATCCTCTTGTTATAGATCTGTCTCCAAGACTCTCTCGGGAACTACTCCAAAAATATAAGTGGCAATATAATTATCCAGGGACTTTATTTGAAATCCGCAATAATAAAATATATTGATTTAAATTTAAAATAGTCATTATTACAATATTTATAAATGTACACGTCATTGTTCATATAGTTTACTGTGGATGTTGGATGATAGGTATGAGAAGTAGTTATAGGTAGACAAAATTAAACTTAACTGTATTGTAATTTGTAATTTTAAAAATAAATATTAAGCTGTGTCGCTGTGATGATTGGTTAATACAGTGACGATGAATTTTATTTCGATAAAAAATTCGTAAATTCTTATGAATTCCTTATTTTCTTTTCTATAACTATTTCCCAAACTTTTATACCTACAAATTTTATCAGTGTAAAATTTAAAAATGATAAACTAATTAGAACAATTATCTTAACTCGTGATGTTAAGTACATACCTACTTATATTATATTATAATTGGGTACTTACGTATAGTTTATCTTTATACTATTATAAATTTACAATTTTTTAAAATATAGAACAAAATTAAATATATTTAGTCTGCTTGAATATAAAAGAGTATTATTTTTCAACTTATTAACAAAGTATTTGATCTCTAAAGGACCATTAGTTTTATATATTTAATGAATGATATTTATGCAACCCATCAATAAGTAAATGATGAAAACATTATTGTATTTATATCTATTGTATTTTATTGTAACTTTATTGTAAAATTATTCGAAATCATTTTTTTTGAGAATAGGTAAAAGTAGCATCGTGACGCCATTGATATATTGTAGGTACTTGTATATAAATTACCGAGTTTTGCTCAGAATCGTTTTTCTCGAAAATATTTATTTAAAAAACAATTTTATTTTATTGAACAAATTCTTGGTACTTATAAGAAATTTGAAGAAACAATTATGTACATTTTTTATAGCAAGACAATTTTCTAAATAAATTTTTGTTAAATATTATTTATTATTTAAGTACATCTATTTAATACTTTAGACTTATAAACAGAGCCGTATTTACATTATTTACGCCCAGGAGCAATACGATTTTGACGCTCTCCTACGCTAAGCAAAGAATATACCTACCTGCTTATAAACAGTGTTTGAATTAGAAAATAAAAGATAGGGGACTAAAGAGACTTAAAAAAAGTAGAAACCATTTCAATAATTAAATTCAACCTAATCCATAAGCGCTTTGAAAAATTAGAAGTGGTACCTACGTTAAAAAAATTTTGAATATAAAGAGATACTCCATTACTCAGCCTCCCCAATTCAAGCACTGATTATAAGTTTTACAACAGTATGCGCTTTTTATATCTATTTCTTTTTTTCTACGTATAGGTAAATACACGATTTTGGGTAGAAATAACAGTCCAATTATCATAAATATGTAGAGTTTTGGATTTAACTGGTACTTTATTTAGGTCATTTTTCGAATTCCTTAATAGTTTTTTTTTAAAAAAAAAATCCGAAAAACTGCTGAAAAATGGCCGAAAAATTCACAGTCTAACAATTCAATAGAACCATATCTATATATATATATATACTATTATATACTTATAAAATAAAAATGTCTATTATTCTACTATTCTATAATCAATGCTAATTCAATCTTCAATCAATAAATAATCTATGTTATCATCACAGATATATAATATCATAATATTATAAAACATGTTTTATACATGTCTTCGTTCTTTGTTAATAATTTGACGAGATTCTGTTAAATCTAAAATATTCTTAAACTTTTTTTTTATAATATTATTTATGTTATTGTTCTTTACATCAACATTTCTAATCAAATCATTTAAGATGAAAATAAATAACAAACTGCTATATATTTTTTATTAAATATCTAAATAATAAAACAATATAAAATAATATTATTATTAGGGATATTTTTTTTTTTTTTATACTTATTAGAAGTATAACAATTTATTATCAATGGTATAACTTTTACATTTTATTGGTTACAAAATAAAATAAATTCTGTGAGCATCTGCCTTATACTTACAAGATTTAAAATATCGCTGGAAAATAGATTTCCATATGAATTTAATTTAATACTTAAATATATTTTAACTGAAAAAGTAATTCAAATCATTTTATTTGGCCAGTCTAATAAATCTATATTTTCACAATTTAACATGGTAAATTTATTACTGCCCAAAACAAACATGGTATTTATATAGGATAACATTTTTTTCCTAAATTTGATAAATTTATATTTTTTAATTTATTAATTAAAAATTGTGGAAAACCGGCAAAATAACGGTTTCATTATTTTAAATGTTTTAATTTCGTGATAACTAACTGAATTTTGATTGTAGGGACTTGAAACTTGTTTTGAGTATCAACATAAATGTTCTACATTATAGATAATTTTGAAACGATTGATTAAATTTCTGACTAAGTATTGAGCTTTTAACTTTTTTCCAAAAATGTTTAATATTTCCGGAATTTTTTTATTTGAAAATTTTATCGAAGTCTAATCATATACTACTTAATCTTATTACAAAATATTTTGAAAATCGTAAGTTGCAATTTTATTTTATAAACTTCTAAAATTTGAATAATTTTAGTAGAAATTAATATTATATTTTTTTTTTATGTATGAAGACACTTTTTCGGGTAGAAATAATAGTCCGATTATTACAAGTAGGTTATATTTTCGATAACAAATTGCATCTAGTTGGTACTTTATAGCTCATTTTTTCAAATTCTCAAAAGCTTTTCCTTGGGAGAAGAAAAACTACTAAAAAATGGCTGAAAATCGGCAAAAAAACGTTTCTGAAATTTAAAATTATTTAATTTCGTGATAAATAATTGAGTTTTAATCATAGTGTCTTGAGAATTTTTTTGAGTATTTACTTGGATGAACTTGATTACAAAAAAAAATTTAGAAACGATTGATTGATTTTCTGACTAAGTATAGAATTTTGGCTTTTTTCAATAATGTTTAATATTTCCTACAGTTTTTGTTTTATTGGTTTGAAAATTTTATCGAAGTCTAGACATATATGACATGTATGTTTTTACAAAATATTTTAAAAATCGTGACTGACAATTTTTTTTCTTAAACTTTTAAAGTAAGAATTCTTGAAAATCGGCAAAATTACGGTTTCATTATTTTATTTCTTGATAACTAAATAAGTTTAGATCGTAGGAAATTGAAATTTATTTTAAATATTTACATTCGTAATTTGCATACGTGGTAAAATTTTTGAATGGATTATCAATATAGCATATTGTAATATATTGAGTTTCGCTCAGAATCGTATTTTCTAATGCAATATCATTGTATTCAAATCTTAAGTATAATAAACCACTAATTTCTCCGAGGACCGAAGGGACGAAGGATGAACATTCACAATCGACATTCCCACTTAACTTTACTTGTTTTATATATATTCTTCATTTCATCCAAGTATTACTACATCATCAATGTAGGCTAGTAATGTGTGTACTTTTCATTGAACCTTCTTGAACCTTTCTTGAACCTCCTAACGACTTCCTCTAGGACAATGTTAAACTGTTTCGGTGACAGGTCATCTCCTTATTTTAAACCTACCATTGTCTCGAATTCTTCTAATTAAATATTTCCAAATTTGATTTTACACGTTAATCCCTCAATGCATGCTTTCACCATTCTGACTAATTTCGATGGTACAACAAATTTTCCCATGCTTTTCCACAGTGATTTTCTCTTGATAGAATAGTATGCCTGCTTAAAATCTATAAATTTTAAGTGTAATGGTTTATTGTACTCGTAATATTTTTCTTTTAATCGTTTTAGTATAAACACACGGTTAACTGTGGATTTTCCTAATTTGAAACCATACTGGTATTCACCTACTATTTCTTTCACAGGTTTCATCCTATTTAAACTAAACAATTTTAAAAATTGAAAAAATAACATTTGATAATATTTTATATGCTGTATTGAGTAGTGATATAGTATAATTTATTTATATTATATTATCATTATAAGTATTCTATATTATTTTATAGAAAAGTTAAGGGAGGGGTGCGAAATGTAATTATTTTATTATAACCTTTTAATTGACCCTTATAACTTAGAAAAAAATTTTGCGAGGTAGTACATGAATTCGTATTTATAATAAAAAAAAAAAATAGCCTTATTATTTCAATTATCATTAACACCATAGAAAAAAATTTATATTTTGTTAATTTCCTTATTATTTGAGTAGATATCAGTGGAATTTATAATGATGGATTGTATCGGACCTTGCTATTTCAATTTGTTTTTAATACTATTCAGGTTGTTTAACCTATATATATACAGAATGTTCCATTTAACATAAACACTCATTATCTCCAAAAGTATTAACTTTTTCCAGCTTTTTTTTTATATTTTTAAAATTTACCTTGTTCTAAAATATTGGATAAATTTCATATTTTTAACCCTTTTTGGTCTACCTTAACTAAGTATCAACTTTCGATTTTTAAATGGAAACACCCATTTTTAATTCCAAAAATGAATTTAGATACGATTAAAATTAATTTTAGCATTTAAATATTTCATTTAGTGTCAGCCGTTTGATCAGAATAATCCCTTAAAGTTTGCTCTTTTTGGGAGACGTATTTATATTTAAAAACCAGTGTCTGTAATGGAGCGGTGCGCTGGTGCAGTAATCGTATATTATCACGAACTAAGATAAAGTTATAATCATCAATGATCAATTTCTTATCAATTTATTTACCATTTTGTTTCTTTTTCTTTTCTTTTTTAAATTAACGAATTACAAATTACTATTGCTATTATTTACATTTAACAAACATTATGTCAAACCTTAGACAACAGATTTCAGTGTTTTTCAAGGTAGACTAGTGCCAATATAAATTTGTCTAGTTATCTGTATTAAGAATTATTCCAAGTCACTGTGACCAATAAACCATACAAATGAATATTACCCACAGCAAATTCCAGTAAAAAGGATAACAATTAATTTAAAAATAATGCCGATTGTTAATGAAAATAATACAGAGGTAATATTATAATCTATACTGCTCAAAAATGTATTTTATACAATTTTTTTTTTTATACAAAGTTTATTTTAATTATTTTATAGTTAGAAAAAGTATCGCCAGACTCTGTGATCATAATACATCCAGGATCATTGTATCTGAGAATAGGTCGAGCAAGTGATGTTACCCCACATAAATATATTCATGGTTTGGCCAGATTTAATAAATTTACAGAAACCAGAAGGAGGGACCAAATACTCCCAAGTTTTCCATATACAGTATGTTATAATATTTTACAACATTTTTCTTTTATAAAATGATACATTTAGCACTTGTACATTTCTAGAACCACGAGACCTTGGCTACCATGGAAGAAAGTAGACTTCAAGCTTCACATATGCTACAGTCGAGTCTACAGTCTAACGGTGACAGAAGATATGCGACTACTCCACAACAAATAGCTGCATATAATCGCAATGCTATTCCATACAACTTGGATACTATGATGCCACAAGACATAACACCGTTGACACCTACAGTTGATATTGTTTTTGGAGAAGATGTAAGATATAGTATGCAATGTGCATATTATAAATAATTTATTTAAAAAAGTAGATAAAATTATGTTAAATTTTCAGATTTTTAACATAGATTCCAAACTAAAATATAATACAGTCTTTCCAATAATTAATGGAGAATTGAACATTAACCACCAAATTGGAGGTTCATTAACAGCAGTTTTAGCAGATCTTGAAACTATCTGGACACATTGTATAAATAATTTACTAAACATTAAGACTTCTGAATTTCATGCAAGTATAATTTTATATAGTACAGGTTTGTTACATCCCATTACACATTTATTAATGCATATAACTTATTATATTTTTAATTAAATCCATAGTTTATTATTAGCCATATTATATAATGGCAATAGTATATTATATGCCACACAGTAGCGTATTTAGGATTTTGTCAAGGGTAGGATATGGGATGGCAAAATTGCATTGCCACTCTATTCTCTCACCATCATAAGCAATGCATGTTAGTTTAGAAATTTCGATATACTTATTTTTATAAGTAGATATACAAAATAATTTATTTTATATCAGTTTTCCAAAAATATTACTAGAAAAAATAGCTCAAGAGAGATCCTCCCCGTAAATACGCCACTGGTGTCACAATCTTTATTGTTTTTAATTTATCATGTTTGAAAAGTATTTTAATTATTTTAGTTTATTAAAAAAACCATTCCATTATCCAAAATCTATAGTACATTTTATTATGTTTATCTATAACAATTGTAGGATTTAGCATTTAATCTTAATATAAATACTATAATATATACTTTAAAATATTAAATACAAATTTGCTTATGTTATAGAACTACAAAGTGATCCTAATCATACCTGATATATTTAACAGAGTTCATGTTAGAGAAATGATGTCAATGATATTATTAAGTATGAAGTTTAAATCATGCATCCTTATACAAGTAATATTAAAATATTTTAAACTATTTTATTGGTGTTTACATTGTATAACTTTTGTTTTTATATTTTATTATTAGGACCATGTTGCAGCAACTTATGGTGCTGGTTTGGGTTACGCGTGTGTTGTAGATGTTGGTCATAGAAAAACATCTGTGAGTTGTGTAGAAGACGGTATATCTCAAACCAATACTCGAATCAGATTACGCTATGGTGGAGGTAATTTTTAAAAATTACACTTTTATTATTCAAAAAAATTGAGTATGGTCATTGAGCCGTCCATATTTATTTTATATTATTTTTCTAGAACAAATGTTCAGTTATTTGTTATTAGTTTATTACCAAGAACTCTTAAAATCTCATTTATTTAAATGCTAAAAAATCTATTACGTTACATAATGCTAATTCATTTCACTAAATATTATGATTAATCAAATTTGATAAAAGTAATTATTTATATTTCTAGCAAATATTACTCAAACATTTCATTGGTTACTTAAAAAATGCAGTTTCCCATATCGTGACTGTAATCCTATGACTAATTATTATGATTCTATACTACTGGATCATCTGAAACAAGAATTTTGTCATTTAAACTTAGATAAATGTGGTGCTGTAAAAAAAATAGTAATTATAAAGAAACCGGGAAAAAAACATATACAGTACACAATACAGGTAATTTTTGGTAGGTTAAATAATAAATGGGAATTTATTTCAATGGTTTTTATTAATACTAGGTAGGTGATGAAGCAATGATTGCAGTTTTAGGTATGTTCAATCCCACATTGTTAGGTATCACTGATAACAACCATTATGTGATTCAAGAAGGGTCTAAATCATTACCAGAAGATCCTTATGATGAAGAGTTTTTAAGAGAAACTAGTGTAATTAATCAATAATTTAAATATTTTATAACTGCAACTATACATACGCATGTTTAGACATAATTTATGTCTCAAGATTGTTTTTTTTAGAGACGAGGTACTGGTCGTGAGATGGAAATAGAAGCACAGGCAGAAAATAGTATTATACACAATACGGAAGAAGAAATATGTGTTGACCAAATTGAAACAGCTGGAAACTATTTTGATATTGAAACAGGACGCCCACAAAGTCTTGATAAAGTCATTGTACAAAGTATTGAACGATTAAGTATGTCTATACAATATTAAAATAATAACATTTATAATTTATCTAGTAATGACTAAGAATAATTAATAATACTAAATAAATATTTAGATTCAGATGATATTAAACGGAAAATGTATAGTAGCATATTAGTGGTAGGTGGTGGACTAAAATTTGAAGGAGCAAGTGCTTGGTTAAAAAGTAAAATTTCTTTAAATGCACAACAAGTTTACTATGGAGGTTCGTATTGTACATTCGTAAATGTTAAATTACTCAAATATTGTATTTTATCATAGGTCATATTGAAATAATCAGTTCACCGAAAGATTTGGATCCACAAATAGTTACATGGAAAGGTGCAGCAATACTTGCTGGTTTAGAATCAACTAATGAACTTTGGATTAACGGAAAAGAATGGTCTGCGTGGAATATTAGAATTTTAAAAGAACGAGCTATGTTTAATTGGTGATTATATTTATTTTTATTAACATAAATAGCAACATTAAAATATTTTAAATAATTATTCTAGTCATAACAATGATTTTTTGTTGCTTAAGATAATTATCGTTATCAGTTAAGACTTATTATTAATTATTCGTCCCAAGAGATATTTTTATGTATATATAACTGGTTTTATGGATTATTTTGTATTAATAATTGATAACTTTTAATAATTTTATAAAAACATTTTAGTATATAAATACTGGTGAATATTATTTACAAATAATATTGTAAAATACTAATATATTTTTTTCTTAAAAATAAAAAAAATTATTAAACAATTATATGTTATTTGTTATTCGTCCTTTAAAACTTTAATAATACCCCAGTTCAAATTAACTATCCATCATTTTTGATAAAATAAAATACAAATTTTATTGAAATATAATATAAACAAAATTACTAGTTGTTTTGTTTTAATAAATGTTGTTTTATTATATCCCTATAAATTGATTATTTAGTTCAATCATTTATTCATTTATAAATTATGGACTTATACATAAACATATACACTAAATATGATTTTACATTCTTACTGGTTCTGCTAAAAACACTTGTTTAAACTGTTTATGTACTCTATTTCTATAATATATAAATATGTTTCAAATATATTTTGTAGCTCATACATAATATAACAAAATTGTACGTATAAATATAATAATATAGGCTTCTCAGTTACTGTTATAAAAACCTGTGTATATTTGTTTAAGCTTTATATGCAGACTTTTGCTCGGCGGCGGACGGTTTAGCATCAATCGTCGCACGCAGCAAGTTTCTGATTGGTTCACAAAGTATTTGATCAGTGCTATACAATGTGACCTAAAATAATTACTTATTAATTATCTTGATAATTAATTTGTATGTAGCGCGTGCTGGAATTAGTTTCTCATGTGTGACTAGTCTCTTATTCCGCACCAAGAATATATATATATATTTATGTATCTCTATCATCTATTTAACGTCTTTATTGAACATTATTAAATAATTAAATGATTTATCAATGCTCTCTAGTCTTAAAGTCCTCCACTTCAACATTGTTAAGAAGAAAGCTATAAAATATAGCTATTATTTTAAGTTTTCATAGTTGCAGTATTCAATAGATACTATAATATTATATATATATATATATATATATATATATATATATACATATAATCAAATACAGAAACATCTTATTTTTCTATATCACATAACAGTGTACTGGCAATAAAAATTCAATTATAAAAAAAATCCATCGATAGGTTAGGTTTAGATAGATTAGTCATATGTAATTGCTAAAGATATTATGTAACTAGTAGAATATATAAATATGGTTCTATTAAATTGTCTATATAAAATACACTTTCGGTAGCAAATTGCATCAAGTTAGTATTTTATTTAGCTCATTTTTCAAGTTTTTCCTTGGGAAAAGAAAAACTACCAAAATAATAGAACAATACTAAAATAATAGAAAAACAGCAAAGTTCCGGTTGCCGTGAATTTGATTTTAAGTATTTTAAGATAACTAATGCAGTTATTACATACAACTTGTAAATTTGTTTGAGTAATCTCTTAGGTAATTTACACACATGGTAAAATTTGGAAGGATTACCAGTATAATATATTGTATATCTGAGTTTTGCTCAGAATCGTATTTTCGAATGCAATATCATTGCATTTAAATCTTAATTATAATAAACCACTAATTATTCTAAGGACCGGATGGGCAGAAGAGGAATGTCCAGATTCAACCTACGCACTTATTTTAGATTCTGAGCGAAGCGAAGAATGTATTGGTTTTACAAAGATGTTTTTATTTTTATATTTTCTTTATGTCTGAAAACATGATTTCGGGTAGAAATAATGGTCTGATTACCACAAGTAGGGTATGCTTTCGGTAGCAAATCATGTCTAGGTAGTACTTTATTTAACTCATTTTTCGAATTTCTCGAAAGTTTTTCTGTGGGAGGGGAAAAACTACCAAAAAATGGTGGAAAATCGGCAAAATTACGGTTTCTGTTATTTTAAATTTTTTAATTTCATGATAACTAATTGAGTTTTGATCATAGGGACTTGAAATTTTTTTGAGTATTAACATTGATAATATACAAGTGTGGTACAATTTTGGAACAGATCGGTTGATTATTTGGCCAAGTATAGAATTTTGAACTTTTTTCCAAATATGTTTAATATTTCCTGCAGTTTTCAGTTTATTGGTTTGAAAATTTTATCGAAGTTAAGACATATACGACTTCATATTTTTACAAAATATTTTGATTATTGTGACTAACAATTTTTTTTCAAAAGCTTTAAAAGTAAGAGTTCTTAAAAATGGACAAAATTATGGTTTCATTATTTTATTTCTTGATAACTAAATAAGTTTAGATCGTAGGAAATTGAAATGTATTTTAAATATTTACATTCGTACATGGTAAAATTTTGGAAAGGATAATCAGTATAACATATTGTAATATATTGAATTTCGCTCAGAATCGTATTTTCTAATGCAATATCATTGCATTTAAATCTTAAGTATAATAAACCACTAATTTCTCCGAGGACCGAAGTGACAAAGGAATGTTCACAATTGACATTTCCACTTTTTTACTTTTTATTTTTCAGAGGAAGCGGTGACTTCCTGACAAAACAGCTACTGATTTCAACTAGATTAAACACTTCAAATTTTTATGAAAAATGGAAAACAATTTAAAATGTTTATAAAAAATAAATCTATAATAATAGCAATACTTATTTTATTAAATAACAACATTATATTTACATTAATAAAAAATAATACAAAACTCAAAAACTTTTGATATTTTTATATGAGAAAAAAAATTATTATAGAATAACAGTAAAATTAAACACAAAACTATTGATACTTAAATATATTATTTAATTTTAGCATAATAAATAATAAGGCCTTTTTTAATCAAAAATAAATAATAAATTACTAAGGACAATGGAAAAATAATATAATATTAATTATTTTTAACTGGTTTGTATCATAAAGTTTATAGTTTAATAACTATTAAGTTATATATGATCGATATCTCTACAATTTAATAACAATTATTTAATTAAGTTAAATAACGCAGTTTAAGTTACATATTATTTTTCATTGTTATACATAAAACTAACCAATTTTCCATTGTCCTTAAAATGAAAATTGGTCATGCTAACTGCTTCAGATAATTAGAGTTCTGAATGATTGAACAAATAAAAACACTGCTTACCTTAAGTTTAATTTGATGATTTGGCATGTTATTTGTACATGCGAGATCACGGCTTCTAAAAAATCAACATAGATTAATAGCAGTTGTTAAGGGTTTATTTGACTTTTTTTGTATAGATAGTAGCATAAATGAACATTTATTAAAAAAATGTTGTTCTGTTTTCATTCTTGTATTGCTTAGAAGTAAATTAAGAAATGAATAATTTTTTATTAATTAATGACTTTAAAATGAAATTAATAATTATAACTGATATTTTATATACCAACCTTTTATTTTCAATTAATAAAATCATTTACACCACAAATATGCACGCATAAATCGGTTTTTTCTACGGTAACATCGTACACACTGACATATGTTTAGATGGGACTGTTTCTCGGAATAGCTGAAATTTTTCAAAATAACTATTATCTAATAATGAGAATATAATTAAATGGTTTTATACATTTTGGGAAACGATTGTTTAATTTTAAAAATATATTAAATATATTTTACAACATCAATAATTAAATATTGCAAACAGTTGTCTCCCAAAACTATACTTATTAATACAATTTAAAAAAGCAATAAGACATGACCAATTTTCTATGTTAAAATAATTTATCATAGGATACTTATTAACTAAATATAAAACTGAATTAATAATGAAAGATATTTTACAAAATATGATAAAAAACAATTGTTTATATTTTTATACTTATTATTAATTTCATATCTATGAACATTAAATCAGGATTAGCTAAAATCTAATAGCACACATATTTAGAACCATAATATAATTGTATTGAATGAAAAAAATATTAAACTATTGATGGAAACAAATTATACAAAATTTTGATTAATATTCTTCCCATTTTTCATATTGAACTCAATTATCTCAGATAAAAATTTTATATTTGACATTTGTATATTAAAATAGTTTTAAAAAATGTTTGTACATATATTTTTTTATGTATTTATGTCATAATTATTAATAAACAAATGTCAGAATTTAACTGAACATAAAAATTAAGTGTACCAAGGTATAGAAATAATTATTATTTTACGACTTATATTTAAAAACTAATTAAATTTGCGGTGTATACGGATCATCATAAAATCTAGCAGAGCATTCATCACAAAATTCAATAGATACTCTTCTATTAGATACATGTAAGCATACACCTACCTCAGTTGTTGAAGGGTTGATACCATTGTACAATTCCCAGTCTTGTTCATCATGATGTTCCATTAGAGGTGGTTGCACAGGGTGGTGGCTGTCTCTTTCCTCTAAGAAATCAAAACAACCATCAAACAGACTAAGGTTTGTGGTAATAGGAAAATGGTCAATACTCATCTCAGAGTTTAACTCATTTAAAGTTTTGTCAACATTACTACCTTGTGGGACAATGTTCCTCCAACGTATATTGCGCAAAACATTGCCAATCTGATGACTATTGGCTATCATACCTCGCAAGTAAGCTACTTGTCGGCGACTACTAGCCCATTTCTTCTCACGATCTCTAAGCTCTCTTTTCACATCTTTGACTTCATGCTTTAACTTTGTCAATTTTTGCTCCAGATTTTTGACGTACTGTTTCTGTTTCATACGATTCATACGCGCAGCAACAGCATTCTTACTATTGCTGGTTGGCAAACGACGTGGTCGGCTACTTGTTCCACGCTGTCTGTGATCAGAATCTGAATCGGAGAATTCATACTTTGGCGATGACGTACCACTAGATGAACTGGAAGACCTATCCATGGATTCTTGTCGTATGGGAATCTGGACGCTTTAACGATCAATCAATTATGTGATTTATTTTGACAAATTATTGTTATTCGTAACTCGTATTACTTACGTCTTACTGTTTTAGGCTCAATTAGTGACTGAAAAACATGTAGGTATGTTTTAAACGTATGTCAACGATTAACAAACAATTTTATTTAGGTCAATTTTCGGTATTATGTTATATTTAAAAGACAAATACCGTCACAAAAATATTAACTTCGTAACGTTGTAATAATTACAAATTTTAAAATAAATAAATATTTAATTGGAAGACAAAACAATGAAAACTAAATAATATTCATTAACAAAACAATGACAAAATTCAATGGATAAAAAACGTGTCAAAACACTTATCAACAATTATTTCTTATTTTCTTATTGGTACTAAGCACTATTTACAGTAACAAAAACTAAGATATACTGAAGTGACAACGAATAATGAAGAACGAATGTCGAATTACCCGAACCCAAATGCTTCGTAAAAATTAACATGGGACAAAAAACAAAAAAATATTGGGATATTTTGCGCTATCTATCAAATACTATTTTTTATTATGTATTATGTTATTTTGATAGAACCACATATTATATGAAATAGATAGAACGTTACAAAATTTACAATCATGACATTAAACATTTAAAACTTGAAACTTTTGTATTTTAGTAATTAGTTATTAGTATCTATAATATATACTTACTACTTACCAATAATTAATTAATATAATATTAACTATTAAATATAAATCAATAAATACTAAAATACTTAAAATGGTTAGCTATTTTTTTCAATAATAATATATTAAAAATATAATATTAACTACAAATTAAAAGTTAAAATTGAAAAACAAATTAAGTAAATGTAAGTTTAAATTTTAGATTCTGAGCGAAGCAAAGAATGTATTGTTTTACAAAGATATTTTTTTTTTTGTAATGTATGAAGACACTTTTACGGGTAGAAATAATGATCCGATTACCACAAGTTAGGTTAGGTTGGTTGCATGCTTTGGTAGCAAATCGTGTCTAGTTGGTACTTTATTTAGCTCATTTTTCGAATTTCTGAAAAGTTTTTCCTTGGGACCAAAAAATGGCGGAAAATCGGCAAAATTACGGTCTCTGTTGTTTAAAAATTTTTAATTTCGTGATAACTGATTGAGTTTCGATCGTAGGGACTTGAAAATTTTTTTCAGTATTAACATTAGTATCATATCATACAAGTATGGTACAATTTTGTAACGAATTGGTTGATTATTTGGCCAAATATAGAACTTTGAATTTTTCCAAAACTGTTTAATATTTCCTGTAATTTTTGGTTTATCAATTTGAAAATTTTATCAGTCTAATCATATATAACCTATCCGTTCTAAAATGCTATTACGTATGAAGACTATATATATAATTATTACTTATGAGAACACTCAAAAAATTTTAGTAGTAGTATGTTTTGAATTTTTGATAATGAATGGAACTACTAGCGCTTACAATGGTTGTTTTAATAACTAACAATCGATAATTTGTTAATGGTAATCGATAATTTGTTAATGGTAATCGATATTTTGTCATTCCTTTTAATTTTGTACTACCGTTTTTAACTCATAATATTCAAACTTACTTGAAAATAAAAACAAGTGAATAAATAAACGCAATATTTATAATATAATCAAATATAATTATAAATAAGTCATAATACAATAGGTACTTATTTAAATAAACTAAAATAATATATTGTATTAACAATTATACAAACATTATACATAATATAACATTATATCAATATAAATTATGAATTTTTCTCTTGATATAGATATCGTATACTGTATTACCGTATATACTATACATCTACACAGATATCGAACATTTTTAAATGAAATGTATTCGAAAAAATTATATTATAAATTAACATAATAAGCAACAAGATTACATATTATTTAATAAATAAATATTTACAATTTATAAAATAATATAATGTTTATTATGAAAAACTTGTTTCGAAGTTTGATGTACCCAATATTTCTGTATAGTATATCGAGTATCAAGTATCAAGGACAATATTATAACGGTGACTAAAAATCGAGATACAAATTCTCGATATATCCACATAAAATATCGATATTTAAAATTATCGATTTTTTATTGCTATCCCTATCTAAACATATTGTTAATGATATTATTTCAATTTTTCGTAAAATCTATTGACTTCCGAATGGTAACGTTTTAAAGTTTTAATTTTCGTCATGGTAAATAAATAAATAAATTTAATTTTTGTTTGTTTTTAAATTTATAACTTGATTCATAGTTAAATATTCGTTAGATTTTATTTTGTATGAGTATTAAGTTTGTGCCTATATTTAATACCACGTTCTGTTTTACAAGTCATATTGAATAAATAATAACATATAATAACCATGTCTACTTTTAGCAAAGGTAAGATACTACAATGTAGTTGACTGTTATATTTTAAAATATTATTCTTCACGTATATTAATAAAATCATATTCATTAAAACACTTCTCTATTTTTGTGAATTACAGCCAGCGCCGCAACTAAGTTATGCGAGGTCCGGGTGCAAACTATTATTTTTACATAATATTCATTTATTTGGGGTCTTGGGGGCCCCATATAGAGTTGTTTTTGTTTTTGCGGGGGGTGCCACACACCCCTAGTACCCCTTTGTCAGTCCCAGTTTCCGCACTGATTATAGCTTTTCAAATTATATACTATTATATATTTGTTTTTATTTTTAATAATTATTAAATATTATTGATATAAAATGTATGCCACTAATAAATTGTTGAACATTTATTTGTATTCTTGTAATTAAAAATTAATTGAGCTAATTCAAGACAAATTAAACTCAGCTTTTACTGCTTATTCCATAGTTACAAATCTCGATAAACTAAGAATCTTTGGTAAATTATATAGGTAGGTACCTCAGTAAACATATGTTTATTGTTTTAAAAATTTATAAAAAAAATTGATTTTATCATTCATCACATTTATGTAAACTATTTTTTATTTTTCCTATTATTTATTTGTTTATAAATGTGACAATTAAAGTTTTAATTTAAAACGAATTGAAACAAATTAGGTTTGATTAAAAACAATTGTACAGAAATACAATTTTAAGAAATAATGAGGGGAAAGAAATATCTATAAAATTATATAATTAATACATACACCTACCTAATTTAACTAAAACTAATATTGTAAAATTTAATTTATGATCTGTATAAATCGGTATATTTTGAGTTTTGACTAATCATTTGTAAAGGATTAAAGTTCAATCCTTCACTGAATTCGTAACATTCTTGTTCAATATTATTATATTATCAATTAATGATAATAAACTATTAATAGCTATTAAATCAGCATTCTAAATTTATGAAGGAAATTAAATCAAATTAGGTGCATAGCGAGGTGAGAGTTTTGAGTTAACCCTACCTTCTACCATAATGTTGATGAATATAAAATAATAATGTAATGAAATAAAAATTAATAAATGAACATCGTCAGATATAAAAAAAATTTCTGGCCAAGCGCCTGGTGATTGAACAGTTAATTGTTTAATAAATTAAAATCCAATTAATCCAGTTAATAAAATTCAGTTAATCCCATTAAAATACCTAAGGTACATTATAACCCAAGATAATGACATAAAAATATAAATAACAATGATGCTACAGTCAATAAATAGATGTTTTATGGACTAGAAAATTTTTAGATGAAGAGTTATATCTAAAAATTTAATACTTAGAATGTATTTAACCTTATTAAAACCTATTGTCTTTATGGAGGCAGAAACATAGTCTTTGAGAAAAACAGAAGAATAAAGGATGGTAGTGTTTGAAAGAAAATTACTCTGCATACTTTACTGCTCAGACAACTGAGTGGAGGCAAATACACAATGATAAACTGATATCCCTCATTCAGCAACCAAGTATTCTGAAAAAAATTTTAAAAAAAGGTTGGTCTGGGCAGGACATGTTTGGAGGATGCATGATTTGCTAATAAGATAAGTAATTGAGGAAAACCCAGTAGGAAAATTTTCTATTTCAAATATATTTCACATTTGAAATGGAAAGACTATACGTTAAAAGAGATGCTGGAATGGTAAAATTAAATAGTCATTGGCAGGAAATAACAAAAGATAGAGAAGATAGATAGATAGATGATAGAATATAACAAGATAGATGTCAGTATGTTTATTTAGCGATATGGTCTTGATTGGTCCAAACTTAAAAAATAATAATATGGTTTTCTGATATTTGTTTTTTATATTACCTTATCAATTTTACTTTTATTTTGAAATAATATTTATCTACATTTTTTTTTTCATAAATCTGCTCAAAAATACCAAATCATAATTAATAGGTACCTCTCTTATTATTATTATTATTATTATAATAATAATAGAAATTTAAAATAATTTTAAATTATCGTTTTTCTTTTATAATTATTTTATACTTGAATTCATTTAAAAAATAAAATTAATATAAATAACTATGTATGTTTTATGGTTGTACAAATAAAACTACATAATATATCAATATTATCTCATATTTATCTACTTATTTATAAATTCAAATAATAAAAAAAACTATAGGTATATAATTAGTGTGTTTGTTTTAATTTTTTTTTAGATTGGTGGATCAAGTTTTTTACAGATACTGGTATTCCTTCATTTGCAGCATCTAAATATGCATCTATTTTTTATGATAATAGAATTCAGTCTAATATGTTAATGGATTTAGACAAAGATATTTTAAAAGAAATGGGCATAACAGTTATTGGTGATATGATAGCAATACTTAAGCATGCAAAAGATGTTTATAGAGAAGTAATTATTATTTTTATATACGATTTTGTTAGTGTTATGTCATGTTATGTATAGAAAGAAAATATGACCGTATTGTATGTTTGTTTAAAGGGATTTTATGATAGTAATAATTCGAATGCATGTGACAATTCAATAACTAAAAAAAATCAGAATGAAAGCAATGAAACTACTATACCCAAGAAGAAATTAGGTAAGTAGTCTAACATGATTCACAAAAATTTAAAAAAACTAACAAATAATTGTATTTATTATTTTTCTATAGTTACTAACAAAGTAAAAAAAATAGTTACCAAGAAATTGAAAGTCTCTAGTGAAAGTGAAGAGGAAGATGAAGCACTATTAAAATTAACAAAAAAGAAAGTTCCTTCTCAAGTATCACAAAATACAATCAAAATTATTACTAGAAAAGTTGCTCCAAAGCCTAAAACTTCAACTAAAATTAAACCTACTATTATTGATAGTGATGATGATTCTCTTCTACCAACTGAATTGAAAACTAAAAGTTCAGTTTTTGATCGTTTGGGTGTAGGTGATGTAAGCAGTACAACTCCTAATTTTGATAGTAATAATTCATCTTCAGAATCAAGAAAAGTATTTATAATATTTATATATATTTTAACATTTTTCATTTAACATTTTTTTTTTTTTTTTTACAGTCTTCGGTATTTAAACGTCTTGGAGTAAAACAAACAGGTGAATCAACTGATAGTGCAACATTTAAACGTACGATTAAAGGAGGAAATGATTTATATTATGGACCAAATATACCGTCAGAAGAAGCTAGTCCTTTTACAAAAAGAATTAAACTTGAAGAAACAAGTGAGAATTTTTTTTAATCTGAAAGCTGGATTTAAATTTTAAGAGAACCAAGGCATAGTTGTCAGGTCCGTAGGTATTCCACTAGAGACTAGAACAATTGTAAATTTAAACTCGCCATGTGTAAAATAAGTTTCTAGTTTTAGTTGTACATAACTCTTTATGTTACATAAATTTATTATTTATTTTATTATATAGCTTTGAATAGTATCAATATGTTTCAACATTTCTAATCTATTTCGCCATCTCGATAATTAATTATGCAATTATGACTTAGAAATATAAATATACATTTTTTTAAACAATATTTTTATTTTGAAAAAAACCTATCTTTATTTTTAATGTAACTCCAGAACTCGTATTAAAATATTCTATATTTTGAGTGCCTTTAATGACCCTATGACCCGGTGGCAAATTCTTTTGATGCCAGCTATAAAATCTGACTTCGGTTAATCTATTTAAATAATTTTGTTTTGTAATACATATAAATATAAGTAATTATACAAATTAATAAATTGATCATGAAAATTATTTTGAAACATAATATTACAAAATACTAAATATGTAAAGTTGATGTATATTTATTAACAGATTCAAGCTCTTCCAAGTCTGTATTTGAACGTATTGGTGCATCGTGTGACCGTGAGAAAATTAGTCCAGGACTTGTATCTAAAAGTGGTAAATTAATTAATTTCATATTATTAATTTATTAAGTGTAATATACTAGTATATAATATAAATATTAAATATATAACTATATTTGTATTTAATTTTCAGCACTTTTAAGGAATGTTAGTTCTAGTGGAAGACCGATTTATGTTAATCCAAAGGTATATATATAAAATAATATAATAAAATATAAATATCAGTATTAAATATTAATAATATTTATTATTTTAGTATTAATCATCAACATGTTTAATCAAAGTGATAATGTTGATCTTTATATAGTGAACTAATTTTAATTTAAAAAAAAAAAATAATAAAATAAAAAGTTCTTGCATTAATATTTAACATATGAGTTAAGTTTACTTATGATACACAATGGTGCTCATAATAAAAATACATTATTTACAATAAATGTGTTGCTACACAAATATGTGGTACCATCAACATATTTTAGTTGTCTTATTAGTTATTGCTATAAAGAGGATTATGTAATATGTATTATTATAACAAATTAAAATTACAATAATATATTTATTAATCAATTAATTAATTGATTATCTCCATTTTTAATTTTAATTTTGTAATTTAAAATAATTATTAGTGAACTATAATTATAAAATATAATTGAATTTTTTTTTGGACTTCTTAAAAATATAAGTTTAATTTAATAATAGAATTATATATTTAAAAAAAATTGATTGAATTTTACTTTTTCCAGGTATTAAATGTTAAAAAATTGAGCCTATTAAATCGTTCACATTTTAGAAGTTCAGATTTACAATAATATAAATAATAATTTTGATGGATGATGTATTCATCAAAATTAAAAATCAAATTTTTTATTGATAATTTACTAAACTTAATTAAAACAACAAATTATTAGTTTTTGTTACTAGTATACTAGTATTGAGTCTCATATTAATAATAATATTTAAGATGTTATAATTTATTATTATTTTTAATCAATAACTAAATTAGTTAGTAATACTTAGGTATATTTTTATTAGTATATTCATTATAAGTATCAATAGTCTAAAATTATAAATGTCTTAAAATATAACATATATTAAATAATAATTGAAATACATTTATGTTTAAAATAAATTAATGACTGGTTTTGAAATGGCTATTATTTTAATAACATACAAATATAATACATTGTTTTATGAATAAGATATATTAATGTGAATTTATTTATACAATTATATGAAATGCTTATTAAATATTAGTATGTATGTTTCATGAAACCTATCATTGATGTTAATAATTACACTAAAATAATATATTTTTTTAAATGTTCATCATAATTTTTATATTTTGTAACTCTTAATACTTTAAATATAAGAAATACGAAAACTATTTAATTGTTTAATAATAAATAGCAACTGAATACTTTATTAATGATATATTTGTTATTTTATTTTGTTGTAATCAATTTACTTACTCTACCTAAAATACTCATAAATTTTATATATTAGTTCAAAAACAAAATTATAAATATTAGTATTTTAGGCTGATATTATTAGTTTTATGACTTGATAACTTGATCGACCAGTTCATACTATAATACCTACTTAATGTTCATTTTTTAGTATTTTCTGATTAACTTTACATATATATAAGTGTCAATACTATCCGCATTTTTTTTTTTTAAATAAATAAAATATGTTTGTAGTTAACTAAATTATGCAGGAGAAAAACTAGATATGACAATTTGATTCAGTATCTAAAACTAATAATATTAATCAACAATAACTTATTAGAAAAAATTTTAAAATTAAATTAAAAATATGTACTCGAGTGAAATTTGTATCCATAGAAATATATATTAAAAAAAAAAAGTAATTATGTATGTATAAATAACTTATAGAGAATATGAGTTCCATATCCACTTTATTTCATTCGTGTAATTTATTGTTACCTATTTGATAACGGGAAACAATATTGAAAGACTTGACTTTAGTTCAATGACAATACGTTGTGTTAATTGAATTTTGCTTTGTTTCTGGCAAAGAAATTATAGTCAGGGGTTGTTTTAATATTAAAATGTTTGTCATGGTATACTCCCCCTTGGTAAAAATATTACACTATATTATTTATCAATTTGAATAATTCATATACTAAATATAAATATTAAACAAAAACATGTAACAAAATGTTTTGTGGTAACTTATTTTTGTCATAAATATGTTTGATGTGAGTGTTTAACACCAAAAACACCCCCCCCCCCCCCTCTAGATATACCACTGAATGGAATACACAAATCTAAATAAGTATCACCTTGAGCTATATCATATAAACAGTCGTAATGTTTATATTATATTATAATATGATATATTAAAAATTTTAATTTTATTATAGGCTAAGTACCAATCAATATTATCTGATATATTTGATAGTGATAAAATTTTTATTGTAAATTACTAATTAATAATTATACACTTTATTAGTAATTGTAACTATATCCTTTGCATAAAGGATTGTATTATAAATACATTTTTAATTCATTTAAATAACAGTGAGAATTTATATGTAACACAGTGTACGATGTGGTCAAAAATAAAGTAATGGGTCTATTTACATCTTTGAAGAAAAAACATCTCTATCATATTTTATCTTATTATATGAAGACCAGTTGTAAATTGAAAATAATTTTATTGGGGGGGCAAAATCCATGATGTGTCCAACTAAGAAATTTGATTTAATGACATTTATAATAAATTTAAATGTAAAACAAATAAACAATTATTTACTTTTTAATAAAACATAGTGTTAAAATGTATTATGAAAAAATATCAGTACTTAACATAACTATATGTTACAACTAATATTATATTAGAAAATAATTTCATTTTATAACTTATTTACAACCTATATAATATTACAAATCTATACTCTAGTAAAAATCATTAATTATTTGACAAATACTTTTGAATGACCACTGAATACATATTGCAGGCATTTTTTTTTTTTTTTTGGTGGGAGGAACAGTTATCTCTTTTTATTACCCTGTTAGTTTTGCCTCTATTGAAGACTCTACCTCTCAAATAGTAGAGGTACAGTAAAATTGTTGAAAAATTAGTTAAGGTACTCAGTATTCTTGCGCCCCACTACCCCAATTCAATCATTAAATATACAAAAAGTAAAGAAAATAAGAATGAAAAAAGTGGTTTGTACACTCGTACAACCTCTTATTTCTGAATTTAAACCTATTTTTTTAAGTTGAAATCTGCTCACAATCAGTAACTATATTGTTCTCAAATTTAATTCCTCCAACATGTGGAGCATATAGTATTCATAGAATTTATGAATGTATATGAAATTAATATCCTAGTATCCTACTGTTGGTAAATCAATTTCAAAGGTTAAAAATGTATTTTTAAAATCTAGCAGAGTTTTCAAACTACATGAAATATCTCTGGATTTATCCTCAACCATTTATGACTAAATGGGAAACATGGTTAATGGAAACAAAACAGAACAATAAACCTTTTTTTGTAATTATAATTTTACCTACTATTTTTTTTTAAAATATAGATAGTCTATTGATAATGAGGTAATTAATTACTATTATGTATTTTATCATATTATAAAATAACTATTAGAGATTAGAGTCCTAAAGTTCTTAGAAAGTTAGAACTAAAGAATAGAATAGAAACTTCATCTCTATTTAGTTTCCTACCTGCTATCTACTTTTACATTCTATACAGATACGGATACCTACCTGGATACATAATTTCCCAACTATGTTCTGCCTATTAGTCTTTTATCAATAATTAGCAGTGGTTACATTTTTTTATCCCTTCTAACGAAATGATATGCTACCTAGCTCATGGTTAGTATAATAGCTGGGTTGAAGATGAAATTGGTTAACGTTAACTAGAACATGACGTTTTAATAATAACAATTATCGATTTATAAAAAATAATCAATTTAAAATATAATATCTTATGTAGGTACGTACCTCATAGGACTTGAAACTTGATTAATGACATTGTTTTTTATCTACCTGTTACATATATCAGTGGCGTACGCAGGATTTTTAAAATGGGAAATCTGTAAAATGTAGCGAGTATAAAATGATGATTTTAAAGAAATAAAAACAGAAACAAGAATAGGACAATAGTTATTTAATTATCAAATATATTATACAATACATTAATATATTAAAATATGATTGGGGTATAAGATCTGACAGTAGGTACGTAGTATGGGTGTGGGAAGGGGAGAATTTATGGACTCTTACTAATTATAGTTTTTAGAATTACCTCTGCCTGTAGAAAAACAATTGAGTTTTTGTGCATCCAATTATATTTATTGTTTAATACTTACTTAATAAACGATAAACATAATATTATAAAATGCAGAATAATTTTATTAAAAAATGTAATATTAATGTGTTGTTTACATTATCTTTCATAATTTATTAAGCCATTATTTAATACTTAAGAGCTATAAAAAATGTAAACTTCCAGAAATTCAGACTCAATTATTAAAGTAACGATACTAGCCACTGCTACTATTGTCTAGTGTCTACTATAATTACTATAGGTACTCTTTGATACTACAAATATACGTGGAAGCTTTTAGCTTCTAAAATAATTCTCCACCATCGCATACTCTTTAGCTGTGTTTCTCCAGTTCCGTATAAAAATGAAAGAAACCAGAAGAAAGTTCAATATACTTACATTGTAATAATTTAATCAACACTGATCAATCGAAACGTTTCTGCGTGTAAGTCAGTGGTGGTCAAACGGGGGAGTGGGGATAAGGGGACCTTTTTGTTACTATGTATTATTTTTAACAATATATCGTTTATTACCTAGGTATTTATTTATATAATAAAAAAGCGGAAATGTCTATTAAGGACATTCCTAACTTAGTGGAAATTAGTAGTTTATTATAATTAATACTTGAATCGATATTGCAATACAAAATACGATTCTGAACAAAACTCAATATAATACAATATATTATACTGATAGGTTATTATATAGGTTGACCACGTGTGTAAAAAGGAAAAACTATTGAGAAATTCGAAAATGAGCTAACTAAAGTGTCAAATAGATACAATTTTCTATCGAAGCATACCCTATTTGTGGTAATCGGACCATTATTTCTACCGAAAAAAGTGTCTTCATACACAAAAAAAAATCCCAATACTCAAATTTTAGAAGCTTATAAAAAAAGTTGTGACTTACAACTTTCAAAATATTTTGGAAATTGATAAAGTATTTAATGAGTGAGTAGGCTTCTACAAAATGTTCAAACCGTTAAACCCAATTGCAAGTAATCATAAACATTTTTGGAAAAAATTTCAAACCTCTATATTTTGTCAGAAAATCAACCAATAGTTTCCAAATTTTTTCTTATGAAAAACATCTATGTGAATACTCCAAAAAAAATTTTCAAGTCTCTACGATTAAAACTCAGTTATCACAAAATAAAAAAAAAATGTAAATAACAGAAACCGAATTTTGCTGATTTTCCATCATTTTTTGGTAGTTTTTCATCTCTGAAGGAAAAACTTTTGAGAAATTCGAAAAATAAATTTAAAAAATACCAACTAGATACAATTTTTTACTGAAAGCATACATTGTAATTGTAAATTACGATTATTTCCAAAATATTTTGGAAATAGATTAAATTATATAAGATTATGATTATGCTTATATAAATATTTCAAATTTAAATTAAAAACATGATCATATAATACTTTATTATTTGTAAATTGTTTATTAATTATCTTATTTTAGAGTCATAATAATGGCTTAACCATAGTAGTTGTTCATTGTAGGTTCACAAAAATATAACACTAGGTGAAGTACTGAATGAATTTGCAAAAAAAAAAAGAAAAGAAAAATAGATTTAATAATTGAATAATTACATTGAATTATATTACAATGTTATTAATATTATCTATCCATTAAACATATTTTTTTCAGTTTGTACTTTATACTATATTCATTATTAAATTATGACTGGTATTTACAATTGTCAAAGTTTATGTTGAAAAATCAGGATCATTTTTCCCCATGACAAAATCATTTGACCGCCACTGGTACATATAATAACAATGCAATTTAGATCTTAAATAAATTGCTAATCTACCTAAGAATTGTTTCTAGAGCTACAACATTGTTTTAATTGAAAGCTTATTTTTGTAAAAGGTTAATGGTCCTATAGTAATTGGTCTGAAATATAATATTATGAAAGTGTATAATAATAATCTAGGTACATATAAATTATTGATATTGTGTACATAATATATAATAATCGATCGTCGATACAATATGATAATAGTATTTTTGGGGTATGGGTACTAAGTTTTTGGTAGGTCGTAGGTCCCTATTCGATATTTTTATAATTTGAAATAGTTAATTATTTTAAAAAATAAAGATATGCAAAACCACAAAATAATGTTGCTACTAATGATATTTGAACATAAGAATACAGTCAAATGCCAATTATGTTATTAATTTATTATAATATAAAATATATGATAATATAATATTGTCGCTAAATATAATACCAATTCAGCAATTATTTACGTAGTCAGGAAAATATTTCGAGAGGTTTTAAATTTAGAATCAACTCACTAAAAAATTATACTGTAAAATTTTTAAATAAAGAATAATTGGAGATATTTAGGATGGGTTGTATAACTTACATAACACCATACTGTCCTTCTCTAGCTCTCCAGAACGGTACGGACTTCAGTCCGGTGCTGTTGGTCCATAGACGACACCATTTATGACCGCGGACAACCGCTCATAAATCCCCGGTGCCTATTGAGTAACGCCTTAGCATTAATAAAAGGTGCATCGTTGTAGACCTGGGCCAACAAACCAGGATCTCGTGTCCTCTCTTGGTTTATGCTACTGATGGTAATACAATGTACGAGTATAAAAATACATATAGGAATTACAATACCATAACTATCAGAGTTGTATTTATCAATTTATAAGAGGGAGGTTCAGATTTTTGTTTAAAAGTTATTATGAAGCCAAAACCCCTCCCTGTCACCGTTTTATAAAATAATAAAATAATGTGTAAAAAAATTTAAATAAACATGTTCTGATCCTGTGTACAGATTATAATGCAAAATCTGAAACAGGTGGCAAAATAATATTATTAATACCATTTTTTTTTTTTTTTTTTTTGGGGGGGGGGTTTAAACCCCTTTGCCCCCCCCCCCCCCCAATAAATACGCCACTAATTACTATTATTTATAATATTATGCATCTGAAGTGATAGATGATATTATAGTACCTAATTAAAATTATGATATTTCTAACGTCATTATTTGTAATAATCTGGGTAATTAATTAATATTTTAATATTATAGTATGCCAAATTTGTTGATTATTCTTTATAGTTTATAGTTATCAATGTTATCATAATATTGAATATCGACAATATGAATTTTACATACCACGATATATACCTAATAGATTATATTATAATAACAAATAACGTGAAAAATGACGGATGGTCACTGATTTCGTTTCTCCTTCGTCCATTCGGTCCGAGGAGAGATTAGTGTTGGTATATTAGATATGTATGATTAAAATTTAAAAACAATGATATTATACCCGAAAAAACGATTCTAAACAAAGTTTAGTCAGAAACATTAGGTATATAATATGCTCATTATAAGTAGTTACTGATAATATATTATGATTGATATTTTGGTACTTTTAATAAAATATAACTTATACCTACTCCGATCGAAGGAATTAACTGATATGAAATTTGTATTTAAACTTTTAAATGGTTTCATAAATTGTCCTGAAATGTTAGGTTCTCTCAATTTTAATGTCCTTCAATAATGTAGAACTTGATCTACCACTATGTTTTATATATTCACACACATAATAAACTAGGTAATTACGCTTTTGCTTCTTCTATAAATCGAATAATGTCTAACTGAAAGCTTGAAATAGGAATTGAATTGTTTAATTTTAATTCAATTGAATTATTTAATAATTATGTAAAAATAATTTTTAATATTTAAATATTTAAATATTTGAGTTATTGTATAATTATTGTTAATAAAATTTTTTAAAAAATTTGTATTTTTAAAGTTATGTGAAATTTAAAAATATGTAGTTTAAAAAGTATATTTTTATATGAAAATATTAATGTGTTCACTTGTTATTCACTGCTGCAGGTCGCAATTACAAATATTTAAAATTTTTAAAATAACGATGGGATAATCCCCTCTCCACAGTACAGTTACACTACATCTGATGACATACTTGCAAATAACATTTTATGGCCTAATTTCTATATTAATATCTATGTAAATGTATGAGCGTTTAAAAATGTTCGTTACGATATACGAATTAAAAAAATCACCATAATACATACTTTTTCATAACCTATATCATAAAAAAAGTTATTTGTATATTTGTCTAAAAAAATGCTCTCCTGTAAGATATTTTTAACCATTTTAATATACCATAACCAAATTCCAAGTATCATATTACTATCATATACTGCTGTAGGTAATAACAAATTTGAATTTTTTATAGACATATAGCACAATATATTATAATTTTTAAGTCAACATTTTAAAAATGAACTCTACATAATATACAACCGTATAGTTATCTAAGTTTAAATTTACCAGTTCAAATAGTAAAAGTTCTAAGCTATAATATATTATAAAATAAAGGAAAACAGATTATACAAAAATTAAATAGTTAAAACTTATTTAGATACCAGAAATTATTTTCTGTTTCTATATTTAATATAATATTATAATATGTTAAAAGTAGAAACAAAATAAAGTATCGTCTTATACTTAATTCATATTATTAAAAATAAAAATTAGTATTTTATATTTGCAACGTAAAATGTAATAATAGTAACAAGATAAAAATAATGAAAAGGTCGATTCCAGATTCGAACATTATTTCTACCCGAAAAAATTCTATCAGACATAATAATAAAAAAAAACATCTCTGTGAAACCAATACATTATTTGTAGCTTTGCTCAGAATTTAATATAACCATAGGCGCAACTAGACTTAAAATTTTGGGGGTGCTAAAATTTTAAAATGGTCGTAGATTTTTATACATTTCTATAGGCACACTAGGTATGTTAAAAAAATATTTTTGGGTGCTAAATAAATTGTTGGGGGTGTTAAGCATACACTAAATCCCACCTAATTGCGCCTATAATATATAACTATAGACTATTAAACTATATTATACATTGTTGTACTATTCAAAACAGTAATAAACTAATAATTGAAGATTTTTTAAAAAATACATGGTTACAAATTTAGTATTAGATTTATTAAATTTAGTGTTAAATTACTAAATATATTATCTTTTATAAAATAGACCTATCTTCTTTGTGTGTGTCTTCATTCAGCTTATTGATGTTCCTTGCTAAATATTAACAATTGCAGGAGTTGAGAAGTTTAATTAAAATCGCATAATTTAATGTGACTACCAGTATCTTACCAGTTAATAGTGTTGTTTTGTCTGTGACATATTCTTTAACCGAACCGATCTCAAATCCGCGAGATAATTTATAAATAGGAATGGATTCGACTGTTGACGATATTGGTTCTAAAACTATAAACATAGGTATAGAAAAAAAATAATTATTAAACAATTGTTTAAAATATACTATTATACTAAATATTTATTTAAATTTAATATTTTTCAATATAATACCGGGTTCCAAATGTTGCCCATGTTTCACATGCATAGTAGATTCAGTCGACTGGATTACCATCGTCACGATAAAAAAAAATAACAAAATTATCATTATAATTTTCATTAAAAAAAAATATTATTATTTTTTAAAAATTTCAAATATTATATTATAGAACAACAACAACAACAACAACAACAATTCTACAAAACATGTACTATGATTGAGTATTCATGACTATTATATAGTTCTATATAGTTCTATGCGACTAATATAACAACGCTCAATTAAAATTTAAAAGTGAAAGGAATATTTATATACAGAAACTAGTTCATTCATATTGCATTACAGTATTACATAGTTGCCCATATTAGTAGGTATGCCTACTTAAAAATTATTACAGTAGGCGTTTTACCTATTAAGTTTATAATGTATATACTTATGTTTTCCATAGATTTTTGAGTTTACATAAAAATATGAAATCGACAACCATTATAAATTAGCAATATTACTCGAAAAATAATATTAGGTATATGTACCACTTATCTATAGATATTAATATATGAATGCAGGTGCGTAGGTTAATTTTGGTGTCAATACGAAAAAAGTGGGAATGTAGATTGTGAACGTTCCTCCTTCGTCCCTTCGGTCGTCGGAGAAATTAGTGGTTTATTATACTTAAGATTTGAATGTAATGATATTGCATTAGAAATACGATTCTGAGCGAAACTCAATATGTTACAATATACTTTACTAATAATTCATTCCAAAATTTTACCTTACTTGTATACTACCTATATTAGTACTCAAAAAAATTTTCAAGTCTTTACGATCAAAACTTAATTAGTTATCACGAAATTAAAAAATTTAAAATAACAGAAACCGTAATTTTGCCGATTTTCAGCTATTTTTTGGTAGTTTTTCTCCTCCCAAGGAAAAACTTTTCAGAAATTCAAAAAATGAGCTAAATAAAGTACCACCTAGATGGTTATAATATTCAACTCTACAAAAATATTAAATTTTAGAAGCTTATAAAAAAAATTTTGTAGCGATATTTGAAATATTTGGTAAAAAGATTAAGTTGTATATGATTGGGGTTGAATAAAATTTTCAAACTGATAAACTAAAAATTGCAGGAAATATTAAACATTTTTGGAAAAAAATTCAAAACTCTATACCTAGTCAGAAAATCAATAAATCGTTTCGAAATTTTTTTTTCAATGAAGAACACTTATGTGAATACTCAAAAAAAATTTCAAGTTCCTACAATCAAAACCTAATTAATTATCACGAAATAAAAAATTTTTAAATAATGAAACCGTTATTTTGCCGATTATCGGGAATTTTAACTTTAAAAGGCTATAAAAAAAAATTGTTAGCTACGATTTTCAAAATATTTTGTAAAACGATTAAGTAGTATATTATTAGGCTTTTATACAATTTTTAAATTGATAAACCCAAAATTGTAGGTCATATTAATTTTTTTTGAAAAAAGTTCAAGGCTCTATATTTAGTCAAAAAATCAACTAATCTGTTCTAAAATTTTATCACACTTGTATATAATCAATGTTAGTACTAAAAAAAGACGAAAAAAGTGGGAATGTCGAATGCAAAATTACGTAATTTTGCCATTTTTCGGTAGTTTTTCTTGTCCTAGGGAAAAACTTTTGAGAAATTCGAAAAATCAGCTCAATAAAGTACCAAGATGATACGATTTTCTACCGAAAGCATCCTACTTGTGGTAATCAGATAATTATTTCTACCCGAAAAAATGTTTTCATATATAAAAAAAAAAAACATCTTTGTATAAAAACAATACATTCCTCGCTTTGCTCAGAATCTAATATATATTATAGATATTTACCATAAAGTAAATAATAAATAATTGAACTTAAAATATTTGTATTCAAATAAAAATTAAATATTTTCAAAACAATCCATATTAAATACGAGCATTTTTATAAAATATTTCACGATATATTATTATTTATACATAATATAATCTTTTTCTTTCTTTTTTCATATAATAATATATTATATTATATACAGTTATATATAAAGTAGCCATAAGGATATAAAACACAATTATTGTACACACATTTTATAGCGATTGGACAGAATTTTTGAAATTTTCTGAAAGTCAGATTTTAAGGTTTTTCGACCAAATGGGCCACTTAGAATTGTCGGATCGACTCTAAACCTTTTTCAAAGGTATGATCGTGAAATTTCCTACATTTTAGACACATCACAGGCTATTTTTTTATCAAAATTTGACCATTTATTATCGATAAGAAGGAAACATTTTAGGGTTTTTCGACCAAATGGACCCAGGGCCGCTTTTAGGGACAATTTGCGGGGCCCATGCCACGGGCCTCGCGCTTCAAAAAATATAACATATTACATAAATACGAAAAAAAAAATGTATTTTATTATTATTATTTTAATTGTAGTAAATATAATAATATATAACACACTTTATATAATAAAGACTAAATTTATATAGATATTTTATACATAATATATTAAACGGCGCCTTGATAAGCTATACATTTTTGTGGTATCTACTTATCTGACCATTAATCTATGATAACCATATTAATTGTCTATCATTACAAAGTTGGAATTTTGGACAGTTGGACAGTTGGATTTACAGTTTATTTTAGAATACGGAAAACCGTTAAAGACTGATTATTTGTAAATTGTTTACTTACAGGAATTTGACAATTTATGAACATAATATTTTATCAGAAATATTAACGATAGTTATTCATTCATATATGTATTGTGCCTATAATGTCTATAATTGTATATTATAATCATTTAATGGTAAAATTTTCAGAGGCGAAAGCAAGAAAAATTTATTTTTTTTAAATTATATTTTATTTTGTTTGTAGATTTCATATTTTTTTTTATTCTATTCCTTTTAGTTAAAATGTTTAATATTTATTTAAATTACACGAATTATATTAGTTTTTTTCTAATATTTTTGTAATATTTAATAATAATGCTGTAGTTATGTTTTTTTTTTAAATACATTTTGAATCATACAATGTTTCAAACTAAATATTTAATTTAAATCAAATAATTTATTTGATTCAATTATTGTGATAAAGCATAAAGTTAAATAAAAATGTGATTTTAACTTTAGTTTGTCGGTTATGGTAGAACGGTCTCCTAATAATATTTTAACCTGGGTCTCGCAAATCCTAAGAGCAGCCTTGAATGGACCACTTAGAATTGTCGGATCCACTTCAGACTTTAAGTACACAAAAAAAATTTCAAGCCCCTACGATCAAAACTTAATTATCACCATAAGCGCAACTAGGATTCCGGAGGGGCTTATTCCCCAAAAATTACTTATAGCCCCTTAAAATAACAAAATAATCCTCAACTTTTTTTAAAGTTTTTTAAGTTTGGACTATAGCCCCCCCTAATAAATTTTAGCACTATTTGCACTACTGATTATCACGAAATAAAAAAATTAAAAATAATTTTCTGATTCTTCTCTCAGAATCTAAAATGATATGAAATGAAATTTTAAATTTATCGTAGAAAACTATTGAGAAAATCGAAAAATAAGTTTAAAATACTAACAGCAAAATGTATTAATCTATACACCACATTATATTTGTATAAACAAACAATTTTAATTTCATATGGCGACATGGCGTCATCCAAAAAATTATAATATGTATTTTAATATACTTACTTATAAATTATATTAATGCCTATTATAGTAGTATATTCAGTGTATGTAACTTTGGTATTCGTAAAACAAAAATAACTGCATTCCACCTAAATTTGATGTCTACTTATAAATATAGAATCAGCAACATTTTTAAATTATATACTTAATAGAGGTAAATAATAATAAAATAATAATTAAATAGGATAAATATTATCAAATACTTATGTAATGCACGTGGCAGGTTACCTATAATGTTACAATCTACCTATTTATTATTTTTGTAACTTAATACTGCATATTGAAAATTATTGTGTATACAAAATATGTAATAAAAATACATTTTAAAATTAAATATGCCCATAATTACTTACTAACTAGGCACACATATGTATTTTTGGCTACTACATTACTTACATACAAGATACAATATACTATACTTAGTACGTTATCACTATTATAACAGTTACTGTAACTGAGTAACTTTATATTATTAGAGTCTGTGACTCTGAGCTATTAAATAATATAGTAATATATATATTAAGTATATTACAATAATGATCTAATAATTTTAAAAAATAATGTTTTAGACCAGGGATTCTTAACCAGTGGTCCATAGGCCCATAGATGTTCGTAAAAGGTCACTCGGGGGTCCACGAAGTGACTATTTATATATTAATATATTATAATAGTGGATTAGCGGTTAATTCTAGTAATATGTGTAGTTTTTTTAAGGTCTGTTTGTAATTTATATTTTGAAGTGGTTCGTAATCCATAAATGGTTAAGAGTTCCTGTATTTAGACCATATGGGTATCTATTTTCTATAATATAGACACACAATAGCCATCAAGATATTATAATTAGTCATTTCATAACATGGCATTCCAAATGTCCAATGAATTATATTACAATTTATATTTTGGTATTTTCCGAGTAATTTCCATTAACTCGTAATTTTCTTCTATATATTAATATATTATTATGCATCAGGCATGTGAACCAACACAAAACCAAGTTTTTGGGATAGATTTTAAACATCCATAACTTGTTACGCCTTTAAAATTGTATGCCAACTTGTTTGCCTTATCAACAATAAATATTTATTTATTTACTTATTATTATTATTATATATGGGCTGAGTCCTTTTTCTACATAATTACGTTATACATATTTTCCTCTTTGTATTGGTACTTAAAATATAAGTAAGTATACTATAACACAGCCCTACCCATTGAGTAGGATAGTAGTATCATTGACTATAGAATAGCTTATTCTATGATCATTGGTAGCACTAGCCACTAGGTACCTATAGTATAAAAAATTTAAATAGGTACTACAGTAACTTGTGATTTTGTGAAAATCTAATCGTAGGTACCTAATGTAATGTAAAATAATAGTGGAAAGGTCGATTTTGAATGTTCCTCTTTCGTCTCTTCGGTCCTCGGAGAAATTAGTGGTTTATAATAATTAATATTTGAATGCAATGATATTGCTTTAGAAAATATGATTCTGAGCGAAACTTAATATAAATATATAATATAATATGTTATATTAATATTAAAACTATATACTGATAGTCGTTCCATAAGTTTACTACGTGTGGAAACTACATATGAAAAAAATTAAAAAAAAAAAATTAAATTACCTACGTTCAAAATTGCATTAGATATCATTAAAAACCTGAGATAAAGTTTATCAAAATTACGATTTCCGTAAATTTTGACGTTTTCCCGTAATTTTTCTTCTCCCAAAGAAAGACTTAAGAAATTCAAAAAATGAACTAAATAAAGTACTAACTAGACGCAATTTGCTACCGAAAGCTTACTCTATTCGTGGTAATTAGACCATTATTTCTATCCGAAATCGTGTTTTCAGAAATAAAAAAAATATAAAAATAAAAACATCTTTGTGAAACCAATACATTTCTCGCTTCACTCAGAATCTAAAAAAATATTCATATTCAGCTTCGACATTGCGGCGATTAAATGTTGTTATTACAATGTTAGTATGTTACCTACTTATCGGATATTCGATACTTTAATTGGTATTTAATTTTAAACACTATTATAGGTACTTATAATGCTCGATTTACGTACACATTGTAAATGAGTAAATGTATAATAATATAATAAATTATTGTCAATTTTATAGGAAAATACGTATTTTTCAAGATGAAATAAATCAAAGCTGGATTTTGGTACTCGTAAAATCGTATTTAATATAATTAAAATGTATACGACGATTTTATAACTCACAACCAACGGCCGTTACCCGCGGTGCCCGGTCGGACAGTACAACGATGGCATACATCATTGACAGAGAAACCGTCACCCGACGCGTGGTCACACTGCGCTGCGGTCGCTATTTTGTTCGTTAAAGTCACGATGCGACGACGACGGTGGGGCTAAGCCGTGGCGCACGGCCATCTGTGGCGGAGTAGGCGCCGGTGGTGGTGGAACGATGGATGGTGAGACGAAGGGAGAAACGCGCTCGACGCACGTACGTATGCATCTGCGGCGCGTCAACAAAACAACACGGTCCGCTTCGATGTATATACGCGCAACCGGCGGTCGTTAGTGCGTTTTTTTTTTTTACTGATATATTTATATATGTATTTATATATATACGTATATATGTATATATATAATATATAAATATATTCAGCAGAGTGTTTTAAATACCAATCTTCCGCAGTTAAGATTCATTTTAGAATTTTTTTTCCATATTAAAATATCCGGCACATTTTTCTATGGTGAACCCGATAGTAGTATCGCCGAGATAGTAATATTTGTTTAAAATCGAATTACAAATATTTACCACCGTCGCCGGAGGAACAAAAGCAGCGCATAAATGATCGCCATGAGCAACCATTCGAACGACATCGACTACAGTAACGGGTACATGGAACCTGAGGAGGAATGGGAACGGGAAGGACTGTTGGACCCGGCATGGGAAAAACAACAGAAAAAGGTAGGTTCATTAAAAACATTACTCTGAGCCACTAAGTTTTAAGTTATAAATTCTATAAGAATTCAAATAGCCAAGTCTAAATATAATATTTTATATTACCGATTGACAGACCACAGTCTGTCATCATAATATCTATCAAATTTTCTCTGTAAATATCAGTTTGACAGTACCTCTATCTACCTATTTACTATTGAGTACTTAGCAGAATATTCATTCTACACTAAATCTCCAATTATCTAATATAGAATTGACCATGAGTATATAAATAGTTATTTATCCATGGGATAAGTAAATGTTTTGATATTTTATCTGTTGTAATCGTACAGGATTATACTCAACTTAATATGAGTATAAAGCAATATTATAGGTGTATAATTTTTCTGACTTGGAAATTCTAACTGGGAACATAATATCATATTACATTTAATTATTTTGACCCCTATAAATGGAATTTCAGTTCTATATGTAATTGTAGATAGATAACTTAGGATTTATTATAGAAAAAAAAAAATTATAGGTACTTATATTAAAAAAAAATTAAATTCCTAGTATTTGCTCGCATATAAATTATAATTGCCAATAATTTTGTTCTTTGCATACCTTATAAATTATAATTAAATTATTATTTATTACCTATAACATGATTAATAAGTATAAATTGTTTTTAACGTTTATTTTAATCATGAAAAAACAAATTAAAAAATATGATAAAAATAATTAAAAAATACATTGGTCAATTTTACATTTTTTTTATATGAATCAAGACTTATTATTCTAGTATATTAGTTTTATACAAATATTTTATACTTTGCGCATATTCATTAATGTAAAATTGCAGATTCACATTTAGTTACTTTAGAGGGTACTTTTTATTTTTATGAAATTTAATTAAATTGTAAAGTATTGAATTTTGATATGTATTAATTGTAGCCTGTGGGTTTCATTAGCATTCTTGTAGTAACTAAATCATTTTTTTATTGGTAAGTGAATGCCATTTGTTATTGTAAAATTGGCTCACCAAAGTTCTAATCCTACACACTACCTATATTTAGTTTTGAGGTTTTGGCAGCTTTTCCAGAATCAAATGGACTTAAGTCTTTTTTCAAGTTGAACATTTTTAATAATTATAATCAAAGATTTTAGTTCTCTAACTATTATTTCATTGATGTAAATTAAATTAATTAAATTATTTTGTAGGTAATTTATAAAACATCAATATTAATAACAATTAGTTATAATAAAATATAAATTACATTTATTATGTTTAGATGAGATTTGATTAAAGAAAATCATATGCAATTTTAATTATTGTACCAATTGTTTAAAGTTGGTACACTAATAAAATGTTATTAATATTCACTATTAAATAATGTATTAGTTATGCCTTTATCTAATTGAATATATTAATTAGTTGGTATCTATTTATAGGGGAAAATCTGAGGTTTTAATTGCTATTAATTCATGTTGGACAATAAATACTTATTTATGACATTATTATGTAGGTATTCTCATTTATCTATGTACAAGATTAAATTGTTTTACTAAATAAAATAATTTTATATAAAATTATGGTAAAATCTTCATAACTAACTATTCATTTTTTTTAAATTATACATTTTACTTAATATAGTTATTGATGTGGTTTTTCTGTGTAGATACTATACTTATAGTCTAGTTTAACTGATCAGTTATATAGTAAGCCAACTGAACTGTGACTGATCTTCTAAGGTTTTTTCAGGCATAAAAATCGAGGCCAATACAATGGTCATTTCAATTTTCATGGTACCTCTATATTTTTTCCTATACTATAAATATATATATATATATATACTGTGTTAATTATATATGGTATACCTATACATAAATCTATTCATTGTTAAATATTAAATAATACTTATACATAGTGTAGGTAGATATGTAGGTATTTGGTAAATCAGTACACTAGGTCAGTTCATTCATATATGTTTGATTGTTTATATCATTTTTTTATTGAGTTTATTTAGTAATTAATATTTAATTATTCCAGAGTTCAGATAAACTTAGTTATTGTTAAAGTAATTAGCCTAATGACATAAAGGTTATCTACTATAAAGCAAATCAAATAAATTGGATAGGTTTGATTATTTTTAATTTTCCTTGTATATAAATTAACAACATACATAATTTTATTTATTTGACCTATGGTAAATATGCTGATTAAAGATCTGTAAAAATGTTTTATGTTTATTGATCAAATGTTAGTAAAAGTTAGTCATTTAAAAATATGTAGAAAATTGACCTAGTACAATATTTTTTTTAGTTGTCAAAAATATTTACATTTTATGTATTGTTTAAAAAAAAAAAATACTTGATATACGGTATAATTATTGTTTTGTTTTTTTATGTTTCATAAATAATAATAAGGATACCTATTTTTTACTTCTGCTTTGACTTACAATCCCAACTAGATGGAATAGGTTGGTCACCCATAGCCTACGCCTCTGTAGAACTAGGTACATTTACATTCATTTTCACAAATACCTATTAATAATATAATATAATTATTGATATATTCATATCTTTAATAATACAATATTGTGTAATGAATAATATATTTTTTTTTAAATTTGAATTTAAAAAAAATATCTTCTTTGTGTATTGTTCTTAAATTTGGTTACGAAAATCACTATAATAATTTCTAAATTTTCAGTAATTATACTAATATATTTTTCATAATTATAATTTTCATTGCATCTTTAAATATGCATGTTCCTCAAACAAATTTGAATAGGATTTTTCTTATTTTAATTTATTATTTGAGTGGGTTTTTAAATTGTTATTTTTGTAATTTTATTTAATATATACCTATTGTATTTCGAAATGTAATTTAAAAATCCAAAGCATTCAGTTAAAAAAAAATTGTACTCAAAATTATTAAATGTAATTAAATAATATATTATTAAAACCGTAAAACTCTATAATAAAAAAGTCATATATTTATTATAATAAAATTATAATTATTACAAGTTGATGTTTTATAAAAGTAAATAAAATAATAATATATACATATACATATACCTAGATTTGTTTACATATTTTATTTTTAGACTGACCTGGCTACGTATCTAAATTAATTATTATAAATCTTTGTATAAATATACATATTTAAGTTATACCAAGTTATAATATCATTACAAAAGTTTTAAATGTTCAAGTTTGTTTTAATCTATTATTACAAATTACTAGTACTTACCTTTTTATATTTTTTACTAGAAAATGTCAGCTCACAATTTGCAATCTTTGTCGTGTGTATAGCAAAATAACTATATTATAGAAACCAACAATTGTGTCGTTTAGGGTAAATTTAGAGCAAATTTTTTAAAATTAATTTGATTATTAATTATTTTAATATTTAAAGAAAATAATATTTTTGGAATTTGGTTATAATAGACATTTGTATTTAAATATTCAGTAATTAGCTATCAAGTTATTTTATTCTTATAAATATATTTATAATTTCACATATTTATGAATATTTATTTTAACTACTAACTTTATTTTATTCGTTGTTTACTATTTAGGTTTTATTAGGTAGGAATCTGCCTTGATAAAATTATAATTTGTGGAGTAGGTATTTCGTGACAGAATATTTATATTTTAAAGAATGCCGGAATCCAGTTTTATATCTCATAATATTCAGATTATTCTATAATCTTTCATGAGTCATCTTCATTGCTTGTATGTTTTATCTTTCTACTTTCTCGTTCAGAATTTTTAATTATTTATTATCAATAATCATTTAAAGGAGTCTGGTATAACATGTGTAGGTGAAACTCTTCTAAATTATTTCATAATCTAGTTTATTTTTAGAAATCACCTGTAGAGTTATAAAAAATATAAGTAATAATACTTTATGCATTTCCAAATTTTAATTGTTGAAATAATGTTCTAATATGCTTATTCATTAAAATTGTAATATCAATAAGATATAAATAATTTATTATTAAGAAAGTTTTTTACCGTTTCCTTAAAATCATTTACATACGTATATTAATATATCAATATTATTTTAAAAAAGTACCAATTTTGAACGCCATTTTAGTTTAAAAAATATTGTTTTTAACTACTTTTAAATTCAAAGGTGATTCAATATGATTAAATTATTAAATTATTGACGTTTCACTTGTTGTTTCTATCTAACTAACAGGTAAAATAGGTATAAATACCTATATTATAGTAAAATGCTCCTAAAGCGTGATTTACACGGTGCTAGTTTACTAGTAACTAGTAAGCTAGTTCACTATCTGATAGTAAAAAAACATTGTCTAGTTGAGTGTGCTATTAAACTAGTTTACGAGTAATGTATAAACATTTCAACTTTACTAGCAAACTAGCGCGCTATTTCGATCCGAGTAAAAATAGTATCATGCAATTATAAAAATGACTTCCTTATTGGATAATTTATGTTTGCTATAATTTTTTGTTATAAAGGTTTGTTATAAGGTTTCATTAAGTTTATTCTCAAAGGACTAGCATCATCTGCTATTATCACATGTTCATCAAGAAAACCTAGGGTATCATTTTCCATGGCTATATTGTCTATGACTATATGTCGAGTCTTGAAATATGGCACGGCCACTTCCACCAATATCTAAATAGCGGAAACAATAATTTGCATCTACCAGGGCAAATAAAATAATACTGAAGGTGCTTTTGTAATTGTTTCATGTTTCTAAGTGAAACACAAAAGATTTTCAAAGTTTTTCGTACTCACATTATGTTTTTGTATGACAGTTGATCATCAACCGCCAATTCCCTAGTAAGGTAGAAAAAGTTCCTAAATAATTTGTTAGAAATCCATTTTTTTACCCATAATCTCTTCTTAGTTTTTTTTCCTCTTTCATATTCAATTTATATTGTGGTTCTCAAAAAATTTATAGCCAAAACAAATTTGTTGTCCATGGTAAAAACACAAACTTATTATAGATAAAAAAACAAATTAAATCAAACAGCAGTAGTTACTTCACGATGTCCAGTCATGAGGAGGCTGTATGTGGTAATGGTATTAGTGTGGTACTTAAACTACTAGTATTTGAATATCGTGTATATGAAATAACTATTTTACTATGTACTAGTGAGATAGTAAGATGGTGTTTCGTTAGTCGCTAGTAAACTAGCACCGTGTAAACCACACTTAAGCATTGTGTTGTTTATGTTGCGTCTATAAATATAGAGCAATTTATCACACTATACAACCTGTGTACTAATCGTATATAATAATATTGACTACAGATACACGTATTCGTAAATTGCATTACTAAATCACTTTATTAACCTTGTTGAGGCAGATAATATTAAAAGTGCTTTTATTGTAGTTTTTCCTTCATCTTACCGTCTTGTTAATATAATATAAAGGATAATATATTATATTTATAGTATTTCCTCGCCCTCCACCGTTTCCACACCAATGGTTTTATCAGTTACGCGTCAACGTACACAAATACGCGACAACATCAAAATTACACTATACAGGAAATGGTGTGGCGGTAGACGGTGCTGTTATTCGATACGGATTCCTCGATTTTTCTACCTCTCTGTTTCGCGACGATATTGAAATTCTCGGTTTAGTTTTTATCCGACACAAAGTCTAATATGCGTGACAACGCTGATAGAGGTTCTATATTCCCATAAAGAAACGAATTTATTGTTTTGTGACGATACTAACTCTTAGATACCTATTTTTAATAATGTAAATAGGTACACATATTATTGCGTTTGAAGTACATCGCTTTGGTACTCATGAAAGTAAAAATCAATGATTGGAACGTTTCCTCCACAAAATAGGAGTCAAGTTCAGTTTCTATTACATATTTCAAAATGAATTAGTTTAATCCCCATTATTTCAAAGAATCAATTTTATGTTTATTTTAAACTAATTTTAAATTAATTAATTTTATGATTAGGAACCTACTCAATATTTAACTTATACATATAAATTTAAAACTCACATTATTATTCATATAAAAAGTTCAAAAGTCGAATGTTTATTGTACATTGGGTGGACTAGTGTTTTTTTTTTGAGTTGTGTACTTGTGATGTCACAAACTGTTTTTATTAATAATGTTCTATTATTAGTAAAAAATGACGAACGTAGACGTCTCTATCATGAACATCTATCTTATATCATCTAAGTGAAAAAATAATATTTCATGGTAAAAAAGATTTTCGTTTTACAAATTAAATCAAAATAATGAGTTAATTTTAAGTCTAGAAGGAGGCAAACATAAATGTATCTATATTACCCCTAAACGTTATAAATAACTTACTCGATAATGTTAGAAAAAAACTGAATAATTGAATTAAATTTTTCTGGGAAACAATTTCCTCCCACGATTAATGTCCTCGATAGATGGTAAAGATATTGATAACAATAGGAATTAATTGCATAGGCAATATAACGCGCTATACTCGTATTGCAGGTCGTTTGTTCTGTTGCCAAGTAGGTATATGCTTTCCCTCCCGATTACAAATATAGAAACAACGATTGACGACGCCAATAATAATTATTATTGTCTATGGTGTGCGTTTGTTTATTACTATTATCACATCGAAGTTGGATCAGTGGCCGCTGTTCATTAATGATGTCGAATAATTGCCATGTACTGTGGCTACTTCCGTTATGGCGATTGTAATAGCCAAGATTTTCACTCGAGTTGAAAGACATATTATGCACACACATATTATACACAATATACCGAATGCGAAAATTTAAACACGAATGCGGTTATTTTTTTTCGTCTCTACGTTATTTATTTGTCAAATTATTGATTTTAGTGTTTATTTTATACGCATAGAAAAAAAATTTTAAACTAGGTTTTTTTATTTAAATCATAATCAAAGCGAGAATAAAAATGTAACGTTTATTACTTTATTAGTAATATTGAATAACATTATTGTGTTATTTAATTTTTCATATTAGGCATTATTATATTATATGCTTCCTTTTCTACTTGGTCTTTCACTTCAAACTAGATGAGGTAGTCCACCCTAGTCCTACACCTCCATAAATATAGATTTCCTGTCTCTCGTCAGTTCACACCAGCTATCTTCATATCACTCTTTATTCCATCTATTCACCTCTTCAGTCTTCCTCATGTGTCCATACCTTTTATATTCATTTCCATAACAACTCTTACTACCTCTGTATAATCTCTCCTTATGACATGTCCAAACCACTCATACTATTCTCTCTCATTTTCGATGTATTACATTATTTATATAAATTAAATATTTCAACAAAACATTTTGAAAAAAAATATATACTTTACATTTTTATATTTTTTAATTATTGTAAATAATATTATTTGAATGGTGGTAAACATTTTCTTGGGTTATATTACAATCTTATTGAATTTTTGAACTTTTTTTCCCTCCTAGTTCTACTTCAAAGCCATCATTACAAACTGGTTATTTATCATTTAGGTGGTACTTCTGACGACAGTGAAAGCTATTCCCATGGTTATACTTTTGGGCGGTTTTATTTTCGCACGAACTCTTCTACTTACTAGTAACTCATATTCCATTTGCCGTATATGCGATGAGAAACAAGTGAAAGTTATTGTGCTCTGAATTATTTTTCAAGCAAACGTACGATGGATTCCATATATTGTAGTGGTTCCCAATTCAACATTAAGTCACAGACCACTTTTACCCCCTAACGCCTAACCCCTGTCTAATATCTTCCAATATACTGAATATTAGTTTTAGAAAATAGGTTATAATAATAATACATTATAATGATATTTATTAGCATGTAATTCATGTAATGATCAGTTGTAAATTCTTGGAATAATTAAGTTAAAATTACTTTTTAAAATAAATTACTGATAAAAATGAAAATAACATCATTGGAATCGCAAACCATTGGTTCATATCCTAAGTCCATGAACTACCTGTGGACTGTGGTACACCGATTGGTAATTGGTATATTGTAAAATTAATGTATTTCTATTTTTTGTTTATTTTTAGTTCATGCATTTTTAGTCTAATATTACTAATTTTAGTAATTACTAATATCAAAATTTATATTATATTATTATATTTTAAATATTGTATGCTTCATTTACATTCCTTATTTATGCGGAAACTTTATTTTGAAAAGGTTTTTTATTTGTACTTTGAAATCATATAAATGTATACTGTTGTAATTTATATATGTATTATGTACAATATATTATTATATACTTGCATACATCAAGTAGCTAATAAGTATATATTGTTATATTATTTACGTAATATTATATAATACAAATATATTTATTTAAATCGATTGGTTTTTACTTATTTATGACATTATTAAATCATCAATGTCATTTGTCGGATAATTTGTCAGATTCTCCACAAATAGCTTTATCTCAATACATTTTTTGTTTAGAATTTTATGAACTAGACATCTCCCTTAAAAACAAATCTTTCTTCAATATTTTAAAAATGTATAATAATTATATGTTAGTTATTTTTATTTTTTTAAAGACACGTGTAGGTATATGGTTTAAAATTCATAATTTTACTAAAGTTGCTTTATTAAGCTATTGGTGATAATTGAATAGTGATAATAGATAACTTTACTTTAATTTAACTTATAGCCTTATAGGTAATAGCTATTTATAATGAAATGTAATATTTCAATATTTTTATCTTATGGTTGATTAAAAATTATTATGTAATAATTTGTATAAATAGTGATTATAAATAAAAATTTATTAAACGTCTTATGTCATATTAATAAACACAATTATTGAATTTATCATTTTAAATAAATTGTTAAATATATTAAGTTACTAAAAGCTTCAATCATTTGCATGACTCATATGTTGAATCATTTGTATTCTCTATTTATAGATTTTTAGTTATAATACATACGAGATATATTATTTTATTTATATCGTCTAGTTCTTTGAATAGATGAAAAAATAATTTCACAGTGGCTTCGGTTTTAATGAGACGTTTGTGTTTTTGAGAATTAAATTTCTATATATATATAAAATAATTTCATAATTATTATATTATTTAATAAGTTATTTTATTTTATTAATATTAATATTATTAATTAATTCGAATAATTTAATTATAATTGAAATTGTTAAAAATGAATCATTATTGTATTTAAAATTTAATATTAGTGTATATAGTATACTTATATGTTCCTTAGTTGTTGTAAAACAATTTTTTTTTTAATATTATTGATGTTGCACTTCCCCCCTTCCCATTTTGTTTAGTGTTAAAAGAAAATAATCTAGGTGAAATTTGGACATGATAACTCACCCCATTCACGTGCCCCTATAATATATATAATAAAGTAATGCTCAAATAACAAAATACATTATATTTTGTTTCCAAATTTCTTAGAAATGTATATATACATTTTTTTATATAAAATCTAACCTACACTATTTAATATTTTTATATATTATAATACAATAGTATATTATACTAGTTAGCGCACTGTTGTGCATACAGTATAGAATATATTTGAGATTATTATTAATTATTAAGATTAGGTAGGTATCAATACGGATTTATTTAATTTAAGTTTTATCAATTTTACATTTTTGTTTTTGTAAATAGTATTTTTGATTTATTATTGAGTTGTTAATCCACTTAAAAATATAATGCTAAACTATTCAAGATACCTAGATATATTAAAACATTAAAAATGTATTTATGTTTATTTATTATATTATTATATAGAATTTCATTTTTGCGTGAAATTGAATCTCATAACCTTATAATCATAAAATATAATAACGTTTTAAACTTCACGGTTTATAAACTCATTACATACTAGAATTTAGTAGTACTAGACATCGTTGTAGTATATACCTATATAATTTTTATTTTATGCTCTATCATGTACTTATAGATTAATTTATTTTATAACTACTTGTTAACTTAGTCAAAGCTAAATAATAATTAAATATTTAAGTATATTTGAACATGGTCTTCAACAGCGTGACTGCGTGAGTGAATCTGACTTTATTAGACTTAATTACAACTATAATTTTTATATTGCTTATCTACTGTCAGTTTAATTCATTGGTTATTGTTTTGATTTAAATTTGATGAAAAAAATGTATAATATATAATATTAATTATTAATAATATATTTCAGTTTCTATATACTTTTTAGCTCTTAATTGTATTTAAAAACTAAAATTTAAGCCTGGTTATGACTTTATTGGTTTTTTTTTTATTAACAATATATTAGTTTAATATATTTTTAAAAATTCACAGAATATGATGAGAAAACGTAATATAAATAATAACAATTATGTTGGACATTCGGTTGCACCTATAATAATTTTTTATCAAGATATTCTAATATGAATTTATGTTATAATATTATATGTATATTTTATAAACATAAATTATAATGTATTTTATTAGTTGCCAAATCTGGTTTATATATAAATAGTGCCTATGTTGTTAATATTATTGATATTTAATATTTATAAATTTATAACATATTTTTACGTCTACGAATATTATAAATGAATAATTTTATTATAATTTTTTATATTTTTCCTACTGCACATCATAGTATTAATAAGATGGGTCATGGACGTAAATGGCCTAACCATTTAACTGGCTGCCAAAAAGACAACATACGAATTTGCTAGAAATTTATTATAAATTTTTACGTTTCCTCTCATTTAAATACTCCATACTCCATTCTTCGTATGCTTTTCTTTTACCGCTTCTTAACCTTGACATATTTAAACAACGTAGAATAACGCTTAAGCTTATATTGTTTATAGCTTATAGCTCTTGATCGGTACTATTGATTGTCATGATTTATTATCTCGTGTATCCTTTTTCACTCTTATTCTTCCTTCTCGGATTAAAAACGTGTTTTATATACTCAAATGACTAATTATGCAAAAACTACACCATGTAACAGAGTAATGGAAACTCTAAATAAATTAAATATTAAATTAATTGTTTTGTTCATATGGCCAAACTTTTACTTAATTAAAATTAATTATAATTATTTACTTCAACATTTTATAAACGCATTTCTTTATTGGTTTTAAACTATGTTTCGAACGATTGTAATTAAAATCATATTATTATATTTGTCAATTGTACATCGCCCGTTTAAAATTTAATACACGAAAATAGGCTCTGGTGATAATAACTTTCACGCGTGCATTTTTCGTATTTCAACAGTTAGTAGAAAAAAAATGCGTATCATATCAGTTTAATTTTCAGGGGGACAGATGGTATCCAGTATCCACCATAATTTACCCCCACATTTACGTGTACATATGTATTAGATTTTATACAATATAGAACGAAGATTGGGGCGTCTGCAGCCGCCTCTGAATTATTTATAGCCCCGTCGTGAATCCAGTCGGCCTAGATCCGCGTTTATTTTCGTGTGTCGGCGGCGGGCGAATATTTAAAATAGACGCGCATGCGCCACTCACAAAATACGCTAATGCGCGGGGGACCGGTGACCGGCAGCCACTATAGCGGTAACGCATTATGTTACCCCTCGGTAGCCGGTGACCAAAAATGGGCCGACGTCGTCGCCATCCGCCGACCAACCGGCCGCCCTATTCTATTTAGCCGTATGTCGGCGGCACGTCATATTGACGACAACGATAACGGCAAACGATACACGTGCGTTCGCGCTCACAATAATATTATATACAGATGTTTTCCCTGGTCCTATTTTGCAACATGTAATTTTTGTTGATTTTTTACTTTTTTCGTTGTATTTTTATCTCAACATCACCTCAAGGTATATAATATAATTACCCAACCCATACACCATTATTATTTACATAGGTAATTTATGTATCATAAATACTATGCATACAATTTCTTGTATCGTACTTGGTATGTGTAAATGTGTGTACCTACCTATTCCTACTGTCTACACATTATTATTTATAGGTACTGTAACAGGTCTAGTATCGTTGTTATATTATATTCAATGAGAAAATAATATTTTGTCGTGTTACTCATCCTGAAATACCTATTTAAAATATTTTTCAATTACAATTTTTGAAATATTTAAGTATCTGTTATTCGTGTACATAATATTTTAATATATATATAGCAGTATAAAAGCCATTCACCTTTCACCCTTAAATCGTGATATTTGTGGTGTTGGTCATTACGTTGTTATGTCCACTTTCTGCTAAAATGTGTTTAATATTCGTCGCAAAACATTGGTACTGTACAGGACTGGATTTAGGGAGGAGCTTGAGAGGCCCAGACCCCAGAACTCCACATAATTATATTTTGTTGGAGCTCTTACGAAATAAATAAATATTTATAAGTTTGATCGAAAATTTTTAAAGTTAACCTTTTTGTGTTTTCAAAAAATCTCATTTCATTTAATTGCTAAAATTATATTAATATTTAATGGTATCAAATAGTAGTAGAGAACGCTATTTTTCAAAATTAAAATTCATAAAAAATATATTGCAAACTACAATGATGCAAAGTCGATTATCCAAGTCGTCTATTTTAAGTATTGAAAGTGACATAATATTTGAGTCCTTGAATTTAAAAGACACCACCATTAAACAATTTGCTGTCAAAAAGTCTAGAAAATTATATGTTTATTGTAAATATTTTTTCATATATATATATTTATATGAATATGTATTTGTAAAATGTTGCACTAATATAATATTGTTCTAACAAATCAAATTTGCTTGATAAAAAATGATATTAATAAATTTAAATTAAATTTTAAGTAAGTGATTAATACATTTTAATTTATCTAACATTTTGAAGTAGGTATGTAAGTATAAAAAAAATATATATAAATAGTTGACTTGAATTTAATTTTAGGTCTTTCGACTTTTGAGAATAGAGTAAGAAATAATTTTAAAAATAATCTTAAGTTAAGAAGGACTTTAATGTTTAAAGTAATTGTAATATAACGTGCGTTACTTTACCCAACTCTAATTGTATATAATATATAATATATATATAATTATATTATAATACATCGCGATGTCTGTATTTCATGTGATTATTATAATTTATACGTAAGTTACTAACTTACGTGTGGTAGAAAAAGAATCATTTGATCATGTTTCCCGCGTAGTTATATATGCAACTGTCATATTCCTATAAAATAATGATTGTATACAGAGTGAAGCGGTAGTTCAAAGTTGTGGGAACCGACACGTCGCGCGCTCCCGCGAGCCTATTGAGTGTAAACAATACGCGTAGCGACTGCGAGCGTACATGCACATTAGAATTATGTATATTGTATAAAGCAGTGATTCCCAACCTTTTTGGTTTAGCCTAAAAATTAAAAATAAAATTGCGCCTCCTATGAATAAATTAAATACAATTTTGTATTATTTAAATTTATTTTTATTTTTATGACAAAACTCGATATCAACTTCGCGCCTCATAGTTTGGGAAATATAGACATTATATTATAACGTCATTTTGTCATTGTGTTTTTCACTAAAGTTACACGCAAACACCGTAAATTTGTTCTACATATTATTTTAAGTATAATAACTAACTTACTATAATTTATTAAACTACATTATTATATTAATATAAATTAAAATACATTTTTTTGAAATACGCCACGGAATTTGACCATTCATTATTTTAAGTGAACGCGAAATCGGTGGTTTTATTTTTGTCAAACACAGTGTATTACACACATTCAATATAGACTATATATATTAGATATGAATGTGTGCTACAGTAAGGAATCGGAGAATTGATTTAAATTTGTTCTAAAATTTACTTTAAATAAACTTTTCCAATTTCTTAAAACATTTTACTCTTAAGGTCTTCAAAAATTAAAAAATGTCAATTTTTGAAATGTAAATAAGTTCTGAACTTATTACTAGATTAGATTCCTTAATGTATACCTTAACTGTAATACCTGTACTTTGAAGTTAAAATCGTCTAAACTTTATATTACGTATGTGTAAGACAAAAACAGATAATCACTGATTTTAATTCTCTTACCGATTTATTTATAAACCCGTATTCTTTTTACCCTTTTGAACCACAAGTGATTTAAAATATTAGAGTGAGGAGTGATTAGAATAATACAAATTAGCACTGCATTAATTATTGAATTAATGAAAAGCATCAATGTATGTTTGAATAGTATTACAGTGTGTCGTTTTTTTGCGATCTGTACACTGTGCAAAATAAGAGTAAGAGACACGTGCCGAATTCAATGATGTATTGTATTTATTATTTTTTTCCGTGTCAAATTACACTTAGAGTACATAATATGGCGTGTGTCGTGTGTGTAATCCCCTCCTCGCGATATTCATTATTCTATATTGCATACATGTATCACGTATATATCCGTTAGGGAAGAGTAGTAAAACCAGTTGTCATAATTATCGCGTCCTTGAACTTAAACAATTGTTGGATAACAGGACTAGCCGTGAAGAGGATACAATTTTTGTTATATTTATAAATATCTGCCTTACTCTTATATTATGTGTCGTAAATTCTTAATGTAACTTCTATGTGGTATGTAGGTACAAAGTGATTTCCTTGTTCAGCGTGTTGTTATTACGAAACTTGCACGAATTTCCTAAACAATTATACCGTCATTATGGAAAGAATCCGGAGTATAATATATTTCTCAGTGTCTATATTTTTATCAGTTGAACTCATTTAAAGCAATAATGAACAGAAGGTGGTCGACCTTCAGGATACAGCATAATATTCATGTTGTTCACCAGTGACATAAATATATTTTTAAAGAATTTTTAATGGATCATTACCCAGGTGCTTAAAAATGTTATGTGTACAAAATACAAATATCTATGCTATGTATTTTCGTAAAAACAATCAAATATAGATAATATGAATGGTAATTTATATTGGAGTATTAATATTCCATTAGAAAATGATACAGTATACACTATAAATATATATCTATAAAGTTTTTGATAAGAACAAAATAGGGTATATTATTATATTACACGAGTATATTATGTATCAATTTATTAATATATGTAATGAAACAGATTTTAAACGAACTTCTTACTGACGTGATGAAATGTATTTTAAAATAATGCTTTTTGCTAAGCTGAGCCAACATTTGAAAATATTTATTTGGACGCTTTCAATGTACCACATCAGTATAAATAATACGCATGCTCTATTTTATTCCGTGGACTTTTGAAAGTAAATGATATTGACTCATATTTTATAATTATTGTATAATAATTTATTTGTATATATCTTTAGTTAAAAAATAAACACATGTTTTTCAGTACTTTTAATTGTTTTTATTTAGGTATATATAATTTATTATATAGATCAATTAATTTAATATAACTATATTTTGGTGAGGAGAAAAATAATGTTTGCGATGTATATTTATATATTTCATTCTTGTTTTTATTTAATTTCTATTGAGACCCTATATTAATTTATTTTAAGAATAAAAGTAGATATAATATACAATATAATAACACTTAAAAACATTTAAATTTTAAACGTATTCTTCTATAACAACACAATTTTTACCTAAAAAAAAAAAATAATAATCATAACCAATACTGTTTTATTTTCTCTTATTTCTTCTTAATTTCGTTATTACAATCATTTAAAATTATAATTAGTATGTATATTTTATCAAAACAAGTAATTAAAAATAAATATCTATTAAATATCAAAATATACGTTTATAGATTTATTCTTTGATGTTTAGTTAAAATATGTGTATATATTATTATTTGTTTTGTCATATTAATGTATTAAATGTAATAATATTTAATGATTCATTAAATATTTGTATAAAATTGTAAAGCTAGGTATTTGTGGTATTTATGTATAATACAATATAAGAGTACAATGTGTATTGTAGAATATAATATTACTTAATATTATTTTTGTTTGCATTAAATAATGTCAAATAAGTAATAACATAATAATATAATAATGTTATTCTTATCTCATTACACATTATATTAAATATTTTAGGACAACAAAATATAATAACATGTGAAATAGTTTAAAATAATTTGTATTATATTATTATAAATATTTCGACTAGTTTTCCTACGTGTGAAACACTATAATAAATTGAATAATTAATATAATTGTATTTAAATTTTTAATTAAACATGGATAATCATAGCTAACCTCAAACTTTAATTTGTAATAGTGAAGAAATCGGTAAAATTAAATAAGTGATTTTCTATATTATACATTTAATCAATGGGTAATATAGTACATTTAAATTAATTTAATTGTATACAATACAATACTTATATTATGTTCTATTATATCATGGGACGCCAATATGGAAGTGTATAAATGTAAAATATAATATGATTTATTATTAATAAGAATTATTTAGGTAGTTATTTTTATTTTACTTTACATTAAAACGTGTAAAATATACTACAATTAATTTTTTACTTTAATGTTAAATTGTTTTTAATATTAATATTTTTATTCCTGTAAATCGGTGTCATATATTATATAATATTTATAGAACATCGCAAAATAATTTTTTTCATATTTTATATTTATATATAGAATGAAATTAAATCTTGATCACAAATGTATTTATTTAAGTGCTCAAATATTCTTTTATTAGATTTTTTTATCCGACCCGATTAAAAATAATATAGTATGGGCAAGTAAATTGTGGTGTTAAGTACAATTTTTATTAATTAACCAATTAGATTTTTTGGAATTGTTCCCAGAATTAGGAATTTGTTTCTGTCTACCATAAGTTTGCATATTATAATTATATTATACAATTATAAATACATGTTATTAATAACGGGATTTAACTTTACTTTAATTTGTTATAAATTTATAATATTAAACTTACCTATACATATAATTCAATTTGTTGAATTATAATGTTTAATTGTTAGAATAGCTATAGTTTTCAGTCACTTTTTACTTTTTAGAGACATTATTTTAATAATTAGAACCCGATGTTCTTACACTAAAACATCTGTAAATAATTTATTATATATGCGCTAAAAAGTTTTCATTATATCTTATCTGTATATATCATACTTAACATAAATTAGAGCATAAAACAATTGCAGTTATAACAATATCTATGCCCTAGGTGATTAAATGATAATATGCTTAAATAATAAAACTTATTACTTTTAATGTTAGACTTTATAGAAATCATATTAAGTATAATATCAAAAATTCAAATAAATGTAGAAAAGTATAAAGCTTCAAATAAATTGTTGACTATTCACATCTTTAACATTTTTTTTTGCGTACATTTTTTACACAATATGTTTGTTGTTTATTTGTAATTTTGTATATATTGAAAATTGTATCAATTTGTAATGTTTAAGTATATAATGATTGATTTTGGTAAGGCATTTAGTTAATATACTTACTAGTATATATATGAGGATTATTCATTTACTTACCTGTATATATACGATGTACACGTCCAATTAAGGTCATTTGTTTTTTTATGTGCATACCACTTTTGTTTCAGAAAAAATAATGATAATTCAGTTAGCAAAGTAATCGCCAGTCATTTGGTATAATGGTAATATATATAGATAGTATCTATATATAATCAATGGTAGTACTTAATTGTATTATATAGGGTAGCAACTTGTTATTTTTAAAACAACTCTCGTTGTCGGTTGACATTATTATAATGTTTCCATGATGTTTTACTGTATTTTATGAATTAATTAATTTTTTATCAGTACAACTGTAAAATACTTTATATCAGGGGTCTTCAATATTTTCACATAGTGGGCAACTTATTTGTTTACAAATATTTTGCGGGATGCATTGACAAAATAATTTTATTATATCAAAAATCTCAATTAATATTACATTATATCACAATATTATGATTTTTGTTTTTATTTTTAATGAGATATTTGACATTTTTTTCTTTTACTAATTTTTCTATATTTGGTTTTAGTTTAGATGATGCAATCCTCAAATATTTTTCTAGATGGGCGTTAGTTATTCGTGTTCTATTTTTTGAGTGAAAAAATATACTCATAAGTATAAATACTGCTGATAAGAGACATGATTTTTAAAGCATGATTTTTAAAATTTTGATATTTCTCATTGTCAACATACTCCGAGTTACAAACTGTATGTTCATACTTATCATATTTTTCTTTTATTAAAGTATTGTTCTATAAATTAATAAGTTCGATTTGGATTTTTTCTGGTACATCTTCAATTAATAATGAAAATGGAATTAAAAATAGATTAAATTACTTTTCATTAGCTTTTAATCGGAGAACCTTGAATAAAATTCAAATTTTAAATCATAATTGCATCAGCATATTTCGCTTTTAGAGTAACGTTACATTTTAATAAACCTATCTAAAATTTAGATAATATTATACAATCATAATCGCTAATTTTTGAGTAGAAAGACGGCTTTTGCGAGTTTTCCTCAGTAATATCATTATTTCCGGACGTTATATATATATATATTTTTAAACTATACTAGTTTTTAGACTAGGTAGGTCATAATTGGGTCATACGAATTGAACGCCCAATGGAAACTATAGAAGACATTCGGTTTAAGAGAAACTGGTGTGTTGTTTTGTGTTGAGTAGTGATAGTTGTGATGCAGTGTGGTATAATGACCTCTACTGATACATTCTTATTCCATTAGATAGCTTTACAATGATGGTCATTGTTGCCTGATGGTATATATTTATAAATATTCATATGTATAAATACTCAATATATGTATAAACAAATATCACCAAATGGACTAAAATGATGTTCGAGCCAAATGTGATAATTTCAACCAAGTCTTCGATGCATTTCTGGTCTAGTCATTGTTTCTTTAACGAAAAAAAATTGTTTGCTTAAATTTTTGTATTTTATCCATTTGTGGTTTTAAGTCAGAGTAAAATTCACTATTTGACTAACCCTAATAGTTCATTGTCAAGGAAAATGTTACGTTTTAATTTAAATGAAAATTGTACTTTAATTCGCCGTATTTTGTCTAAATTACGAATAATTTTAAATTTTATTGTGTTATAAAGTAATAAAGTAAGATCTAAAAATTAAATTAGTTATCACATATTTTATACAAATTATTATTATACTTGTTAGTAAGTTCTTTTAAATTTTATCTGTAATTAATGTAATTATATATGGTTTGATGAGAAAATATAAATAGTTTTTATTTAATAATAAAAGAGCTACTTTTTAGTAATGAATGTTTTTTTGTTTTTTTAAATTAAACAATCATTGTTCACCAAAGTATACCGAGAATATAATATAACTAGTTTTGTAATCTGAAGTTAAAACTTTTTAGAATATAAAATTGCTAGTTAAATTTTTGTTTGTAGTAGTGCGTCACACAGCTAAGAAAGAAGTAGGCAAATTTTAGCAATAGAAAACATTTAATTGTTATTTTCTCATTGTAGGTACCTATACCTATTATTTTTTTTTTTTTTATATATATCGTAATTCATAGGTTGGATATAATAAGTATAAAATTAAAATTTGTTAAAACAAATTTTAAATATGTAATATTTTTTAGGGTAAAATTTAATGAAATCTACCTCTATTTAAGTTTTTAGCATTTTAAAGACTATAATAATTATAATGTATCCACTTTTAACATATATACATTTATAACCACTATAATCATCTACAAAAATTGTTTTATTATGTTATAAATTATAATAAAAAACGCATTACAAAAAAAAAAAAAAATTAATTTCTATCAGGACTCTAGATATGGAGGGGGTTTAGGGGTTCAAACCCCCCCCCCCTCTCGTTATATTTTAATCAACATGGAAATTATACATATTTCTACCATATATCAAAGTATTTATTTTTTAATTAAACGTTTGATCATGAACATTTTCAAAATCTTATCGAAGTTAAAATATTGATTCTTCTGAATGTACACAATATAAAAAATTTTACTTTTATGTTAACTAAATCAAATATAATAAATACTATTAAAATTTATTAATGTTTTTGTAGTACAAATTAACATTATTTGACATTAAAAAGCAAAATAAAAATTATGTTTTATAAGAAATACACGTTATTAATATTATAGTTTTTCCTTAAATTCTCAATAATAATTTTAAATTATATCAAATGCGGAAAGTTTTGTAAACATTATTTAAGATGTACCTAATGGATAAGAAGTAATTGTTTAACTCTAAACAAAATTTCCTTTTAATTCAAGGTTACTTAGAATGTATATATGTTGCATTGTTTATAGTTTAAACTATATAGGCAGTGTAATAAATAAAAAATAATTATAATACACCTGCAATATTCCTCATGTGAAGACAAAAAGACCTCCCGTAGACGTCAATGTTAAAAAAAACAAGTGTTGTTTTGATGTAGTTAATCAAAGGAAAAAGTTTATTAAACAATAAAATATCTATCATATAATATAATATAATAAAATGATGTATGATAGTATATGACTAATTTTATATGGGCTAGATACTGAGGATATCCCTGCTATGTGTAAACAAAATTGTGAAAATCGCAGTATGTGCAAATTATGTTGATGATATTAAATTAAAACATTATATCATTATTCATTTTATACATATTTTTAATTTGTTGAATTAATAATAATTATGTTAAAATTGTTCTATGCATAATGCATGTAGTATAAGTTATTTCTTATAAAAATAAATGCATTATGAAGTATAAAAATCTCTACTTATTCAATATTAATATTATGAAAAGTTATAGATAATAATATTATGTTTAACTATTATGTAATATATATTATATTATTATTACCTATATGGATATATATTCTATAATTATTTTGATTAGTTGAATGATGAATAGTTAGTTTTGCTATTTAGGTTGGTATTTTAATGTTTTTTAGGTATTCCAATATGATATAGACTAATAGTTAAATTTTAAAGTATTAAAATAAACTTTGTCACAGTTGTTAATTACATATAATGTTTTATAATAACTATACATTATTAATTATTGTTTCCGAATCATTTATTTTGTTTCATTAAAAAAATATGTGTACAACATCATATAGAGGTAATACATAGATAATCTTAATATCTTATAGTTTATACTATAACTAAAATTGGATGGTTATTAACCAACTATGTGTGTAAAAATGGGTGATCAGTAATTTATTATGTATTTTAAATTTATGTTTAATAGTCTTGATTATATTTGTAAAATAAGTTAGTTCTTATAAATATATATATATATTGTTGATACTCTCTTGTTAGTTAGAATTTATTTTAAATTAATTAAGTAATTATTATAATTCGAATTGTACCTATTGTATTTTTATTACGAATTACGAATTTAGGTAAATAAATACATATTATAAGCATTATTTTTATAAGAACATATGAAAAACCATGAATGTATCATAAAACTAAATCTACCTTAAATATTTAAGGATGGTAATATTAGTAACCAAACCATGTAATGTGTTTAAATCGTAGGATTTAGTTCGTAATACATTACATATTATGCCTAGGTATATTTTGGTTTACCCATAACTCCATAACGAAAATTGTCTGAACATTTTCGTATAGTTTGTTACTTCATTGCTGAAGCAAATATTTATTTATTACTATTTATATGCATTGATTTCTCCCACACGTTATTTTAAATTTTGATGTGTATAATATATTAGAGAAAATAAAGTAATTTTGTGTAATATAGAAATTATTTAAAAACATCATTAGTGACATTGTTACATTTTCCATCTAAATCATAGGTATATAATTATATATTATATATATGTATCATATATAGATATGGGTCTTGTGCTAAACAATCGATTTAAAAAAATATATATATCGTGTAATGACTATATTGTAATTTTGCGATAACAATGCACAATATCAAATGTTTAAATTGACTTCGACCTCGGCATAGAGGTAAACAGTCGCTTAAAAAAAGCGCAAAACAATTAATTGTTTTATTTATCAATATTCAAGTTCGCGTTGATAAGGTACAATTATATTTGTATACAAAATAACTCAAGAACTACTGACTATGTTGTGGAATGTCTAAATATTATAAAATATTTTAGGTAGTTATAATATTTTGTAATTTATTTTCAATATTATATTATCTATAGTTCGTATTTCTTCAATTTAAATGTTATAACTTTCGATATACGTGTGATGACACAGTTTTAATCGGTTAAAAAAATATTTTAACCAGTAAATTCACTATAATATCAGTTACCTATGTATAACTTGGCTTTAAATTAATCATTAATAATATGAATAATAGTATTTAACTGTTATACATTGAATGATATATATTTATATACCTTGACAATCCAATTCAACCTAAAAACACCAAAATTTCCGTTGTGTTATGGTTATTTTTATACCGCACGGTAGAGCAGACTGACATAGCCAGCAAATCGTGCCCCGACATATTAAGCAATCATTTTGTAAAATATAATATTTTTCTTTCTTTTTAAAATTCACGGTATTCCTACATTAAATACTCTTGCCCTTGGCCTAAGTCACGGTTGTATATAATATCCACACAAATGAAAAATATTTTTATTCACGTTGAGTTAAAAAAAAAAAAAATAAACTAAACTTCCTAATTAATAATAATTAATAATTAATGTGTTGATAATTTTGAAAATTGTATTATTGCCTATACACAACTCCTTAATAATTAGACGCTTCCAATCACCGTATAAATAACTTAATATCTTTAACCCTTTATGGTTTTACTTTACTGTTTTCAAATATATAATTTATAATTTTTATGATTAATTAGTTATTTTTGTCGTTTTTATTAAACATTGTTTGTTCCTTAATATGAATTTACTTGACACATATAATATAGTAACAAACAGTTTTATGAGTAGTTCATGTTACGAAAGTGATAGAATTAAAATCGTATATCGCCCCTGCGTTTCAGTAACATGAATTAACTATCAATCTGTATCCATTTCTATTCTATAGATATTAATCGGAATTATTGTGCCTATGTAGATACCTTAGTTAAACGCGTAAAGACAATCGTCATACAACAAGAAAAATACATGTATTGTAATGTGACCCCTTGAATTGTTGACCTAACATGAGTAATAAAACTGATTTTATGTGAATGGTGCCAAATCATTAATTTATTTTTCATTAAATTTATGGCATTTTTTTTGTGCCATTAATTATTAATAAAAATATACCTAATTGTCAATTTGTAAGGAAGAATATAATTAACATAATTGGTATCAAAATTAAGTCCCTAGAGTCAAAATTCAATTAGTTATCACAAAATAAAAAAATTAAAAAAACGGAAACCGTAATTTTGCCGTTTTTCCGTTATTTTTTGGTAGTTCTTCTTATCACAAGGAAAAACTTTTGAGAAATTCGAAAAATGAGCTGAATAAAGTATCAACTAGATACATTTTGCTACTGAAAGCATACCCGTATATATTCGTGGTAATTGGAACATTATTTCTAACCTAACCGTGCCTTTAGACATGAAAAAAAAAACATTGTAAAACCAAAACATTCTTTCGAAATAATATTTTAATTTTATTATGATTGCGAATACTTTAAACAACATAATTTATAATGAAAACTCGATGAAATAAATGTTAAGTTGATATCGAAATATAATAAGATAACTTAAATAGACAAAAAATACGAGGTGAATAAGGTGTTCTAAATCTATAATAGCAATTTTAATTTTTATATTTATTGAAACATATTTTTAACAGACAATGTATCTTTGCATTATAATTTATATATATATATTATACGAGTATAATGTAATATGTATAATATTATAGTTTGCTGTAATAACATTTCATAATTTACTACCAAACGACCGTTTGCATATTATGTTTTTTTAAAGTTTTTATGTTGCCTCTTTCTTTTTAATATACAACAAAAGATTTAAATATTTAATTTTTATAGATAATGATTTAGATTTTAGATATTATTTAATAACACTTATATTTTTCAACTTATAATAGTACTTATTATCTGACTATGTATTAAATAAATTATTTCACTATTAATTACATTAAAACAACTATTTTCTACATAAACCTATTTATTACACTTTCATATTTACTGAATTTTAACCACTGAAAACATATTATGGTTACCTTTGGTTAAAATTAGTAAAATATTATGCTAAACTGGGCGGGATTAATTTTGCCAATCCAGTAGACTATAGTTATGTTTACAAGTAATTTTAAACATAATATCATTTAATGTAAATTCCACTGTGTTTGGTGGAATTTACACAATATTATCAATGGTTGTATGTACTGTATTTTAAATGAAGATGCGTTTTTAAAGTTTATTTTAAACATAGTCAAATAGACAGATATTTAACAATCCTAAGCACATTAAGTAGAAAAAATGCATAATAAATAGAGATATTCAAATGATACATCAAACAATAAATTTTAACAAAAAGTTAAAAAATACAATAAAATTAAAAATATAACTATGCCTTGTACCTATCTTAATAAAAGCAAACAATGCATCATTGTTAATTATATTTTTTCCAGATTTTTCCCAATTGTTTTGTTTCCTTATTAATTCTGAACCGCATCTAGACCAATCGCACACCTGACCAAACGGTTCTAGTCGAATTTCCATTTGTGGGCGTAAATATTATATTCATAATAAATAATGTGGGAAACATACATTTGTATATTGGATGTCTCACGAGAATTTGCTTATTACATAATAACTAAATTATTAAAAAATTAATATTATCATTAAATTTTTGAATTTTATATATATAAACGTATTAACATTTATTAATTAACTAAAATTTTTAATTGATCAATTTTTTAATTTTTTTATGATATTTCTAATTTTCATGAACATTTAATATTCACTATATATTTTAAATACTCTCTTATCTTATTACATTATTAGCTACCAATAGACAGTTAATATTTTAATGAAAAAAATTAGAAAATTGATGAAATTAAATAGACTACCTGATAAAATGTTCAGACAATTAGAGTTTAAATTGAGTACTTAACTTAATTTTTTATACTTGATTAAAAGCAGTTTAAATAAATGATTATATTATATTACTATCTATATATTATAATAGTAAGTCGACTTACTTAGTTCTAACTTTGAACAATAGACGTTAATTGGTATATAAATATATATTTTAAATATAAATAATACAGTATTTCTAAAAAGAAAAAAATTAAAAAACTACATTAACCTATATGATTAAAATATACTTTCGTGGGAAATTCTGTATATGAAAAGTGAACACTGAAAATATAACAGACCAAAGATTATTGTAGTACCGCGTGACTGCAACCAAAGAAATAATAATAATATTATCGGCACTACGTACAGTACCTTATCCACCTAACCTAACCTACCTACATTATTTGTATAATTTATATTGCTATTTTCTGATCTCGTTTTAGGTTTAACTGTTGTCGTGCTGTAGTGTCCTCCAGATTTTCAATCCTATCCTAATATTATATATACGAACAATAGACATACTTTTGTAGATTTATCTATTGACAGGCGCAAAAAGTTAGAAAGTAAGATTGGTACCTCGACTATATATAGTGTAGTTCATTCCACGAACCCTACCAATGTAGTATGCTAGACAATTATATTAATTGTATTGTTTCTTTTCCTTCCCGATATTATAGTATTTAAAGTTATTTAATTCAAAGAAATGAGGATTTTTTATCACGAATTTTATTTTTATTTACCAAAACTATATTTACCCAACATACAAATTGTATATAATATATTATATTCTGTTAACTAACGATAAGTAGGTCACATCTGTTTGTTATTTATTCTACGGTTTCAGAGTCAAAATCAGTGATCTAGAACAACGAATATTTTTGTTCAAAACATTTACGAAGAAAAAAATATTAGGTATCAATTTGTTTTATACCATTTATACATCTAGATAATATATCTAGAGATATTTCGTCTTTTATTTGCAATTAGTATTAATTGTCAGGAAGTAAAAATCGATTTTAAAATGTATACGTAAATATGTTTATACAATTGTAACGCACAATTCGATTTTCAATTAATTATTATTACCCATGTGCTATACTAACATTTATCAACAATATATCTATAAAATGTTTATATAATAAGTTATTTACATAAATATAGAAAATGGAGTAAAAATCGTTATTGGGTTGTTTATAATTAATGTATTCAGTATAATTATGTAGATCGCAACACATTTATATTATTATTGAGTACTACTTACCAATAATATCTATATTCTAAGTTATATAACTAGTCAGTATAATTATATGTGTACTCTATTCCATTTAAGAAAGGCCCCGCTGTCAGACGAAAATTGGTCGACAACGATAGTGGTAGCCTTTGCATGCTGGTCTGTTTATACGTAGCGTGCGAAGGTTAGGTTTAATTTAATAATAATAATAATATTAATATTAATATAATATTAATTATACATAATAATATGTTTATTACGTAAATTTACGTGAGTATAATATCGTGTGTCGTCGGTAATAATGAGTGTAAAAAACTAATATGCGAGCGCGGTGTATAGTTGGCAACGGCATCGTTGACATGGAAAAAGTCGTTTTCTTGCGTGAAGTGTCGGTATTTTTCGAGTGCGTGAATCGAATTATTGACTCGGCTGCGGTTTTTCTGTCACCTATATGCGCGAAACGGTACCTTTCTTAAATGGTACAGAACATAGGTACAATACTCTGATTATAAAGATATTTTAGGTATTTAAAATCTTTAAAATTGTTTAGGATAGGTTAGGAAGTATTGCATATATTATAATATAACACGGCATTGTTTTTAACTTAACAATGAGGTATTAAGATTGACTACTAATTTCTACTAAGCATAAATATAAACATCATAAATTTTAAATTAAATATCATCTATCACCCTATTAAATATTAATTGTCTTTTTCTTTTCTGGCACAAATTCAATTTGTGAATAAATAATTTGATTGTATAAAAATATAAACGTTTTATATAATTGTTAATACTGGTACTACATTACCTAATAATTAAATAAATATATACATGTTGGTCAGTGTCGTATTTTATATGTTTATTTGGAAACTGTCCGGACAATATAATATATCATCAGATAAATAGGTAACAAGGGCACATAGCGCAGCGTGATAAATATATAAAATGCTTAGAAAAGGACAATAATATTATTTGTTTCATTTAACTGATTCCAGTGGTCCGATATGAAAATCAATTTTATAAACAATTAAAAATATAATTGGTACATTATTAATTAAAACTAAAATTATTCTATTTAGAATTATATATATTAGTTTTAACGAAAAAACCTAGAATTTCAAATCCCTTTTAAAATTTAGCCAAAATTATTGTTATTTTGATTTGAGGGGTGTTCAGATATGTGGACACCTTCTTAAAATATGCTACTGGTATTGGTCGAGTAAAATATTCTCTATTTTACAAATGTGTTATTTATGTTTAGACATTTACGGCATGGTGCAATTCGCATTTACGAAAGGCGGGTACGGCCATTGAAAACATCGAGGAAGACTTCCGGAACGGACTAAAACTCATGTTGCTTTTGGAAGTAATTTCCGGCGAAACGTTGCCGAAACCCGACAGGGGTAAAATGCGCTTCCACAAGATAGCTAATGTCAACAAAGCCCTCGATTTCATTGCCAGCAAGGGCGTGAAATTGGTATCAATAGGTGCCGAAGGTAAGGCATATTATTATATGTTTCACATATTTCACATGTGAATATGTGATACCTATTGGATCGGATAATGCAAAAATGATAAATAAATAAAATATAATTTAACATTTTATATAAGTTCATTTTTTATTTTTTATAATATAAATTATAATAACATTCATGAGGCATAAGTATTATTCTGTTTTATATGCACTATAAAATCACTAAATATGCTCGTAAAATAATTTTTTAAAAAATTTAGTTAAATTAATATCAGTCATCTGACAGCAATGTTTTTTATTAACGTATGATATTATAATTGCAATTTTATACGGAAAGCATGTGCTATTTATGGTAATCGGATCATTATTTCTACACAAAAAAATGTTTTGAGACACAAAAAAAAACGTAAAACCAATATATTCCTCGCTTAGCTCAAAATCTAAAATAAAGGAAAAGTAATAAAAGTATAAAATAAAATTTTGTATGCAGATTTTAAATTACAATTTTTACGTCACTTTTGGTAGTAGGTAGGTATAAAAATTATAATTTTTTTTAAATATGTTTTATTTCTTCCATATTTGACATTACCTCGCACATAAGGTAATAACCGTTTAGGAAACTGTAATCTTTATTTTCTGGAAATTTAACTTAAAATTAGTTACGATATATCATGCAATGACCAAATATAACTAAAATATACTAAAAAAACTGTATAGTATTGAAATGTGCAAAAAACCTAACCTATTAAAATACATACTCATGTAGTAAAACAAATGAAATAAATTATAAAATATATATATAAATAAACTTAAAAAATCAAAGGTTTGTCGAGGAATTTTCATATTTCTGTGGTATATTTGTATCTATGTACTACACATTAAAATATGTTTATAATTGTTATTTATTTATCTACTTTCTGGTAAAAACATTTAGAAATTGTCGACGGAAATTTAAAAATGACTCTGGGAATGATCTGGACTATTATCTTAAGATTCGCTATCCAAGACATATCTGTTGAGGAAATGACTGCAAAAGAAGGTCTGTTGCTTTGGTGTCAACGTAAAACAGCCCCATACAAGAACGTCAATGTGCAAAATTTCCATCTCAGGTGAGTCAAATCATTGTAAAATTTTATAAAACATTACACTCTTTACACACTTTACCTGATGTTTAGATCGAGTTGGATAAAATTTACATATTATGCTGACTTATAATATTAAATGTGCCCAATAACTATTATTGTTATCTATTTTAATAATCCGCATATTATATCCTCGTACTAAATTATGTTATTGTGTATGTTATAGTTTCAAGGACGGATTGGCCTTCTGTGCTCTTATACATCGTCACCGTCCTGATCTCATTGATTATCATAAACTCTCCAAGGACAACCCTCTACAGAATTTGAATACCGCGTTTGATGTTGCTGAGAAGTATTTGGACATACCCCGCATGTTGGACCCTGAAGGTATGTATCTTAAAAAAAATATTGTCAAAGAGTGTCACACACAAGTAAAATATATACTATGGTAAAAGTATGAATATTGACAAAAACTCTAATTAAATAAAACCTTAGGTTTTAAAAATATTTTTTTTATTAAAAATATTGTAAAATATTTCTTAAATCCTTGACATTAACTTTTACTATTATAAAAGTCTGAATTATCATTTATCATTCAAATCATTTGTGGTTTAACCATTCCATAAATTTCTAATATCAATACAATTATGAGTGGTGTAGTTAGAAAGAAATGTGAACATTATCCAAAGAAAAAACTCTTAGAAATAATCTAAGATTTACCTTTCAATTGCCATGATATTTGTATTTTTACCGTAACATTAATTAATTAAAAGTTAGGTTAATTATTATAAAATTGAATAAATTATTTACTATTCATTTGTATTTACTGAAAATCTAATAGTGTATACAAAATATAACAACAATGCACAATAAACATTTTCATAACATATATATATAAATATGTTTGTTTAAAAACAATAGTTGTTTTTTACAAATTTATTTTGAGTTCATGAACTTATTTAGTAACAAGTCACCTTGTGATAAAATACAATTTATAATTTAAAAAAAAAGTTATTACTGTATTAAAAAAAAGAAACAATTATTAAATGCATCTATATATTTACTTAAAAAATTCAAAAAATTAAATATTACACATTAAAAATATTTCAGTTAAAAAAAACAATTGCATCAAATTTTGTAACAATGAAGGTAGGATCACATTTAAGTTTATAAAAAAAATTAATAAATATAGTCTAAATCTAGTTGTTTTTAATAGTATAAATATATAATATATAGGTAAAAAAAAACTTTTGTAGTAGTGTTTCCATATATTATTCCCATGAATATATTATTTTTCAAAAACTATCATCTATAATATTAAATTATTAATAGATTCAAAAGATATTTTACTTGAATAATTATTTCCTAAGTTGAAACAATATCTCTAAAAATACATAATTTTTTTTTACTATTTAAAATATAAAAACTTTACGGTTATTATTTGTATAGACTTGATAAATACACCAAAACCGGACGAACGCGCGATCATGACTTACGTGTCATGTTATTATCACGCATTCCAAGGTGCACAACAGGTAAAAAATGTGTGTGTTTTCCTTTTTTTCAATGTCTGTCCTGTGCTAGTAATCCCCAAAGAATTACTAATAATTTTTTTCCGGTAGACTACATGTTCTAATAATATTTCTCTATATTGTAATTGAACATTACAAATACCAACATTTTATTCAAACTGTAAACCTACAAATATAATAATATATAATGTTATTTGATATATTATATTATATAAATTTTGTAGACATGGATTTGAAAACATAAAATAATGTTTTTTACTAATATAGAATTTAATTTGATCTTTTCATTGCTTTTGATTTTGAGTGAATCTAACATAATATGTGCATGTTTGTTATAACATTGATAGATATGACCAATACGGCAATGCCAGACGAAAGGGCCATAATGACTTACGTCTCGTCATATTACCATTGCTTTTCTGGAGCCCAGAAGGTAATAATAGTTCTGCCATTACCAATAAAGCTTTTTTTTTTTTTATTATTATTATTAAAAAAGGAAAAAAATGTATTACTAATAAAATATTCTGTTGGAATTACAATTATTAAATGTCTATTTGTGTATATTATTATCCCATATAGGCTGAGACTGCAGCTAACCGAATTTGCAAAGTACTGAAAGTAAATCAAGAGAATGAGCGTTTGATGGAGGAATATGAGCGTTTAGCTAGTGATGTAAGTATAAAATCTATCGTAAATAAACATATGTATTTAGTAATAGTTAAGATCCAAGATTTGGAATTCATATACATTTTTCTTCTTTGATACAGTTTTCTTGTAAACAAATTTTTTTAATCATTTTTAGTTTTACATTATACTGTTAAGTGCTAATTATTAGGAAAATGTTTGTATTTGCCATTTTCCAATAGTAAACCTTTAACAACTTTTTTGTTATGATATTGTTTTAAAACAATAGATTGAATTTCTTTACACAAAAATAATAAATATAATAGAATATACTGGGGAACATAATATATAATATTTTACATACCTGTGTCATATACAGTTGTATACGAAGTTTATGATATTTGTGAATTTTTTGTTTTAGCTTTTGGAGTGGATTAGACGTACAATGCCATGGCTTCAGAGCCGACAAGCAGATAATTCATTGTCAGGTGTACAGAAAAGGCTCGAAGAATACCGTACATATAGACGTAAACACAAGCCACCCCGTGTGGAACAAAAAGCTAAGCTTGAAACAAATTTCAATACTCTGCAAACAAAATTGCGTTTGTCTAATAGGCCGGCATACATGCCAACTGAAGGAAAAATGGTTTCTGTAAGTACCTATAGGTCATACATTTAATTCTCCATTATTTTATTTTAATTTGATAGTTATATAATTATATGTTTTGGTAATTGGTTTTTAGGATATTGCCAACGCATGGAAAGGCCTTGAACAATCGGAAAAATCATTTGAAGACTGGTTATTGTCTGAAATGATGAGGTTAGAACGTTTGGAACATTTGGCTCAAAAGTTCAAGGCAAAAGCAGACACTCATGAAGATTGGACTCGTGGTAAAGAAGAAATGTTGCAGAGTTCTGACTTTAGACAATGCAAATTAAATGATCTAAAGGCTTTAAAAAAGAAACATGAAGCATTTGAAAGTGATTTGGCTGCACATCAAGACAGAGTTGAGCAAATAGCTTCTATTGCACACGAATTAAAGTAAATATTTATATATATGTATAAAGGGTGATAAAAAAATAGTAATTGAATACTTTATAATTTTATGTCATCTCGCACTGTTTTTTAAATAGAAATTTCTGCATATTATGTTATAAAAATAATGAAGATAACATTGAAAGTGTATGTAATGTTCCCGGTGGTGTTGAAATATTTTTAGTACATTCCTCACTAGAAAAACTATACATCTCGTGTAATTTTTTTTTTTATTATTCATTTACACAGATAGTAATTTTTAAAATTAAATTACTAAAGTTAGCTGTAATAAATAGCAAAATTAATAAAGTCTTCATAAAAAGATGTGATAATATAATTTTATTGGCATATCTGAATTGCAACAATAGTTATTTTTTCTATTAAGCAATTTTATTCTTTTTAACTTTTACAGCCACTTTTGAGAACTGTTATTTATATTTATAGTAGAGCTAAAAAGATGTAAATGTGGATATTATAATAAGGTACCTTTTACACATACCACCAACACATTAGACTTTATACTCGCTTAAAAAATGTTACATTTGCAAATTTCTGGTGCAATTAGGACCTGTTGTGAAAACATCGAGAACACAATTCGGTTGTCTATAAATAGCATTAATTTTTTCAAACACAATTTGGATACTGTCCATTTTGCTGTTAATCAATGTGGTCAAAAATTGTTTGACTTTTAACTTTTTATATATTATGACTATAATTTATAAACTTACCAACGTGGTTGTTATTTTTAGTACTTTAGAATATCACGATAGTACAAGTGTAAACATTCGCTGTCAACGCATTTGTGATCAATGGGATAGATTAGGAAGCTTGACACAAAAACGTCGAACTGATTTAGATGATGCAGAAAAAATATTGGAGAAAATTGATATATTGCATTTGGAATTTGCCAAAAGAGCAGCTGTAAGTGCAATAAAAGAAATACCAAGTACTGATTTAGGATATTTAAAATTAATAGTTTTTAATTAATTAGCCTTTCAATAACTGGTTGGATGGTACACGTGAAGATCTTGTGGACATGTTTATTGTACATACCGTTGAGGAAATTCAAGGATTAATTGATGCTCATGGACAGTTTAAGGCAACTCTATCGGATGCTGATAAAGAGTATAATTCTATTATTGGATTGGTCAAAGATGTTGAATCAACTGTACAAAAATATCAAATACCTGGTGGTCTTCAAAATCCATACACTACATTGACTTCTAATGTACATATATATTTTTCTACAGGTTCATTCATTATATATACATGACATTTGTTTATATGTACAGGATTTAAGCAAAAAATGGTCCGAAGTAAAACATTTAGTACCCCAAAGAGACACGACTCTGCAAGCTGAACTCAGAAAACAACAAAGTAAATATGATGCTTTACAATATATTTACAAAAGTATTAATTCATTTTTATGTATGTAGATAATGAGATGCTACGTCGTCAATTTGCGGAAAAGGCAAATCAAGTGGGTCCTTGGATTGAAAGGCAAATGGATGCAGTTACAGCCATAGGTATGGGATTACAAGGATCTTTGGAAGACCAACTACATCAATTGAAACAATATGAACAAAATGTGTTTGGATATAAGCCACACATTGAAGAATTGGAGAAAATTCATCAGGCTGTACAAGAGGGTATGATCTTCGAAAACAGGTAAAATTTAAATTAAATTAAATTATATAGCAGCTGCTTAACTAATATTTAATCTACAGGTATACTCAATACACGATGGAAACACTGCGTGTAGGCTGGGAACAGTTGTTGACATCTATCAACCGTAATGTAAATGAAGTAGAAAATCAAATCTTGACCAGAGACTCTAAGGGTATTACACAGGAACAATTAAATGAATTTAGAGCTAGTTTCAATCATTTTGATAAGAACCGTACTGGCCGACTAGCTCCGGAAGAATTTAAATCATGTTTAGTGTCCATTGGTTATAGCATCGGGAAGGACAGACAGGTAAATAATAATTGATTTTAAAATTTTATTTTCTATTTTAATTTTGATATTTTATTTTAATACTATTACAGGGGGAAATTGACTTCCAACGTATCTTAGCTGTTGTTGATCCCAACAGTACTGGATATGTTCACTTTGATGCTTTCTTGGACTTTATGACCCGAGAATCTACAGACACTGATACTGCTGAACAAGTGATTGATTCTTTCCGCATTCTTGCGGGTGACAAGGTATAATAATAATATAATAATATATTTATTTATTAATTTGCGTAAACTCTATTATTATTATTAGTGCAATTATTTTATGTTATATATAAATATATATTTTTTATATATATTATAGCCATACATCTTATCCGATGAATTGCGACGAGAACTTCCACCAGACCAAGCAGAATATTGTATACAGCGTATGGCTCCATACAAGGGTGTAAATGCTGTGCCTGGAGCCCTGGACTACATGTCATTTTCAACTGCTTTATATGGAGAATCGGATTTATAAGTCGATATTTATAAATGAATAATAATACTATTTAAACAAGTTAAAAACAAAAAATATAAAAGTTTATTAACAACTAGAGTATATCATAAATGAAGAATAAAGCGAGTCTTAAATTCTTTTATTGAATTATCTACTAGTCACATACTATTTTCACGTCCGTCCGCGCGTATCAATAATAACAATTAATGATATCAGTTATATTGCTTGCCCTTACACTATAACAGTATAACAAAAAAAAAAAAAAAAAACAACAAAAAAAAAAGTACTCTGTCCGTATTATTTTTCAAGAGTATTATTATTACGTAGATTTAGAAAATATTTATTATAGGCTTATAGAATATTTTATTTTTTGCCTTGTTTTTTTTCTTCTAATATCTTAATGAAAAATAAATCAGGTTTTTATGTTTTATTTATTTATTGCCCTTAGAACAACAATGTTTTGACTAATCATAAAACCTTACACAAATTTACAAGACCAACTTATCACTGAAAAAGTATATTGAAATTAAATTGATATTTTCAACCAATTTGTATTGTATTTCAAAGTTATGCAAAATGTTATTGTTTTATCATAAGCGAGTACCAAGAGATATTCTTGCTCAATGCACATTTATTTTTGTACAATGATATTGTTAATAAAAATTTAATATTTTTTTACTAAATACTTATTATGCTATTATTTTAGAGGCGTATGTACACGAAACAATAACAATATGTAATTTTCGCGATGAATTCAGTCATTTGTTTTTTTTTTTCTGTCATAAACTTTATTTACCATCGGTTTACCGCAAACGATAGGTTTCATCTTATTTATTCTTATTGTATAGTATGTATTTTATTTTTAGTTATTATTATTATTATTTTATTATATGTATGATTATTATTATTGTGCGCGGAAAAACATGATTTGAATTTTTTTTTTGACAAAATTGTATTTTCTGTAGCACACTAGCGTGTTTGCTGCTACAACTTTGAGATGCCATAAGAAGAGTTGTTTTCCCATTTTCTTAAACCAATTAATATTATTTATTGTAAGTTTTAAATGATATTGCATTATCCCATATAATTGGCTGTCGACCAATATTCTGCGTTTGCCCCGATCATCAATTTATTTATTTTTGTCAATGTATTTTAATCTGATTAAATTCCTGTATTAAATCTACAACAGAAGCGTGTATTTACAATTATAAAATAGTATATTATGTTAATGATGTTTACTAAAAACACCGTGGAAAAAAAAAACAACAAAATGTATTTATTGAAATATAATATACATATACCCTTTGTGTTGTGAGAACTGTTTTATTTTTTTTATTAATATTACATTCACTGATCAAAATTTTATGTTACAGAAATTGTTTTGTTTTGATATTAATATATGAAATACAGAATATTTATAGTATGATTAAATTTAATATAATCTATAATTATTTTCTGAGGGTAAACATATGAAAATTAAATGAGAACCTTTAATTCTGTTTTACTATAAAATTAAATTCTGTACATGTTATTCTTTTGATTCAAATTCTGTATTCCAAACTATTTGCATAATATTACTATATCCTTAATTATCATCATTATACAATCCTTTACAGAACTTGAAGTTCAAAGTGATTTATTGACTTAAATTGTTTTAAACATATACAAGTTTCTAAATGCTGTTAATTTTAATATGGTACAGGTATATATTTAACATAATAAATGTTTTATGGCAAAATATATATTTTGGTAAACAGTTTCAATATATGCATGACATCTATATTAAATAAATATTCTAATGTACAATTATTAGTACTATAGATGAGTTGTATTTCATACATATTTAATCTTAATACCTAGGTATGTTTAAATATTTTGTAAAAAATCTATACACAACACATTTGAGAGCGTTTTAAAGACATCAAATACATAATATGCCGTCGGAATCAGAACTAAAACTTGAAGTCACAAACTTAAAAATTTATATAGTATAATAAACTCGACACTACTCGTACCCATAGTGAATTTGAATATTTTGCCAACCAGCAATATGACGGACATGTGATAAACACTTGAAATCTGGCTTCACTCTTTCCTATGATTAACACTGTGAGTACCTTATCTATAGTAGTATAGTATAATATTGATATCTGTGTGCTCCTCAGCGCCATTGCTTTACTCGCAAATAGAAAATATCCCTCAATTTGTAAAATATTTTTAGAACTCGTTCTTGACTTTTGTTGTCCTCACTTCCTAAGAAATAATATATTTTAATCAATAAAATAAGATAAAAACAATTTAATTCAATGAATATATTTATATTACATGAACGGGAGTTTGATACACAATTTCTTTTTCATAATGAGATCGCTTAAGAGGTTGTTCTGTCACGTACATAACACATACATGTCAAGCAGTAGCAATATTCTATAATAATAATAATTAAATTCATAATTTATCAATTTTGTGTTTAAATTATATACCTATTAGTATATCAAAAATAAAAAATATTTTAAATTTTCATTATTTATCAAAATTAATACTAACCTAATAAATGTTAATAATATTGGTGTAACACCGACGGTGTTAATATACCAAAGTATACAAAGTTAAAAGTCTTAACATGTCTCGATCTTCATTTAACTTTTAATGTATTTATGAATGAGTCCCAACTAAATATAATATATATATATAAATTACCTAACTGAACGCTTATCTATAAAATATAAAAGTATATAGTTTATTGTTTATTCTGTTATAGATTAAATATAAATGTATTGGTATTTAATCTATCTAGGCCAATATATAGTGGCGTAACTTAAGTAATTGAGACCTGCGCAAAACTAAAATTTGAGGTCTTCCATAAAGGACATAAACATAATTTCAGTAATCATTATATTATAAATATTGTAAGTACCTAAGTCCTAAAGATAATAGAACAGTAGTAGTAATAATAGTACGATAAATTTTAGATTCTGAGTGAAGCGAAAAATGTATTGGTTTTACAATGTTTTCTTTTTTTTTTACGTCTGAAAGCTCGATTTTGGGTAGAAATAATGGTCTGATTTCCATGAATTGGGTGTGCTCTTGGTAGCAAACTGCATTCAGTTACTATTATTTAGTTCATTTTTTGAATTTGGGAGAAGAAAAAGTACGAAAAAAAAAAAACAAAAACCAGCAAAATTCACGGAAATCGTAATTTTTATGAAATTTAATTTAGATTTTTATGGTAACTAAATTAGTAAATATTTTTAAGTATTCTCATAGGTAGTTTACATACGTGGTAAAATTTTGGAACGGATTATCAGTATATAATATATTGTATTATATTGATTTTCGCTTAGAATCATATTTTTGAATGCAATATTATGAATTCGAATTTCGTCAATGGGACGAAGGAGAAACTTCCAAAATCGACCTTCCTGCTTTTTAGTTTTTAAAACGAATGTTCAGCAGAAGTTAGTGTCACAGAAATAGTCAAAAATATATAGCAGCTCGTAAAAATATCAGGAAATAAAGTTGATAAATCATCATTTACGATATATTCCGCTAGATCTTTAACGGTCATTTTTTTTTTTCGAAATAATTACATTTATAATTTGATCTCAAAACATTTTTAAGTCAAAATTTGGGGTATGAAATCTGAATTTGTATCTTCTTTATATTTATTTATAAAATCATATTACGATAATTTAATTATTTCATCTTCTGACATTGTCGTCATTGTGTTTGGTACTAATAGACTAAAACTGTCATAAACCTATATACCTATAAATCTCTCTTTAAGCTTTAGCTATATAGGGTAAAATACAGTCGCTTTAAAATTGTCTTCAGTGATTGTCAACCGTCAAGCTACCCATCTATCCACATTATTAAATAATTTGATAGCAAAACGTTGACATTTATAATGAAACCTTTATAAATATAACAACTAATATTTGAAAATAAAAACTAGGGAAACCCCAAATATAGTTTGAGGTCCGTGGCTTGAACGCACACCTTCCACACCATGTTTTTACTGCAATGCCGATACAATGTATTGGTTGTCGATTTTTCATGGCGTAAGCTATGTATGTACTATATATTTAATCTTTGATCTGTATAGTATAAATTATCTAATTTTTTTCTATATTATGTCAACTATATAAAACATTGTTCTAGTCAGTATAACTAGTTACTTCAAATATTCTATGATGTAAATATATTATTATATACCAATTCAGCTCTTACAAGAGAGAGAGGATAGAGGCGTATATAATTTCCCCAATGGCAGGAAACATTTAAATGCGCCACTAATTTTGGGTTTTGTTAATTTGATAAACTGAGTAGGCAAGTAGGTACTGCTGTTTGGCACTTATCGTTCCATATATTGGCTCTATCGCTTTTATCCGCAGACCTAAAATAATGCAAGCTTGTTATTCAAATACCATGTTAAAAAGAGAGGAAAATGAAATATCATGAAGGACTTCTGGTTCAAACTCGGATATATAAAATCTTAAATAATTTATCATATTAACCAGTGTTTTTAATAACTAGTTATTATACCTATGAACCAAAATATCAAATTAACAGTAACATATACTAAATAACCACTAGTTTGTACATGTTTCGCCTTATCTTTTTCTCCATAGTTTCAAAGAGATAGTAACAAATCAATGATACTCTGAATTTGTATCGTGTATAAGCTCAAAGACCCACGATTGTAATTCGACTATATAATAGAAAGTCAAATATGAAGTTTTGTTTTTGAAAACAATAACAAGAAATTGAAAAATTTCCCAAACATTATGGTATAAAATTTGAAATTTATTTTTATATAATGCCAATTTATAATTAGGTAAAGTATAAATAAACAAAACACATACAATGATTATATTTTATTTGCAAACGTTTCCAACAGTCTTTATATTTTAAGTTTTGTCTGCATGCTAAACATAAAGTAGACTAGAGTGTCTCGCTTCAATTACGAGTATAAAAAATTCAAAAACACTTTACAAGTAATTCTTATGAGTTATGACACTATTCGAATGATTAATTTATAACATTCATTTATAAATATATTATACAATGAGAAAAATGTAATTACTCTACATATTATTATAATATTACCAGCAAACAATAAACTAATTAATAATTATCAAAATTAAACATACAAATTATTATAATATATATATATAAGAAAAAACATATTATTTATGTACAATACAAACGCATATACACAGCTGACAAAAAAATAAAAGTAGTAACTTATACGGGCCAAAATATTCTATCATTTAGACACTGTCACAACTCTGATAAAATTACAAAAACTATAACTGTTTTATTATTAGAATTCAAACACACACATTTATTATTCATATTATAATACTTATAATATATCCTATTCTTACATAATTTTTAACACTGTAGATAAAATATCCTGAGAAGAATATTTAGGATATCATAGAGTTTATGACATAAACTTATGTGATGAGTGAAAGACTGCTATGAATTATTTTAATATAGTACATTAGATTAGAATAATAATTTATTTAACATTGAACATAGCAACATCAGTAGTAACATAATTAGTTACGGTGAAGAGTTGATATTTAAAAGTAATTTTATTTTTCAAAATAAAATTTTGAACCTAACCTTTTTCAAAGGTGAGCAGTCAGTTTATTAATTCTTAAGTCTTATAAATGTAAGTTTTTTTAAAAAAATTTAAGTAATTAGTTGTAAAAATTAAGTCTTAGAAAAACAAATTATAATTAAAGTATGCTCAAATTTCCTTAAGCACTGTTATGGCAAATCACAAATTTGAATATAGAATTATAATTATAATACTTATAATAATTTTGACAAAATACATAACAAAATTATGTTTTAAAAACATATTTTGATCTACAAAACTGAATGTTATATAAAATATATACATATTTATTCTTTATATTAAATATTACATACTCAATAATATTATTTAATATTTATTGAAAAAAAAAAATTAATTTAGTGTAACGAATAAAGATTAATTATCTTTAAATAAACCTAATAAATCTAATATTCATTTTATTTCTTTAAAATTAATTTTTAACATTATTTAAGTGACCGTCTGAGATCAAAACAAAAAAGTATAATAATTTATACATAAATAATAATAACAAAAATTGTGTAGTCTTTAAAGATAAATTTATCATGAATGTTTGTTGCATTTTGATGAAGTTATAAATTATATAAAATATTTATTGAACATCATACATTTTTTGACGAAAGAATTGCATTTTGATATTTATTTTTTTATGAATATTGTCATCTGTGACCTATGTACATCAGGGGATATATACATATATAAGTATAGATTTGGGTGATTTATATGTTAACTGGTCTACATGTGGACGATACATTTGACGAACCTGTACGATCTGATTGGCTTCCAGGGCGTACCATAGAGTATGTCATGGTTGGTGCTGCTGACATAGACATAGCAGCCCATTGTCTGAGTCTAGAATGAATTTCTGTGAAATTAGGGCGTCGTACGGGCAACTCATGCCAACACTCCATCATTAGCGAATACATGCGTGATGGACATTCTTGTGGACACGGAAGTAATTGACGTGACCGAATCATTTCAATAACTTCTTGATTACTATATCCATAATATGGCTAAAAAATATGATATGACAAATAATTTTAAACTATAATAACTTTTAGAGAGCTAGTATTTACTTGTAAGCCATAGCTGTAGACTTCCCATAAAACTACACCAAAGCTCCAAACGTCTGATTCTGTTGTAAATTTACCATACAAAATAGATTCTGGTGGCATCCATCTTACAGGTAATAACGATTTTGATTGAACTCTGAAATAATAAATTTCAAAATAGAATAATTATAACTAATAATAAGTATATTTGAGTATTAAGTAATTTTTTAATTAGGACGATTAAACAAAATAGCAATTATCAAAATCAAATTAATGACACATTACAAAAATATTTGTATTGATAATTAGTGAGATCATTATTTAATTATTTAATTATTTATATTTAAAATTTAAATATTGAGGACATTTTAAATTCTTATTTATTATAAATATTATTTTATTTTAAAGATAAATAAATAAAAACAAGGTTAACAAACTGAAAATAATAAATTAAATAATATAATTTTAAATAATTAAAAGCAGGAAGATTGATTCCGGATATTCTTCCTTTGTCTTTTAGTCCGCGGAGAAATTAGTGGTTTATTATAATTAAGATTTGAATACAATGATATTGCATTTGAAAATATGATATACTGATTTGTTCCAAAATTTACCACATGTGTAGACTACCTATGCAAATACTCAAAAAAATTCATTTAAAATCACAGTTTCCATGAGATTCGCGGTTCTCCAACTATTTTATGGACGTTTTTCTTATCTCAAGCAAAAACTATTGAGAAATTTGAGAAATGAGCTAACTAAAGTACCAAGAAGATGCAATTTGTTATCGAAAGCAAACCCCACTTGTGGTAATCATACCATAATTTTTACCTTAGAAAGTATTTTCAGATTTTTAAAAACATAAAACTTAAACATCAATGTCAAATGTTAAAGTATAAAGGAGTTAAAAAAAAGAAATTGACACCATTTTCAAAACATTTTATATGGTTATTCAAGAGTATGTCAAAAAATGTATATCAAATTTTCAGTTTAAAATATTAAGAACCAAAATATTTGTGTTAAAACTTAAAATAAAATCATAAAAATTATCATAATATTCAATTCTACTAGAAATTGTAACTTTAGAAGCTTATAAAAAAAATTGTGACTTACGATATTCAAAATATTTTGGAAAGGTAGAATAGTAAAAGATTATGCTTTTATAAGTTTCAAACCGGTAAACCCAAAATTACAGGTAATATTAAATATTTTTTTGAGAAAAAAATTACACTTGGTTAAATTTCAAAGGTCTATATTTGGTCAGAAAATCAACCAATTTGTTCCGAAATGTTTTCTCATATTATGTAGAATATCTATGTGAATACTCAAATACATTTATCACAAAATATTTTAAATAAAATTAACAGAAATCATAATTTTTCCCATTTTTTGGTAGTTTTTCTTCTCACAAGGAAAGCTTTTGGGAAATTCGAAAAATGAGCGAACTAGATGCAATTTACTACCAAAAGCGTACCGTGGTAATCGGATCATTATTTAATTGTTTATCATTAGGAAAAATGTTTTCAGGCATAAAAAAAACATCTTTGTAAAAACCAATACTACCTCGCTATGCTCAGAATCTAAAATTGTAAATGGTTTAATATTAAATAATTACTTATTATTAATTAAATAATAGAATGCACGCAGTGCGGTACATTATTAATTATATTTTAGTACATATATATATTAAAAAAGGTATTATAAATATTAAATAGATATAACATAATTTTATACCTATAATAATCGGATGAATAAATATCCCTTGATAGACCAAAATCTGATATTTTCACTGTTAGATTTTCAGCAACCAAACAATTTCTAGCAGCCAAATCCCTGTGTACGTAATGATGACTACATAAGTATTCCATGCCTAAATAACATTTAACGTATAAAAAAAATTATTATTTTAAAAGTTATTGATATATTAGACAGCAGACACTACTATTTTCCATCAGAAAAATGTACCATTTAGTGTATGGATTTGGACAACAGATGGTGGAGGTTGTACTCCAGTATTTTGCAATTCTAGTTTATATTTGGTATTATCTTTCATGAAAAATAGTATTTATAGTATGAATTTTACTATAAACTGCTATAAACTTACCAAATCTATATATAATATTAAAAATATTAAAATAATTATTTATTTATTACACCACTAACCTGAAGCTATTTGTGTAGCAATATACATAAAGTCTGCTTGGTTTAGTGGTGGTGCTACTGGAGAATTAGGTGAATGTGGAGAGCGAGTCATAAGAAATTCATGTAAATCACCGCCAACCATGTATTCAAACAATAAACATGCTGGACGTGAACACATACCAACCAAGCAAACAACATTTGGATGCCGTAGCTCTCCCATTAAATCAGTTTCGCGTTTAAAGTCTGCTGCTGTCTTAGCACTTGCTCCTTCTTTCAGAGTCTTAATGGCTACCATGATTATAGTACCCATGTCATTAGGGATTTGACCTTTGTACACTTTTCCTATAAAAAATAAGCAAATAAATTGTATTTTATTAACTAAGTATAATTTTAAACAGAATAACCTACCAAAAGCACCTTCACCAATTTCTTGTAAGAACGTAATTTCACCTAAAGCATACTGTCTTACTTTAGAGTATTTATCTGATTTTTGACTCGATGCACTCGAGCCTGGTATCAATGATGATAATTCTAATCCATTAATTTTACCCTTAACAATGTCTTGCTGTAAATAAAATTAATTTATATTCATAAATGCATAAATGCATATATTTATTTTATATAATTGTACTTTATTACTTTTTGATTTGTATAAGATGGTAATCTTCGACGTATTGCTGAATTCTGTCGCTTTCTTTTACTTCGAATACAGCAAATAATCATTACCACAAGTACAATAAATAAAGAAATACTGACTGTGCTTACAATGAATATTGGTAATTGAAGAGTTCTCACTAATATAATACATTTTTAAAATCAAATAGATCATCATTTTTTAAACTAAATAACTTACTGCAATGTGGAACATCACAAATCACTTTTTTCGGTTTTCCAGTATCTGGCATTTCAACAACACACCATGGTTCATTTTCATCAGCCCCTGGGTTCCGACAATAACGATGGCCACCTTGTAGTTCTTTATAGTCAGATGTTTTTACAAGTAACTGTTGATTCCATCGGACACAAGATAAATTTTGATATGATGATGTTGTGCCACGATATGTAACTCCTAAACCCCAATAACATTTTTCATCTAAAACATATTACATATTAATTATATTAAACAAATATATATAAATATATAATATATTATATATATTAGTATTTTACCTTCATTAACTTCTGGTTTTTCAATACCAAGTTCAAAGCAATTTGTTTTGGGTAAAGAAGAACAATTAGGCAAATGAACAACACGCTCAAGTAAATGATGATTTTTAGCAATTGCATATTCTTGACTGCATATATCATTTTCCAATAGTTCACAATCCTTTAACAACAGTATCAATAAAAATATAACCAGATACTAGCTTAATAAGAAAATCAAACCTCTTGGCATATAAGTTGCGGACTAGGTATAGTTCTATCCTTTCTACACAACGGATATGCACTGTGACAAATAGAACTATGAGCATATTTGCCACAACCCGGTGTCATATCAGTAGAATGTGATATCACATTAAAAGCTGAAGTTAGGTTTCCTTCAATAAGAGCTTGAGAGGTATTGGCAGGTATATAAACATTTTCACCTTTTAAGTATTTTGAACAATGTGAACCATGATATATCTAAAGTAAAAATAGATTTTTATTGTATTATTTAATTTAAATGTAGTTTTATATGTATTTTATTTCTTATTTTTTGAATAATAGTATAACTAAGGGTAAAATCTTAGTTATAAATCAATATTTAATTTATAATACTCTGATCAATTAATAATTATAATATAAGTATATTAATTGTATATAAGAAAGATTAATGCTGGGGATGGACTTAATCATAGGTTGGGTGCTAAATCCTGTTTATTATAATTTAATTGTTATTTGTATTAGAGCTTTCATATATATTCACCTTACAGTACAAAATTATTTATAATTATTACTACCTATATATTTAATAATATAAACGTTTGTGAACCTTGTAACTACGACAATATTTTTAAATATTATTTTTGATATATATTATTAATAGGTAACTTGTATCATCTAAAATCTAAATAATTGTCGAGTTATTATATTTAATTACAATTTATAAATGTACACTTGGTGATGTATATTGTTTTGGTAAAATTGGATGGTATCATACTTAAATATCTAAAATATCCAATTAATCACTGACATCATTGATTATATAGATTTATTTGTAATAACAATTAGTTTAACAAAAATTAAACTAAAACTACTATACTCGTATATTTAATAGTTAGTATATAAAATAAACAAGTACAGAAGTAAATTAATTAATAATTTGTAAACTTATCTTTAATAATTTATATAATTGAATAATTTTATTTTATTAAATGACACAGTTTATCATTACTACTTATTATGTGTATTTGTTTTTTAGATAACCATATGTATTTGCTACATACTTAATAGCTATCATGTAATCTCGAAAAATGATAGAATTAGTAATAGATCGTTTAGCAGTGCTGTTCTCTTGTCGAATATTGTTTGGTATTACATCTCTACTAACATCATCAGGTTTTTCTTGATCTGTAATGTCAATACTATCACTGATCTCGCATATAAGTTGCTGTAAATTATTCTTGCAATGTGTAAAATAATTCAGAAATATATGTTCATGAGAATCATTTTGTGATGCATCTTGTAGTAATAGTTCAAAGCCAACAGCAGCTTGTTGTAATGTTTCATATGTAAATTTTAATTCATTAGGAAATGAACGAGAACACAACCATGATTGTGGCAAATCATCTTCAGCTTTATTTAGTAAGCGTTGAATCACCCAACAATTGTTTACCTGTTCCCATCTTTCATAATGCATAAAATACTCACAATTGAATGTGTTTTCAATGTAATTTATTTTAAACGTATCAATATTATTTTGATTTTGTTTTGCCAAAATTAATATACGGTCAATAATATCAGTATAACTATCATCCTGTAGCTCTTCATTATTTTTGTTATACCCACATGCGTCAAACCAAAATGGTGTATCACTATTTATTGAAATAACATTTACATATTTTAAGCATAAAACTTGTGTGCAGATACAAAATAAGATATGCATTGAACTTAATGATTTGAAGCAAAAAGAATCAAATTTAGAAAAAAAACTATACTTAAAAGAACTAAACTGATACAGTAAAAATGCATTATATTTTATTAATTTTATTGGTGACAATTATTTAAAATATTACAAAAATTAATATCCAAAATAAAAGAAAACAAATGTTTAACCATTCTTTTTTTCAGGTGTTTTCATAAAGGCAGTAATTTATTCCTACAATTTTTAGTAAAATTTGCATTTTTTTTACAGTTTATCACACCTGTATCTAATATACCTAATGTAATATGTAGTATAATAGTTTTGTAAAATCTTAATAATTATAAATTCCAAATTTCTAAATTTTTTTTTAAAACATTGTAAATACCTATACTTATTAGTTATATGAATATGTTATAATATACATTTTAATATAAAAATTTGTATTTTTATTTATAAATCTTGATTTTTTTGGTTATAAAACTTTATTTAAATTTGTTATGGGTTAAGAATTAAAACATTTATACAAATAAAATATATTTATTCTCTATTATAAAAAAAAGAGAAGAAAAAGAATGAACTTTATTACTTATATTATAATTGCAATACAAAATGTAATGCAAACAGTCTCGCATTTACAATTCATATAGCAAAAAAGAAAATAGTTAACGATTGAAAATATTTGCCACCAGAAGCAATTTATCTTTTAGAATCTGCAAATATCTTTAAATTCATTATGTAATATTTTTCCTAATTGTATTTATGAACCTTAATTAAATTATTATCATTCTTTACTTAAAAATCAGTAGGCAATTTATTAGCTATAACTGGATCTTGAAACAATAGAAAATGTGCTAAATCAATAAATATATAAATAATAAAATTCACTACTTACTTGACATATTGGGTAATGTAAAACTTGGCTGAGCTCTGGAATGCTCTCTAGTGAGCTTTGTTGTTCATTGAGTCCAAGATGCGAGTTAAGTTTTGTTTCTCTATTATATAAAAAAAATTAGTTAGACCATAACAATAATAATAAGAATTTTCAAGTAGTCAAAAATAATATTTAAATACTTTTTGTTGTAAGTTTCAGCATAACATGTTACAGTAATAAATATAAGAATAGAAAATATATAAAACATAATTGAATATGAATAAAAATTAACGTTTGATTAAATGTCTACATGAAGTAAAATTAAAAAAAAAAAAAAAAAAAAACTAAAACATTAAGAAAAGTTACTATTATTTTGTTATGTAATATTTACATCATCTTTTTAATGTTTTTTTTATTAATAATTTGATATAGGTAACTTAATATTTTTTGGTTTTGGTATTTAGTATTTACTATTTACAAAAACCTCAATCAAATTATTATACCTAATAGTTGATATAAGTAGTATTATAAGTTGATACTACAATTATTTATATTTTGTTTACCAATTGGTACGCATGCGCCGATAAGGCGTATTAATAATGTTTTATATTTTCATTGGTTACATAAATTAGTTTTGTAATCTCTTTGGTAAACTTTATCTTATACGCGGTATATTTAAATAACATGTCTTTATTGTCATATTATAAATATATAAGATATGTAATACGCTAATTTATTATAGTTATTATTAGTTAGTTGCTAGTGGTCCGTATAGCTGTGTAGTTTACCTATAATATTATAATAAAATATTACATTTACGAGTAAATATAATGGTGTGTTAAATTATTTAATATATTATGATGTTAATAAACAACATTATATTGTACTTAAATATTAATTTGTATTTTTTATTTACACCGTTCAAAAATTATTAAATTAATAATTATTATGTGTAATTTGTATTGTTTTGTAAAATTTCAATATTTATGAGCTGCGATTGTATAACAATCAAAGAAAGTAACTTAATTAATTATGTAAATAAACAATAAAAAATACATTTTGGGAGATAATTATAAGTGACAAAAATAAAATATATTTGGATAAATCTAGAAGAATAAATAAAATAATATGGTTATATTTTTTTCATATAATGTAATTTCAAAGATATTAGTCATAAACTCATAAGGTATACAAAATACATATATATTTGATATATTATTAGTTGTTTTTAGACGTAGTCAAACGAAAATCGTTAATATATTTAATATCAACGAAACCCCATAAAATATTCTAATTAAAAAAAATATCTAATTAGCAACTATAATTAAGATAAGTCGTAAAGTACTAGCATAAATTATCATGAAATTGTTTCTATGGCTAATTGGAAATTTCTAACAGATTTTCTTAAATATTATCGATATTTTATACACCTAATGAACTTTCGCTGATACTTACCCTTCTAATATTATCGGATACTGGTTTGAAAATCCAAAATTCGGCATGTCTATGTTCGATTCATCATGACCTGTAATACAATAACAAATTATGTTTTTTTTACCGATAAACATAAAATCGTTTTTCTTGTCTATGGACTATGATGTAAAGGGTGTCTCAAAAAGAACGCCGGATTTAAATCTGCAATACATTAAATTTATTTTTCTTAAAAAAACATTACAAATATATCATTCTCTTCATGATATATTGAGGTTTAACTGTGAAAAACAACATCGGGCATATGACCCCCCTACTAGCCTTACAGGCGATTATTCTTTCCATAAAATTTACCATCACTCGATCACACATTGCCCCATCAAGTTCGTTGAGGACACGACGAATTTCTTGCTTAAGTTCCAAGACGTTTCGGACTTTGTTTTGGTAAACTCGTGACTTAGTGTATCCCCATAAGAAAAAATCACACGGCGTCAAGTCGCAAGATCGAGGTGGGTAGCTTTGGTCTCTACGCAATGAGATTAGTGTGTCCGGGAACTTCTCACGCAGCAGAGCGATTGTTTCTCTTGAAGTGTGACAAGTTGCGCCGTCTTGCTGAAACCATACATTTTCGATGTTCATTTGGTCCAAACGAGGCCATAAAAAATTACTGAGCATAGCACGGTAACGAACTGCATTCACTGTAACAGCATTTCCTTCTTCGTCTTCGAAAAAGTAAGGACCGATCACACCTCCACTCCAAATTCCACACCAAACCGTAACTCTTTCAGGATGCATTTCTTTTTCTTGAATCGTTCTTGGGTTCTCAGATCCCCATATTCTGCAATTTTGCTTATTTACGAACCCGTTTAAATGGAAATGAGCTTCATCTGTGAAAATAATGCGTTTTGCGAAACCCTCGCTCTCTCGCTCTCTCGTCAAGATCCATTCAACAAATTGCCGTCGTTTTTCGTGATCCGCCGGCTTAAGTTCCTGTGTTAATTGCACTTTGTACGCGTGTAAGTGCAAATCTTTTGTTAAAATTCTTTGCATAGTTGCTGGTGACATGTGCATTTCTTGTGCACGACGGCGACACGATTTTCTTGGACTCACCGTAACAGAATCATGGACAACAATAACATTCGCCTCACTTCGGCCACTTCGAGGGCGTCCAGGGATTTTTATGTCTTGTGTAGAACCACTTTCTTCAAATTTCTTAATCAACCGACGAACAGTTGATTCGTTTGGTGCATTATGATGTCCAAGAATAGTGCGTAGTTTTCGTACCGTCACTGCGTAATGTTCACCATTCTGGTAGTGAGTTTTTACTATTAAAACACGCTGTTCTTTACTGTACCTTTCCATTGCGATACAACATAAACAATGACTAAGAACCACAAAACCCTTTTTCAACATAAAACCTCAATGATAACAGATAACAAAACTATCAAAACCAGTGCAGTCAATAAAAAAAATTAAAAATGGCGGCCTTTTCAAATCCGGCGTTCTTTTTGAGACACCCTATACATTAAATTATTAAACAAAATCATATATTTATTATTTAAATATAGTTACCTACGTTATTCAATTCTATATATATATTATATAATAGGTTTTAAATACATATATAAATATATATAGTTCGTAGGTGTATATTTATACTTCTTTAAGATTCTATTTATATTCTAAAAAAACGTATATTAGAACCCTTTCCTGGTGTTAGTATAAATAATTGCAATGCGGTCTAACTTCGTCTTTAACATGCTGTAACGTGAGCACACACTACATTGTATTTATATAAACAAGATCTTCTAATTACAGCTCGTATTTGCAATTAACGAAGGTAATAATTATAATTGTACTTAGAAATTGGACTAAAACTTGACGATGCACAAAGATTAAATTTTACACATAAAATACGAAACGTATATATTATGCATATTATAATATTTTATTACAATTTTTTATCTGTTTATTGTGATTCGTAAAAATGGGGCGTGTGCAATACCTATAATAATCAATTGTCCACATTTGATTTTAATCGTAAATATTTTAATTATATTAAAAACAGAATTGTTATTTGTAATGTTATAGAAATGTTTAATTAAAATGTTTACCAATAAAACATAATAATATATTAATATTATTATTTTATTGGTATGTAAGCAAAACTGTAAAAAAAAAAAAAAATAGGTTAACAGCTTGACACTCGTGTAAATAGTATTGTAGTCTAGTATTTATACAGGAGTTGAAAAAATCCTGATAAACGTTCATTTTCTTTATTCTTGTACATACACAATTTGATTGACGAGTTTGTATTATAATTATTACTTTTGCTATTGATATTATATTAGTAATTTCGCATGCGTGGTATTATGTTTATCGTATATATTTTATTGTTTCAATAATAAAATTACAACATATAATTTCGTTTTTTCATTTATTTAAAACGTAAACCGTGAATAATTTTTATTTTCGAAATCTATTTTTTCCAAAAAAGTGTATCATTTTTGGTATTTAAACCAATTGTTTGGAATGTATCAATAAATATTGCGCCCACAATACTTGTAAAGTCGTATTTATAGTTCGATGGTTAATAATATTCAGCTATCCAAAATAGTTGCAATAATTGAAAATACAAGAAAAGAAAATATTTAACATATATTATAGAAGCTGTTAAATATTAAATTTTCGATACAGCTAGATTCAAAATGTTTGTTATACACAATTATCTTGTCGTTTAAACCATTGTATTTCAAATAAAACCTTCCTAAACAAATAGAAATTTGAGTCATTGACATTATTGCAGTTTTCAACTGGAATATCGACGATGTCGTCATTCAATGTGCGTGCTCTTGAATATTTTTATCACTCATCATTACGAATTAATTATTGAATTTATAGTAAGAACATAATTACCTGATTTCTATTAATAAAAACTAACTGGTATTACATCCGTTATATTATTGTCTACAAAAAAGTCTGACATCATATTATTTTATATTCTATTGTGTAAGACATGTATTAGTTGCAGATATTTATTGAATAAAAGTAGTTGAATTCAATAGTTGAAATAATAAAAATCACATTTTAGTATTTTACATAGTTTTCTGAATGTACTTGGCTATATTGTAATAATATAAACGTAGGCAGTAGAGAAATATTGCAACCAAATAATTGCGGATCAAATATTTTCAGGATACCCGATACCGTGATACGTAATAAAATCTGTATTAAACATGCTTATGAAAATTACTATATCATTTAAAGAGTAAATTAACAAAATATTATTTAACAGATACTAGGTATAAACTAATAACTATAAAGGATATAACTTTAATGTTATAAGATAAAAGTAGCAGCTGAAACAACAGTTTTATTACACCAACATGTATAATATCAAAAACCAGCCTACACAATAAAACATAATATTATTATGTAAATATAATAAGAATAAAACCATAAATAACCGATAAATGAGTCAACAAGCTTTACAAAAGATTAAAGGTTATAGGTAGTATGTATACAGTGGTTTGTCTCAATTAACTTTGATAAATTATCATATATATATATAGTTGGTAAATATCTTAAGGTTTATTCGTGTGCAGTATTATGAAGGAATATACGGATCTTAACCCAAATATACTGAAAGTATTGTTATTTTTGTATGTTTTAAATTAAATTAAAATGTAATACGTATCTTCCTATATTAGCTATATTGCATATATTGTATATATATATAGGTAACATATATATATTTTACATATACGTAACAATAGAGCTATAAATTATTACAAATTTACATATATATTCCATTATACAAATACATATAGTATAACATAGATATGAGGTATACTATTTATTAGCAGTTTTTGAATTTGAAAAATAAAAGAAGGGTGATTATGAGACTTAAAATAAAGTAGTTACATTTGCAATCATTGGATTTAACCTTACCGTGGACATTTCGAAAAATTAAAGGGGGTACGCTAAACAATTTAAAAAAAGAGGAGATACTTCATCCTTCCACGTCCTCCCCCGAATTCAAGCACTGCTTATTGGTGCCTAAACGGTTGTTGTCAATGATATTTTTGATTTGGAACCAACAGGTAAATTTCTATCCTCCCAAAGATAATTTTTCTATTTATTATTGATTATTATCATACTATGTTGCTTAATTGTCTTAATAAATAAAATGATTTATAAGTATTCTATGCTGTCTAAAATCCATCCCCTTTAAATAAAAAAAAAAAAAAAACACTGGACACTCCAATACTTAACATAATACGTGTCACGAATGCTACGAATCTTATAATTGTTTTAGCTATTATATCGTTTTCATTTCTTGAACAATATGATGTATACATTCCAAAAGGTTTATTTATTTCGAAGGTTATTTAAAGCAAATTATATAAATTAAGAAAGACATTTCATGTGTTATTCATGTGTATACTTATTAAAGTTAATACAAGTATTAAAATTGAATTAAATACATTATAATTGAACGTAGGAGTTTCGAAAACTCCTTCACGCACAATTAAGTACGTTTCTATATGCGGGTGGTTACTGGTTATACTGCAGGCTAACATTATTAATAATAAATTTGGATCATCATTCAATTAATTTCTTCAAGCATTTAAGAATTGGTCCTTTAAATCTTATAATGGGCACAGATTAGGCATATTATGTGAAAGTTGCACGATGCATATTTTTTAAACGTAGTCTTTTTTTTTTTGTTTCAATACTTTTAAAGAAGTTCATTTTTCATAACTAAATAGAATAATAAATGTATCATAATATTAATTATTACCTATGTACTTTATAACTTTTCAATAAAACGTATTTATATAGTATCTATCTAAATCTAATTAAGACAAATTTCTCTCGATAATGTCTATTTAAATTCCTGTTGCTGTCTCTTATTGTAAAATATATAATATCGTTCTATAATGTATATTATATTAGACTTACTGAAAGGATTGAGTTTGACTTCGAGTATAGCGGTGGACTGTATTTTTTCGATACCGTTGGTGGCCTCGCACGAGTAATATCCCTTGTCGTGCACTTCCAACTTGTTGATCCGCAACCGAGACCCCAGTCCGTTCTTATGTCTGGACGTGAACCGTTTGACCGTCAGCCGAGGCTTTGACTTCCTGTCGACGTTTCCGTTTCCGACACCGTCTCCAAAGACGTTAACTGGCGCCTCGTTCATGTACCACTGTATTCGTAGCGGTGGTGGTTCACCAGTCACCTCGCAGTTCAGCTTCACAGACTTGCCCGAGTCTCGAGTAACATTGTTCAGTTGTCGCACGAAATGTAAGACGCCTATATTACCGCAAGAAAGAAGAAAAAAATCACATTTTATTTTATATACAACATAATAATTGTGATATAATATTATATATTTCCTATATTATATAAATTTTTATTGTATATTATATAATATTATTGGACGATTATCAGATAACATTATGTTACAGAGATTATCAGGGGCGGATACAAGGAGGAGTTATGAGAGCTAAACCCATCCCTTAAATAATAATTTATTACTTTGTTTTGTCTATCAATAAATGTTACTTTCTGTATTAATAAAACTTATTCTTTTGTCTAGAATTAACTTTTTCCCATTTTCTATACTCGAAAGATAGTGGACATAACACTGTAAACTTTTAATTGTATAACTATAATAAGATGATGTAATTTTCACCATATTTGCTACGTAGACTTCTATAGCAATATTAAGTGCTAGGCATAAACGAATTAATAAGGTAATTTTTATATAATATTTGAATATTATATTTTGAAAATCATTAGTTAAACTCATAGGTTGTTAAATTCATGTTCATTATCCATAAAGGTACCTACTCATAATTTGTATGTAGCAAAAATAATATCTCCCCTCCAAATTTGTGGTATAAAAATGTGGTGTAAATTTAAGTTATCAACGAACCTATTTTAACATACAAGTATACTTTTTATATACAATTCGACTTGAAAAGAACTTCAAAGTTCAAAGGAATTATAAAAAAATTAATATATAGTTGTTAATATAATACTATTGGTACTACATTAATTTAAAAAATACATTATACTACCAAATATACCTATGGTATATCTGTAAATTATTTAATTCCTTTTAAGCTTTTGTCATTTAAATTTTAATAATATTATAATATGTGTGATAATAATTTATAATAATATTATAATTATAATAGTTATTTGAATATTTAATTGGAGACATTTTTTTCTTTGAATGGGAGGGAGCGTTTAAAAATAAAAATAAAACACGACAGTAAACATTATCTGCAGACTGCTGTGACCTCAAGATTCACACAATATTTAGTAATTTTGTATAATATTAAGGTATAATGAAAAGCATTAATGAATAAACCCTAAAAGAAAATATAAAAAATACATTATTTAATTACAATCGCAGAAAATAAATAATTATGGAATGATTAAATTATAACGATGGATGTTGGCATGTTGCTTAAAAAATGTGAAAAATTATAAAAGATTGAAGCTGAGAATATCTTACTAAATGAAATGAAAAATTACTAATATTCATAATATAACTTAGGTAATAAATTAGGACTACGAAATTAAAATATTTAATAAACATAGGTACCTATATTTTTTATACTGTCAAAGTTTTTACAAATAAGTTAATACAATATAATGTATGTATAAATCTACAATTCATATTTTTTTTATAAAACATACACAATACGTACAATAATAGTATTATTGCGTTAAGTTTTAGTTTTGGAGAATGATGATTTAATAATGTCGTTTCATGAATATTAATAATATTATATATATTTTAGTCGTAAAAAACTAAAAAGAGCAATTAAGTATTATTATTTATATATATAATTATATGTATGTAGACTAGATAATTAAAAATAGTTTATTAAGATAGAATTATTTATTGTTATTACATTATATTATTACCTATGTAAGCCATAATTTAAATTTTTTAATTGTCACGTGAAGTTTAAAATTTTTTTAAACAAATATTTAAATAATATAGTTTATATATCTACATAGTTTTTTTTGCATTCCGTATTTATATATTATGCGGATAATTAATTATTTGTTAATTGGCTATTAAAAAACATTTTTGTGGCTAGCCAGTCACATTAATATTTGAAATATTGGATCAGAATAGAGAACATTTGGAAAATCAAGGAGGATAGTAAAAAAGGATGTCGAAGTAATACAATTTTAGAAGGAGAAATGGATAGAGAAACTGGAAGTTGGTTGTGAGACGAGATGGTCTTAGATGCCAAAAACTCAAGAATAAGAATAAAAATAATCGTTTATAAAAAGCTTTTTATTTAATATTACTAACTCGTATAATATTCAACAAGTCTATAACCTATTGACCTGTTTCATTCGTAAGTATTGTATTATAAAATGTATAAATATTAAAACATGTTATAAAATGTCTCGATTAATCGTATTCATTTCTGAGAGGACGCTACCCCTGTTAGTTGCTTCTGATTTACTTCTTTCACACGTATAAGTAAGTATAAATTTACCTACCACAGTCTTGGTGCAGCTTATTTATAATTACTATTAAAGTAAATTAACCTATCATCAAATTTGCAAAGAAGAATGTAAACTTATGTTTTTTCAAATATTTGTATTTTAAAACTTAGTTAAAAAAAATGAACTATCAAGCTATTCATAATCTGTTTAAAAATAAAAATATTAAATAAAACTCAATGTTAGAGCACAGTCTATATTTTCCTTTACAAATTTGATAATAGGTAAAGTTATCTATTCTAATAACAGTCATAAATAAAATGTTCTAAGAGTGCTAAGACTGTGGAAACGTAGATCTTATATCCTTATACGTATATAAGAAATGTAAATATTTATTTAAACTTTTAATATTGATTTTTTTGTTAAATAAAATGATCGATATTATGATCGGTCACTAAAATTAGATATAGTAAAATTCTAATAGAAAAATACATTTTAATATTTACTACTACTGTATAACTTGGTAACACTAATTAAAACGTAAAAAAAAAAAAAAAATTGAGCAGCAACATCTTTTTTAATTATCTGAAACGGGTGAAGGCTATCGCGTTTATTAAGACCGTCTGATATAATAATATTATAATGTAGATCGTATCGCCAGAACATTCGAGTTAACATATTGTTAAATACTGGTATGTATTTATATTTTAAACAACGTAACGTATTATTTGAATAATATAATATATTTTCTTAGTAACAACCACGGTTATATTATAATTTACCATGGTAACAAGAAAGATAAATTTACATATTAATATAATCAAGGTACAATAGTTAATCAAGGTTAAGAAAGGATGTATCAGAAAAACATTTTGACAAGTAAATGTTTTTATATTTACTATTTAGCATTAGTACCTACCTATAATTTTAAATTTAATTTTGCCGCCATTAGTTATTTAGCGATTTAAATGTTTTACAGAATAGATTTCGTACATAATATTTGGATAATAATATACCTACCATTATATTATTGGCTCTATAAAGTAATTTTATATTTAATAGACGCATGTTAGGGTGAGTGTAGTGTTTAATTTATTTTATTCATCAATATTATTTTATAACAATACATTAATTGCCTAAATTAAAATATTTTTTATCATATGAAATATGATATGAAAATAATTATTATTAAAGTATTTAATATAATATAATAAGTTATAAATAATGTTGTATGTTTTGAAACAAAAATAAATAATAATTTAGGTAGGTAATATTAAAATGTGAATATTATATAAAAAAAATCATCTCACTTGATCTGTTTCCTTTTGGTAACAGCACGTCAATGTTGTCAATCCTATCAAATAAAAATGTATTTGTAACCGAAAATTATTATATATAATTTACTAATAAAAATGTATGTTTTACTCGTATGCACTAGAAGAATTTGTGTCAGAGTCGTAGTCTTCGTAGTTGGTAATGCTACTGTATTCTTCGATATTTGGTGCCGGTTCTCCGTCGTCTGAGAAAACTGAAATAAAACAATAAAACCGTTAAATTAAGTACAGAAGATAAAACTTTTATAATAACTATGTTACACATTATATTGTTATATTGTTAAAATATAATATCGACATTTTTTCCTCCGTACAGAGGAAAAATTAAAACTAAAATTAATTATAAGAACAATCACAACATGTCTTACGGTAGGGGTTCTTAATCGGTGGTCTATTGAATTCAAATTTCTTTTTTTTATAGGTACTTATATAAAAAAAATGTTTTTTAAAATAATATTCTAAATATTATGAACGTATACTAAATCTAATAATCTATTACGATATCATAAAGCCAAACAGATGATTAAAACGTATATGATATATAATTACGTTGCTCAGACATTATCCAAAGAAGTAGTGTTCGTGTCTGAGGTTACGATAGAGTTTTATATAGGTTATGATCAATGGATAATATAATATATAAATATTAATACACAATTTTAATAAATTGTATAGAATAATATCAGTTCAGTTGTTCTTGGTGGGCTGATCATTTAAATACTTATTGATTTGGAAATTTAACGACATAAAAATATTCAAAGATTTATAAATATATTATGTAAGTGTGTATATTGTAAAATGATACGTAACGCCTTACGCTAGCAATATATGTAAAATATATATTATGAAACTAGCAGAATTTATTTTATGAATTTATATTTATAATATAACCGAAATAGTTCGTGTGTATAAATATAAAAAAAGTATTAAAAAACGAGTAAGTTGAAAAACATTTTAATTTTAAATATTTCGGTTGTGTAACACAAATTATACGAATCAATGTAGGTATAACAATAAACTGTTGTTGATATTCTTTATTTTCCAACTATAGAAATATTAAAGTAGATAATAAATTAAATATTATATTATTCAGTGTTTTTCTTGGTTTAAAAATTCAATAAACCTTATGTTTATATTGTTAAATAACCTTTTGTCAATTTTCTGTTTTTATTATCAATAGTTTAATTATTCGAAAATAAGTGAAGTATTTTAGATTCTAAGCGAAGTGAAGAATGTATTAGTTTTACAATGATGTTTTTTTTTTATATGTCTGAAAGCACGATTTCGGGTAGAAATAATGGTTCGTTTACCACAAATAGAGTATGCTTTCGGTTGCAAATTGCATCTAGTTGGTACTTTATTTAGCTTATTTTTTGAATTTCACAAAACGTTTTCCCCGGGAGAAGTACAACTACTAATGCAATTTTGAATCTAGGGTTGACTCGACAATTTTTTTGAGTACTCTTATAGGTAGTTCACGTAGTAAAATTTTAGAACGAATTATTAGTATATTGTATTATATTGAGTTTCACTCAGAATTGTATTTTCGAATGCAATATCATTGCATTTAAATATTAATTATAATAAATTATTAATTTTTCCCATGATCAAAGGAATGAAGGAGGAACGTCCAAAATCGTCTTTCCCACTTTTTGTAAACACATTGTTTTTATTAATATCAGGTTGAAAAGAAAATTACGAATTGTTTATATACCTACCTATATGTACTCGTATAATAATTATAATGCGGATAAAATGTTTTTTCTTATAAAAGAAAAATGTGTTTGGGTTTCCGGTTGAAATATATAACATAATAAGAGTATATCAATTAACGACATATTATTTTGATTTTTTGAGTTTTACGAATATTATTATCGTCACCTGCAGTAACAACTAACAGTTTGTTAAACCGTGCGCGTCATTTTTCGTGACAACACGGAAACTACCAACCTATGTCCTATATAATATTTTATTTAAACGTATTGTAATTAGACACAATAGAAAAATATACATAAATTACGTTTATTATAATATTTAAAATGCATATGTTTGGATAATGAATGGTCTTTAAAATATTATATAATATAGGTTTACAAACGCCTGAACACCGTGTCTTACGACCTTACAGTCTTTTCTATAAATATATTACAGCCTTTATAGTTTACATACAAGTGATAATTTAATTTCATGTTCCAATAATGGTCTGACTTCCTTAGAAATTGTTTTGGAGAAACAAGAATATTGGAGATTTAGCAACCTCCACAAATTTTACACATATTTCAAAAAATATAATATACGAATACTAAGTTCCATTAAATTTAATTTCATTGTTACTATATTACATAAATTTCGTTTTTCAAAACATTTCTACTAAAAAATTGTTTTTCCATTGATATTATGTTTTTAATGTTATTTCCATTATTAACACACAATATTATGATCACTCTGTATATTATATCATGTTCCATTATAGGTCTGTATATTTTATTTTGGACATCTGTCAACGGACAGATAAAAGTCAATGTGTACAATATTATTATTGTCCTGACTATAATATTATGGTATATTGTTATACCTATTGCACGCGGTTTTGATGGACACTACACGCGCAAAGCGGTCTACACAATATAATACAGACACTATATATACAGAACGATCAGAATATCATGTATAATTGTTATTATAATTATTGTTTACACTAAAGTAAAGTGTATACCATTTTTGTCACATGAAATTCTGATCACACTGTATATTGTTAAAATATGTACTGCAAAATGTTTAAAAAGTATGGTACCAGTCTAGTGTACAGGTGGTTTTTTCTTTGCCTAACAAATATTTCTGAATTGTGATTTTTAATTTATTGATATAAATATGGACATCGTTCAAAACCGCACAATTTATTTACCGTCCTATATAATATTTTTCTTCTTTTAGGAAATATTTGTTGTATTTATTAGAACTGCATATACTTGATTATATATAATAGTTATTGTCCTCAAAATCGTATTTTATTTATTATAATTGTTGTTAATTATTTAATACGAAAACAAAATTTGCAGACATTTACGTCTTAAATAATTTATTAAGTACAGCATTGATTTTTCAATAGCGTGCAATAAGATCATTTCACAATTCAAATGAGAAATATTATAACTTATGATTAAATAATAATATTGGACCCTGACCGTTTTAAATGTAAAATATCTTGTGTATATTTTTTATAAAAAAAAAATTATATTCGGTGTAAAAAATAGAAGTGTCCGGTATTTAAAATTTAAAAGCAGTAAATTTTTAAGTGTGAAGTTATTACTATGACTGAGTAAAACGCAACGTTCAGTACTTTTTGAACACTCTGTACAGTATGACGTGTGTGTTTTTAATCGAATATTTTCCCGTGAATAAAATGAGGACAATGAGTTTCACGGCCCTTTCAGATCGCACCCACAGAGTAGGTACAAAAAAAAAGTATACATTGATGGTGGTGAGATTGTAACGATTTTACTATTGTATTATATCGAACGTGAAAAAAATAAACTTAGGTATATTATATTGGTACAATAATGAATTTTACGTGTTTTTGATAGATGATTGACATTTGGACGATTTTATATTATTATATTATATTGACTACCAAGGGTATTCGAGACTATAATAACATAATACATATATTGTATTAACATAGTAATATAGCACTGTTAAAGTATTTTTTAATTAAAATTTATATAATTATCATTTACCTAAATGTAATATTTTACTTCTATTATTATTCTATTTATTTTACGAACACATAAACATTTATAATAAATGCCAAAAGTAATACACGTTCTACTCTTTCTTATACCTGATTTGTATTTGATCATAAAATGTATATTGTAAAAAAAATAATATTAGCATAAAAAATGTTCCGTAAAGTGATAATTCAAGACTTTAATTTTAAAGCACTTTATTTTATACGAGCTTTTAGCTGAAGTCACTAAGCCATAAATTATGCGACATTTAAATAGTGTTTTTTGATCTAAAATTCTGCTGTTAGTTGTAAGTTTAGTATTTACTCTACAAATAAAACACGTAATTGTTCTCGAGCTTTTGATTATTATTTTGATGTCGAGTTCTATATAATTATAAACGAATTTACTTTTAAAAACATATTTTTATTTCTAAAAAAAATATTTATTATTCATACTTATTATAGATTAACATATTATTTATATAATATGTGCATTATAATATTTTAGATATCTATATATTTTAATTATTACTTTGAAAATGTATGTTACGTAATACATATAGAAAATGAGTAAAAAATGATAAATAAATTGATGCTTAAAAAATATAAAATGAAACGAAAAACGACATTCCCTACGGGATTAAGATCAACCTGATATATAATTCGTGTTCATCGATCTGTAAAAAAGTTCTTAAATAAATACCAATTTGTATACATATATTGTAATATACCTATATGCTATATGTATAATATAACAACTAACAAGTATTTATATAGTATAGTGGCAAAATAGTCAAATCGTATATTAAAAACATATTTCTATACAATTACTCCAAACATATACAAGATGGGACAATATAGTATACCCATACGTATTACCGAGGAACGATTTCTGCAGTGACAGTGCCCGAGCTATGAAGAAAAAGCTACAGAATAAATCCGAAACTCGATTTTTTATACCAATATGTTTGTATACAAATACGTTATAGTTATTTATAGACATATGCTGTATAAAGAGGATTTATAAGTTTTGTTGATAATTAGGTTAGGTTCATATTAGGTAAATCACAAATATTAATATCTTTGTAAAAGATTTGATTAAAATAACATATCTATCTTCTGTTAATTTAATTTGGATTTCTTAATTTTTGGCTTTGTCAATATAATTATATGAATTATTCTTAGCAAAAATATATTTATATTTGTTAATATAAGATCTGTTATTTGCTTTTTATTCAAATGCTGTAAATTTTCTTCAAATGGCTAACTTTAGTTTATTCATTAAAATTAATTTCTAGATTATTTCCTTCGTTTTCTTAATAAGCATTTAATTAATTATTTTTCCATCTCATTTATTTTTTGAAAATGTTTATTTTGTATTAATTTGAACTTTTAATGGCATCAAAACCAAGTAATATAGATCATAAAAATTATTACACGTCTTGTTCCTTTTCATTTTTATAAATCATTAAGTGAAAATGTTGTATTAGTAAAATTTACTACACTGATTGCTTTAAAAAATAAGGTTTTTACTATTTTAAGTATTATTTAATAATTTACAAATGTTATATTTGAACCGCATCGTACATTTGTTTAACACTATATATTATTTAGTTATCAAAGCTTGTAATGTGATCAGTGGTGTATATTTTTTATTTTCTAAACGTAAATTTCGTAATTTTCGTAATTTAGTACCTATAAAATACAATTAAATCTTAACCAAAGTGTTAGGTTAGATTAGTAGCATGAAGATTATAGATACTTTGATTTTGTAGATATCCTGTCTTCACCACATATATATAAATATGATTTTATTAAGGCTATTATGGTTACTATTTACTTATTTAGGATAGTCGTTTCTCATATTTGTTGCAAAAGTAGGAAATTACTACTGGTCAGTTATAATAATATAATATACAGTCTTAAACTCTTATGGAATCGAACAAACACGTCTACCCTATTTTTTTGTCAATTTTGCTGTTGCACACTTTTCAATTTATACAACCTTAAACTCCGTCTAGCATTCTATTTAGTTATTTAGTCTTTATTCTTTCTTTGAAAATGCTACTGAACACTGTGTGATATATTACACAAACAAATAGAGGCTGAAATACGATCTCATGTTATCAAATAACAAAATATCTGTAGATCCCGGCGGTGAGAAATTTATAATAATTTTTTGTAAATTTATATATAATATGCGCGATTTATCGTACTTTTTCGATGGAATAACATTATGCACAGTATACGGTCTTTATATATTTACAATACAAACACGTCGGTCCGTTACAATATTATACTAAAATAACATTCAATGTATTTATATACAGAGTGATATAATTTTCCCGATTCAAAAATGATGCCACATAAAATACACAATAATATACATACATAAGTAGGTATACGTCCATTATTCGTGTAACGTAATATTCTGGTCACTCTGTATATTAAATTTTATCTGACTCCACACGTCCTACACGTTCATCTCACCACCGATCATCGCTGAAGGGTCGGCGTGCCACCGCCCGATAGGATGGGCTATTCGTTATCGACGCGAGCTGAGGACCGACGATGTGTCATCAAGCCGCACGAGGTGCATCATATATACGTTATGTATATGTTATATCCACCCGCAGGATACAAAATATTATATAATAATATGATTGACACTATCAAACGGTTGGCATCAGTGCATCACCGCATATTGCGTTTTTACCCCTTAAAAAAATAAAAAAATAACCCCTCCTTAATTTCACTCTGTATGAAATGTGTTAGTGTTAATTCTTTGAGTAGTAATGTGCGCAATTCGCCTACATATAACATATACACTATACAGGGTGATTAGGATGTTATATGTCACAGAAATTCCATCATTTTATATTAAAAAAAGTATACAACTTCACCTAACCTAACCTAGACTATAAGGTTTCTATTTGATTTAAAAATGTTGACCACCGCACATTTATAAAAAAAGAGCACATTTATAAGGGCTTTTGAAAACATCAAAACTTTATATAGTATTATAGCAGAATATTATATTGTATTTTTTTATATATTTCGAATATTAAAATAAGAAAACCATTGTAATATTACAATTAGTGCTATATCTCAATAACATTTACCAATTTCATATCTTTAAACATTTCTCGTCTCGCACGCATTAATTTGTTTAAAATTTCAAAAATCTTTATTTCCGAATAATTATTAAAAATATGAGATATTTAGCACGCAGTTTTTGTGAACTCCATTCAGTCGATTCTCATTTTATATAACTAGTGGCGGTTTTTGAACATTTTTTAGGGGGAGTAGAGTCCCCGAACTTTACAAATTCATTATTTAAACATATTATTTTAAAAATGTGACTTTTACAATTTTTTTTTTAATATATAATATACATTTATAAAATAAATTCAAGTTTCTTTTTTTTTTGCGAGTTCATTTATAATTTTGTCTAACGTCAAGTTGAATTTATCTTTAAATTACAATAAATATTTTAAATATTAAAATATAATATGAAATCAAATTTAATTAAAATACTTAAATTTTAAATACGATTAATAACATTATATAATAAACTTTAACTCCTGGGGAAGGTCTAGACTCCTTGGAGACCCCTCCCCCCCATAAAACCGCTACTGTAACTATCTACTATACAATTTCAAAACATACTACGTATATGTAAATTTAAATTTTTAAATTTTAGTAAAACAAAATATATTTGAACCATGATTAATTTTTAAATGAAGTATGTAAAAAGGTATTGAACCGGATAAACACAGTGAGATATTCATTTGTATGGTATAATAATATATATTATAAATAAACCGATTGAGCGTGATTTCAAATAATAAACGTGTACCGGTAAGCACCCAAACACTAGGGGGTGAGTGTCAGTCGCCGAAATCTTTGTCAAATATTTGTCTCTGACAGATTCTTATCACAAACACACACATGATATACGTTATTATTTCTAATATATAATATTATTTATGCGCATATATGATGTGTGATAATATACCCAGAAACGAGTTATCTTTACGAAGGGATACGGGCAAAGGGAATATTTCTGTGTAGGGTACAACGCGTAATAATATATAACCGCATGTATATGATTTCGTCGAATATAATATAATATAATATACAACAATATATAAATTAAATTATATAGGTACGCGTGAGATTATATGATTACATAATATTATATTTTTAACCCAACTTATAATCAGAATGAGTTAGACAAATAGGTATAACAATATATGTAGGTATTTCCTGCAATAGTTTAAATTAAATCTTTAAGAAAAAAACATTTAAATCGTATAAAATAATAAACAGTATATTTGTATAATACAATCATAGATTAAATATTCATGATATACACGAATAATGATAAATATGAATAAATATGAATATTGATATCATGATATCATTTAAGTTAAGTATTTCGATTCAATATTTAAATTTCCAATAGTTTTCAATACAATAACTAAAACTATAACTTATAGGTACAAGGATATTACACATTATATTACAATGCGTTGTACCTATTATTCTTTAAATTCTTTATTAAAATAATTAATGAAATCAATGTATTTTATGATTTTCCATATCAATTTTATTCCATATCAAATTTAAACCTCAATATTATTCATAGAATTCTTAAAGATTGTTAAAAAAACAAACATTTATTATTTTGTTTTGTACTCATGTAATTTGAGGAAAGTTCTTTGCCGGATTTCCGGAATATAGTAATATTGTAGGCACCTTACTACCATTACTGAATAGTGGCTATACTTATACCAAGTGCGTATAAAAACATTCATCTATGCGTCATTACTTTAATTTTTTATTATTATTAATCACAGGGAATTTTTTATTTTAATTACATAACGGAACAAAAAAAAAAATCGAGGGGGAGTAGTCCTAGTAGTAGTGTCATATTTTGTTTCAAAACAAATTGTTAGTGACTAAAAATAAAAAGCGGAACACCAGATGTTTTGCGTGTGAACACTAAGTTTGCACTTTTAACATATTTTTTTCTCACTCGAAAGGTATAGATATCAGGTTTTAGTTTTTACCGTCTTAGTTAAGTTTCGATTTATTTCAAGAGTCGGGAGAAAATTATCACAAATCTATTGTGAGTGTAACCATAATATACATCGTTGTTTATAATATTATCTACTACGCTGTTATGATTATAAACACGATACCGACACGAATATATTATAAATTGTAGTAGTAACAGATAGCTGAGTCGTATATTTAACAAGTGAGTTTAACTAGATTTTATGTTATATTCAACAAGTAGTGATCTATAACAACCGTGAAATTAGAGAAAAAATAATAGGTACTTATATAGATAATATATGTCTTCAGGAAAACGCCCGTGTGATTATTTCAGTTTTACATATTTAAAACTCGCGACACTTAAATATTATACTCGTATATTATACGTCATTTATACCGTTTATATTATATACAGGTGCTATATATATAAATATATTATACGTATAAAAAATAATTCTCCTTTAAGCATTGAAAAAATGACGTGACTTTTTGGGGTCATTGTATAAATACGAGTATAATATAATAATACTCGTGTGTGTTATAACTTTATCTAAACAAATAAGAATTTTTTGAGCTCGGATTTGAATGCTTTAAACACTATTTAGGTGCTAGCAATTACTATCAAAACTATAACCGAATTATAATAATAAGCTTATAAAAAAAATATAATTTTCCTATTGTCATTGTAAACGATATATAATTATTAAGTATTAAGTAATATGTTGATAAATTATTAATGATTATCAGAATATTCAGAATTATTATATTATATATCTAACCCGTTGCCATGTATGTTATGTTATGTCATAAAAGTTTATATAATATTAATATTAATTTAATTGTAACATAAGTATAACTATGGCACCTAGTTAATAAATTCAACAAATCGTTCATGAACTTAATTTTTTTCAATCTTTAATTTATGTTTCTTGAACAAATACTAATTTAGAAAAATGAAAATTCCAATTAGTTTTATCACAAATATGATTTAATAAATCGCAAATGAATTTTGAAGAATTAAATAATAAGATTCAAATAATAGCTATAATGAATATAATACATTAGTCTAAAAATTCTTCATCGTTATAATACCATTGGAATTCCATTGGAGATGGACGCTCCTGACGTTATCATTATTTTGGTTATTTAAAATGCATATTATAATATCGGTTAATTTACTTAACACATTATTTAAAGTTTTAATAGTATAATAATTAATCATTTTAACAGTATATTAAAGCTGATATAGTCCTTTTATTACAAATTTTTCTAGTGCATAACTCGCGTCTTTTCCACCAATATAGACTATAACAACAGGAATATCATACTTATGTATACGTATATATATATCATATTTTTGTTATTCAGTTTAATTTGATTATAGATAAGTTCGACTTCCGAACCGAAACCAAATAATAGAAGTTTGATTCTATTTTCTGGACATATTGACCCACCTCTAACAAACAGCCAAACAGATAATCTATTGGATAATGAGGATATAACAGGTAGTATTATAAATATTATATATCGGTATACGGTGCTCGTGTAACATGTAATAATAATAATAAGAATAAAAAAAAAAAATATATTTTTAGGATCGTTTAAATTGAAAATAAACACACAATATATAATATAATATAATACATCGTTTATATGAGATAAACCAACAATATATTTGTAAGATTTATGGACTTCGTCTTCGCGCTACGTTAAAAAATAATAATACTACGCGGAGCTCTTAATAATATCAACAAACAGTGATAGGTGGACATAATTATTATCTTAGGCTGTAAATCATATAATATGATAAACGTATACTATATTCACGCGTAGTTTATACGTATGTCGTATATTATAGGGGACGGATAAATGTATGTAAATATTAATTTGTATAATAGAATATAGGGTAAAGTAGATTAGACTTAACACAATAAAAAGTTAAAATATTGTTTTAAAAAAAATCCGTCAACACGTGGTTTAACCGCGAGCATGATAAACAATAGCCTCCTATCCATTCCACACTAGTACTCTTTCACTATATTGTATTATCGTTAGAATCCCACTTAAAAAAAAAACATAGCCTATGGCATACTCATAAGTCGTATATACACATATTATGTAGATATTATATACATTGTTACAACCTCAATTAAGGCAGTTAAAGACCTTGTCGATAATAATAATGATCGATTTACCGTATACGAGGGTGGGACGTTTAACATCGATTAATAAATAATACAAATAATCATGAAACGAAATTAAATTAATATAAAAACATAAATAATAATCGATGAGATTTTTTTAACGTATATGCGTACAAAGTATGAATAATTTTTGGATATTAAACGTATTAATTTTGTACGAATATAATACATCAAAACATTAAATAAACCTAAATTATAATATATTATGAAGTTTATGCGTTACAAACGATCGAAATATGTATGTTGATGCATATTTTAAAATTTTTTACAACCAAACTATCAGAAAATAATAATAAGCAATAATAATAATGTAATTTTTGGTCATAGAAATATGAGTGCCATTAAAATTGTATAATCAGCTATTTACTAGATAAAATAAAAATCTTATCTGGTTGCGTATACTATAAAGTTAGGTTAGTTTTTTTCTTCAGATTTTTTCATAATTTTGTATTTGTACATGCAAAATTATATCGTTTTTTTTATATTTTTTAGGTGCTATGTTAATACCTATATAATGATAATTTATCAAAACGACATATTGTATTAATTATTATATGAGTATTATGTAGTAAAAATGTTTACGCAAAAAAATTAATAAACACTAAAATAGGTAATTATACTTTATTGATTTGTTTGGTCGTTAAAATAAATGTGGTGTAATTCAAATTTGTAGCTGACTATAAGTAATAGTTATAAGTGTTGGACAACCATCAACGAGGGCGAGTATAAAAATATGTGAATGCATAATATTCCGGCCTTCAATTATGATGACTAAAGCAGCAGCAAAGAAAAAATGAAATTTATTATTCTTAATAGTGTAAATTTGGGTCTTAAGTCATTTTACCACTATTTATATAATATAAATTTACTATATTAAAAGTAATAAAGATAATTTTATATAGATTTATTATAATTAGATATGGTACGACGCGTATAATATATGCATATCGCTATATTACTCAAAACCCCTATTAGCCTTCTCGGACCACCTGAGCTTAAAATTGAGTTACACGACGTGATCCTTTAATATTTCATTCGCCCCTCGAACAACCAAATTTAATGCCAATGTAATCCTACTGTACAGGGATAGCTTTTAGTCCTCCGCAATGAGGTTTTAGTGAAATTTAAATGTTAACGTGTTTTGCCATAATTCTTAGTTCATAGTTGTTATTTTTTTAATTAAAAATATTATGTACTTTAGATAGGGATAATACAGCTAGTAGTTTTGTTGACTCATAAAAAAAAAAACAGACAAATAAAATTCAATTAATCTAAAATTGTATTTATAACTTTTATAAGTTAAAGTTAAACTACCTATATATCTACTTATATACTTTCAATTTTCGATTGAAAATACGATTACCGCGGTTATGTTATTACTTATTACAAATCCCCCTTTGGTTTTATAGAATATATATAGTAGTGTTTTGATGACGCATAAGCAACTTTCATGCGAGTGTGGCCCTCCGATAAAGTTTGTCTGTAGATCTCAAACAAAAACAAGACGATGAATTCTAAAGCGTAATGCTGTATATGTTATTATAAAATATTTTGTACCCGTAGGTATATTATGAAAATATAATATATTGATTTTCATTTCATCAGCGCCCTGACATTTCAGGGATTAGGTGTGTATAATATCATTATTATAATCCAAACCCCAGTCTTTGAACGAGTGAAAAATAATTAATATCCCCGGACACATTTATAATTAAGTATTTTTATGAAATTCTCGTCTCGACGGATGCGTTGATATTTTTAATTTTTATTTAGCGCTGATGCGGAAACCAGATGTTGGAACGAATAACATCATACTAAAATGTGTAACGTTTTATGTAATAATATGCACCTCACCATAGTCTCACTACCTACAATACCTTTGTTCAAAAACACGTAGCGTAGTGTATAATATTATAAATTGTCTGGAAGTTTATATTAGTTAAAATCAGAATTTCTATGATAATAGAAATTACTAGTTATTATATCATAAAATATACGTCGCATAATTTCTCATAATTCATAAGTCATAAGCTTAACTATAAATACGAATCAATAAAAACGATTCACTTCAAAATATAGTATTTTTCATTCATTATTGATTCGAGAATAAATGCGTAGATATGAACATGTTATAAATTTATAACAATATTATAATATTGTACACATTTACACAATGTCACTGATACGAGTTATTTTGTATGATTCTGATTTCTGAAACTTGGTCACACAGAAAAAGAACGAAAATAAGTTCATTGTTAATGGAAAATGTATGGTTAAGTTAAAGACGAATTAAGCTCTCTATAAAGCTAGAAACATTATATTATATAATGATATTATGATATCAAATGTAATCAAAAGAGGAAGATAATTTAAATTTGCACTACGTAGCAGTGTAGAGCAGATTACTGTAGGGAAAATAATTTTCTGAAGACCAAAGCTGTGCTAGGAAGATGTTATAAAAATACGGATATAGGTAGTTTCAATTGAAAGAATCTAGAATTGGACAGAGTAGGACGGAGGTTTAGTTGTGAGATTTGATGATATTAAGGGCTCGTTGAACCTATAAAGAAGAAGAAAATTAATATAATATTTTAGATCACGAAGTTTTATGAAATTGTATATTTTAAGTTTTTTTGTCAGTAATATTTGGATAATATATATCTTAAGATAATGACAATATTTGTTATTATATAAATCTGCATATTTAATGACAATTGCATATTATTTCGACTAAGTTTAGGTTTATTACATAATGAGTCGAAAAAATATAAAATAATATTTTGTTGGTGAGTAGAAAATTCAGTAATCTACTTTTCATCACTTTTTTTTCTTGAAGTATATTAAGTTGATTTATAATTTTCATACCTATATAATAAATTGAGCATTCTAAATATTAATAAATAACTCAAAATAAAATTAAATATAGTGAACATTTACTCACGATTACTAATTTACAAAATTAAGAAAAATTACAGCCACATTATATAACATTTGTTGATACATTTTAGTCCGTAGTTTTCCTTGCTCTGGTTATTTCCATATAATAATAATATGTAATATTATGTAATGTATACATTATCGAATTTTTTATTACCTATTGCTACTGACAAGCGTCAATAACCAATGTGATAAGAGTGAACACTATAATAGTATTATAGTATACTTATACTGTATATAGGTACAGGTTTCAATGTCATTTCCGTTATTTTTAATAGATGAAATTCTGATCGCCCTGTTTTTTAAAGGTCACCGGGGTAATTTGCAACATCTGTTAATCTGTAAATATAAACCAATTGCAATTTGCATTTAATCAAATGCTTATTCATATTGTGTTATGTTCATAGGTGTTCACATTTTTTCTCAAATATGCACATATTATGTAGCTGTTGTAAAATATTTTTATTGTTAAAATTAATGTGCTCCCTATAGACACCTCGAGGGAACGGTTAGTATTTCGTATCCGTAATAATATTATTGTTTATTATTAACAATATAAACATTGAATAACGGCCGAATTAGGCGCTCTGCTGTTTTATTCATATTATAAAATGAACATAATTTGTTCACCCTTCCGCGCACGTCTTTTATCGTCGTCACCTCGTTGCCATAGGCCTGCAGAGTGGTATAAATAATTAATTGAAACAAATTAAAAACTAAACAGACTAAAATCTAAATTGAATAAATAAAATAACTTATGGTACTGAAAGACACTTTTGCTATAACTGGCCGTATTCCTACAAAGCTAAGAATTACGAAAACAAAATATTTTGTCAAGAGAAATAAAATAATAATTATAGTCATACGTATTGTGTCAGCGTTTGGTATTATGACCACGGTAATGGTTATCGCGTACAAGCTTACACGTTTTCCACATATAGGAAATTTTAGATGCACCAAAATATAATATGTATATATATATATAATAATTACGAGCAATTGTAAAATATTATTGAATATTTTAAACGCACACGTTGCGCGTTCCCACATAATATTATATATCGCCTGGCGACGGGCATTGTTATTTCGTCGACGTCACACGGCCAGTTCTGGACACGAAATTCTATCAACGCGTGTTCGACGTTAATAATTGTCGTACCGTTCGCGAAAACTCTTTTCGGACGCGTTTTGTGTGCACGCACGAATCTGTTTTGTGTGTTTGACGACTGTTTGTTCAGCTGCTAACATTCGTCAAGTACACTTCTCGTGGAAAATGGGGTAAGTGCTATGTTCCGTATTTACTATATAATAATATATATATGGTGGTCGTCAACGATGCACATATATATATATATACGAATTGATGTATTTTATTTATATACCTATATATAAACTGCCGTCGACGGGAAGAGAAGACAAGAAAAAGGAGACAGAATTTCAATAGCGTGTACAATATAAGTACACTTTTTGGGTCTATTGTTAAAAACTGTCCCGAGGATGTTGGATTGGATGGTGGTGGTGGTGGTGGTGGGGGGGGGAGGGTAAATCACGATAATTGAATTAAACGTATATGCGAGGGCGTAGTATTGTTATTGTATGAACTACGAAGAACGCCGCGACACGAGTCAGTTAGAATGAACGAGCGATAGAAAAAAAGGTGAGATACCGTAAAAAATAGTAACGTTATAATATTAAATTGGATCTTTTTTATGTTTATTAATAATTGAACGAAAACGTATCGAAGGGTAGAAAATATGAGTATTATAAAATGGAAAAAAAAAACTTTGGAAATTTCGTCGACAATATTATTAAGTAGAAGGTATTATACACATAAACATTATCATATAAATATTATTCTCGTATAATATAAGTTATTACTATAAAACCTACACACGAAATTTTTTTTTTTGTAACATTTATATACGAGTAAAAAACAGCATCGTATTATTATGATGATTATTATAATATATAATACATTATATTGTATTACCAGTTTAGAAACGCATACAAAACACACGACGACGAATAGACACTCTATACTTCATTCTATATACGATACACGGCAGTTCGAGTCACAGGCGATTTTTCATTTTTAACGATGTGTGCCCATGCGGGATACCGGCCGAATATATTTACATGTACCGTGGTCGTATATATATTTATATAATATTATATATACCGTGGTACACGTCATATTGTACACACACGCACACACACGACAACAAAAACAACATGCACCCGCCGTGGCCAGACGTTAACGCACGCACGCGTTAGTTTTAACCACTTGTATATTACCGTATACCGTAATCGTGGTGCTCGTTGGTAGGTATAATCATATATTATTCTAACATAATAAAAAAATATCAACATATGAATATTATTAACGACGTTTTTAAAATGCCGAGAGCGCATTTTCGGAAAAAATAATGTAATTAATGATGTATAATATACGTATTTAGATGTATTGAAAATCGACCGTTGAACGTCGTTGAGTTCAAAAATACAAAATAAACATGATATCAGATTTGTAAATATATATATAAAAAAAATTATAATTACTCCCATCCATCAAGTACGCACTAAACATAATTTTATTATATATTGCTGTCACTGTAGTTATACGTTTATCGCAAAATATTTCGTAAATATATATTTTGATTATAAATAATATAAAAGTTATTAACGTGAAAATCTAGTTAAGTGAAGACTAAAGATTGTTATTGATCGGTCTTATTATTATAATATTTTATTCAACGTCATATGTTGTATTATCGTCATTCTATAGAATTCCGAACTCTAAGTAGGATGTATAAAATGTACATATTATACGATAGTTATACGATAATACATCAGTAAATTAAGTGTACCGTAAACCGTAGTAAAAAATACATTTCTAAAATGAATCAATATTATCAATAGTTAGTTATCTTAACGACTATCGCACACATCATACGTACCTATACGAATTATTACGAAAAAATTCCATGTATTACAAGTTATTGAATAGTTTTGGTATTTTATTTTTCACTCTTAGAGTATTTGTCGTTGCATGTTCATAAAGATGTCAGAACGCTTTTCTATTGAATTGTATAAAAATAAAAAATTAATTATTCTAAAAATACAGTTTGAATCTAATGAGAAATACCTACAACCAAATATTTAATGAAATTTCAATGCTTTAAAAAATAAATGCAAAATGATAAAGTACTGATGAAAAAAAATTTGTTCTGCGTACTATAGTAATTCAAGAACAGTCAACAGAAACTAGACAAAGATTTCGTCAAGAGTGTACTTGCAATCAAATTGTAAAAATAAAAAAAAACAAGTTTGTACCTATGTAAAAAATAATATTATTATTGTAATTCGAAAAGTGATGCATCAACTGCATGCTGCAATAAATAATAAATATTATATCCTAATTCTATAAATATAATTTATGTTACAAACAGCATATTATTATAAAATATATTAATCGTATTTACTATTTTAATAAAACACCATTCACTAAAATTTTATACCTTGCCAAATATAGCATTCTGTATAAATACTTTGCTGGTAACAGTTTATAATTTACTTATTAAATAATATTAATAAATTATTTTTAGCAATTTAATGTTTTAAATAATTATTATGTTTATAATAATATGTATACTATATTATAAAATATCAGGATTTTAAAACATTCGAAAAATATTTTTTAGGTGATTAGATACAGGTTTCCCAGTAGGTAAATATAAAGTAGCATTTTCTTTGAGAGAGTTATCACGTGCGCTGTGTATAGTTCATAACTATAGTAATTTTTTTCAGACCGAATTAAAGTTGAATTATTAAGTTGTTCGACTTGGAGATAGAAACAATATCAGAAGAAAAAAATGCGGCAATATTCGTGAAAATCTCGGTTGTATGACCTTTTATAATTAGATTTACGCGAATAACGCACAAGCCTCGCACCGTTTTTCACAATAGTTCTGATGATTGCGCGCAATTTTGCGTCCTATTGTGGTGCGAATTGCGAACCGGACAGACGATGAAATTGAATTTTCATGTTCACTAAGAGCTGTGTCCTTATCTCCTCTACTACTACCAAATATATTTATTTATATATATTATATATAATTTTATAAACTTTTGTAATAAAAAATGTAAACTTAACCCTCCAGTACATCAAAACTATTTTTATAGAATTAATAATTATAAATAATAAATAAATATAGAAATATAGATCAGAATATCGTGTTACAAAAATATTAGAAATAATATTAATTTTAATAAATGATGTAATTTTCACTATTTTTGTAACAGAATATTTTTATAACTCTTATATTTAGTTGACAAATAATGATTTACTAAAGAAATATGGTACAGTATAATTAGTATCAACATGTTAAGATATGTGTTTTAAAATGATAGATATCGGTGCAAAGTTGTTATGATGTTTTGATCAAATGTATGACCGAATAGGTTTAACAATAACTTTCATTATTTAATATAAATGTGTAAGAAATAACTATAAAATTATGATTTTTAATCATTTTATAATTAATATATATATTATACTATATCAGCTCCTATTTTGATTTTGTGTGCTCAATTTTAAAAGTTTCACGTCCACCCATTAGCTTAAATTAAATACGAACGACTATACGACAAAATTTTGTTTTTTCCTTTAATATAATAATTTAGTTGAAATAAAATATAAATATTTTCTAAATTATTTTAAATAATTAAATAATATTCAATTTTTCCAATATTTTTTTTATTAGGTATGCACGTTAAAACTAAAATTAAATAATACTTCTACTATATAATATTTTAATCGAAACAAAAAAAACATTTTCTATTTTTTACTTCTTTTTTTTTATCGTTTTAAGTCATATTATAGTTATAGCTATACAAACTTCTGATAAGTGATAAGTAGGTATATATAGTATATGAGTATATATATATATAAATTTAGGTAGTATAATATATGTATAGACGAATGCATATACTGAAATAAATATATTAACACAATAACACATGTGTTTTTTATTAAACAGAAATCTAAAAGGGATACAACTAAGGGCTGAGGTAACGGTATAGTTTCTTATATACTGCTACTGTAGTTATATTGGTAACTGGTTACGTATACAATATTGTAGTGTGCGTGTATCTATTTAGGTAGCGGTTGTTGATGAATTATGGGTCAACACTTCTAGTAGAACACAACCACGCGCGGTAACGCTTGTCCTTAAACGGGTTGAGGTCTGATATCCAGTACCTGTTGTACTTATTTTAATTTATATGTGTTTATTATACACGTATATACTCGTATATGGTTATAAAAGAACTATAATATATCTACAAGACTACAACAGTGATAGTGGTTAGGTCGTGGAATCGATTTGAATTTATAATAATTTAATATTATACGTACGTGTGCGTAGTAAATAAAAAACCAAACGAAAAAATAAAATAACGATAAATACCTGTAATACAACATTGTGCATTTGCAAGAGGAGGCAGGTAGGAGGATTTTTTGCATTGGACCAGAATAATTGGTCAACCTAAGTGTATGTATACAGAACGATTATAATTTTATATTTTATAATAATAGTAAGTAGCAATTACGTACATTTTAAATATTATTTTTATTATTTTTGTAATATAAAACTTTAGACTCCCTGTATGTATTTCAATGTATATGAAAGTATAAATCATTATGTTATACATATATTTATATATTATATTATGGTATGTGCGAATACGTGATTAATTTCTCAATCGACGTTTTATTCGCAAAAATAATATTAATTCTACATATCCAGTCGATCCAGTCAAACCAATAGGTAAATACGTTAGGAAAACAATAAATTATCATTAGGTTACACAAATAATAATATATGATGAAACGTATATTAATTATAATTATATACCAATATATATAATATCATATACATCGACAATTTATTTCATTGTTATGAAAGTTACAAAATGTAATACGACAACATAAAATTCGTATAATGAAACTTATACTTTTATCTAATCTGTGCTAATATAGTATCTATAGTATCTTTTGTCTTTTATGTAACAATTGTAACATATATTTTTTTCCACTCTACTATATTTTCATTATTTTTTCAAATATTATTTATGATGAGTTTATGACTATAATATAATATATAAATATAAATTATAATCAATGATAATACTATAAAATAATATAAAATGATGAAACACCCAATAATATATTACCTATAAATAATATTTATTATTTAACGTGGCAAAAAAAAATGGTGATAAACTAAAATAAAATTGATGAACAAAACCGTGGTAAATTCAAACGAACTAATCAGGGCAGAGCGGTTCTGAGTGTACCTACTACCTACATTTACAAATACGCGGTTCGGACAAGTGTAAACGTTCACATTTAAAACCTAGAGGATAATAAATATTTCTTAAATTCTGACTGAATCCAACAGGATGTTTTAAGTATTTCTTTCAACTTAAAAAAGTACTCACTTGGGATGGGTAATCAATTAATTAATATGTTTTTTTAATAAATAATAACTAAAATTATATTATTAAATATTATATATATATATATAACTGCATAACATATTAGGTAAATAACTAATTATGTTTAACATAATAGGTATACTTGCAAGTTGTAGTCGTTAAGTACTCGAAATTCGCAACTAAGAAATATTAAAACAAGTAGTATAAAGTACAACAATTATTATGCATTTTAGTGACAAAATTATAAACTACTCTACTACACTGATAGTAAACTTTTAGTTATAAATGTAAAATATTACTTTATACATTTTAAATGTTTAACATTTAATTACGAATGATGAATTAATTACGTTCTACGAGAAGAAAAATCAGTTATAATCTGTATAGAATACGTATCGTTTAGGTATAAGAACATTATAAAACCATTTCATGTACACTTACCTATAGACTAAACAAACTATATTTTATCGAACTACTTAAAAATCAACCACAATTTCAACCTCATTCAATGTACAATAAATTGTTATGACTTTATGAATAATATTTAATATACATGCTGCGTAGTTATTTTCTATAAGTTATAACTTAAAACATAATCGTGCAATAAACAACATTAAACAATAATTTGAATATTTGAATTAATTTTATTAATATATTTTCTGAAAACTGGTTTGTTAAAAAATTATTCAATTAGGAATTCATATTTATATTTGTATAATTTATGTTTAATATAAAAATAAATAATAAATAATTTTATGTAATAACGTTTTTTATTTGTAAACTAAGTAAAATACTATTATATTTTTAATAAAACAAAACGATCATTAAAATTATAATTATAATGCACACTGTATTCTTATATATCTATAAATAGGTAAATACATTTGATTTTATACATTTTACACAAATTTAGAACCGTACTCTATGTTATCATATTATAATACCTAGTTTAATTTTACGAATTATAAATTAATAATAAACGTAAGTATATTGAGTAATAATAATTATATACGAATGTTAAATTATTTACACGAAAAAAATCTTAAGTAATTTAAACTAAACATTTATTTTATTTTTAAGATGCATTTAGTAGATATTCATGTCATATACCGGATATACAAGAATAAAATTAATGGTATATTGGTTCCGGCTGTGGATAATAAACTAATAGAGGGTAACGGTTTCGTACTTTTGGTATTCCGATCACCCTAAAGCAAATAATTTTTTTTAAGTGAACGTTATATACGTAAAAGGTACATTAAAATAATTTTTCCATTAATCTTTTTATATTCATCAAAAACCTCGACATATACATAATGGCAAAGTCCACTATAGCAGTCCAAACCAATTGAGCTTTTTTCCATATCAAACCCATTAACTTTTATTTATATTTTTTAATAATAATTATTATACATTTTATTGCACTCATTCTTTGGAAACCCTAATGAGAGGCCCCATATATAGTGGTTTGGTCACTGTAATACATAAAATTCTCGAGGGAAATCAAAGTCGTGGTAGAAAAACAAATAAATAAACTTATAGAACGTTAACGATTAGTTTTTTTAACTAATTTTATCCATCATGGTAATACGTTTTGCAAGAGACCTTATTGGATCCTCGGGCGATGAATACATAATAATAATAATAATAAAAATTGTCCCTTCACGCGTCGGTTTTTTATTTCCTCGTTCGATTTACAAGCCGTTTATTGAGTTTCTCGTTTCCATTTCCTCCGATGTTTCCGCTCTGTTGGTTTCCATTAACAGCCCATCCTGCTGTACCCTACGGCTATTCGGTATACTTGTATTACTGTATGTTATAACTAGGTGAAAAGATTTCCGTCGCTATAATCGTAGTGAGTTTGACGCGAATTGCGAAAGTTCATATTATATTCACGTGGTATACTTGTAATATTTAAAATCCAAATATAATTTTATAAGCGGAATAATTATAAATAATAATTATAATAATAATATTATCCATATTGTGCATGTACATTTTTTGTATTGATATAATATTCAACAAAAATGTTTTTTTACCCCAAATTATGCATATTTTTTTAAAATTATGTAACATTAGTAGTACCAGCTGTACCTAATAAGGTATGGGTAAGGGTAGATTTTTTTGATTTAAATAACCATTTAGAAGAAAGTAATCACTTGACGTTATTTTAAGTAACATCAAGTGTATTTGAATAATTATTATACTTAAGTACTAAAAGATATACTTACATTTTCAACACAAAATATATTTATATATATATATAATAAATTATTAATCATCCAGCAGTATAGGTATATTAAATTAAATTTATCGTCTTACACATAATATTATAATCACATCTAAATGTGATATGTAGTATAACGCAGCCGCCGTGAATTTGATTATTATAATAGTTTACGTCTCCCGCCGAGTCACCGTCAGATTAAAATCGAAGCACAGTATAATATAATATAAAATATGATATTATTTTTGTTTTGTTATAACAATAATGGATTTTCGGTCATTGTTCTTACGATGTATAATATATTGTATCGATATCAATTTATATATTATTATATACTCGTATATATGTAGGTAACAATATAATATGTACCGCAGTCAATGTGATTGAATGATTGATGGGCGGGCGATCGCGTCACGTAAAGGGTTATAAAATTAAAATAAATTCGCGGACAAGATAGTTTGTAAACTTCAAAAAGAGCCTTCTTGACGTGGCGGAAGTCACAAACTACAAGTCGTAAACGATTCGTCTGCGGTGCTTTGAAACGGTATACGCTGCAGGGGCGACGTAATAAACGCGCGCGATTTCATTTGACTATGATTGATTAAGAGTCGGCCGTGGTGTAGTGTATTCCCCTTCAAAGTAATAATATTATAATACGTTGTGATGTGAGATCCTTTTCTCCGTCTCTTGAAAATACACCGCACAGTCAAAAATGCCAATTATAATATTATTGTTGTAAGACATATTTTTCTATGACAATTTGGGCGACGACCGATGAGAGGAAAAATATATACACGATTAATATTATGCATATGCTGAGGGAAAGTTGATTTAAATATTTTTTTAACTCGGTTAAATTTAGTTGAAAAAAATGTGAAGAAGTTTAAAATTAGTAGTTTTATTTACCAAAGACAAAATCACGAGTCATGTTTATTTTCAATTATGATTGTATAAATACACGGCATATTTTTGATGATGATAACAAATGAAATAAAATTCATAATATAATTAAAAATGATTTTTAAAAATAAATTAACTTTACTGAATTTTAATTAAAAGTAACTCGTTATTTACTAATAAGTTAATATTAAAAAAAAGTTAATTAGGTTAAAAAATTTACTTTAACTTTTTAACTCGTTTATCCGCAGCATAAGTATATGAAGTCATAACCATATTGTTGATTGCTATGATTTCGCGATGGCGTATCTTTAACAAATTTAATTGATACTTTATTTGCGATTACTTATCGTATTTTGCAGTTTATACTTTAATCATTAAACTGCAGGTCGGCGGTGATAATACAAACGCACGTATACCTCACTATTTACTATAACATACATGACACAAAATACACTAAATCTGTTCAATTTTTTTTTTAACATTAATGATTAATTATAAAATATATTATAAAAATAGAAAATTGATAATCTAGTTAGAGTTTTATATTATATTAAGTATGTACCATCAGAGCCGGCGCTAGACATATAAGCGTACTAGGCTGATCCAAAATTTGGCGCCCACTACTAAATAAATACTAGTGGTGGTGGGGGGGGGGGTAAACTTCCCCAAAACTGTAGTAAAATTTTATATCTTAACATAAAAGTTAATAAATTATCAATAATTTTACTAATATTATTAATGAAAATTTATTAATACAGAAAAAATTAATTTTGTCGCCCTCTTGTAAGTGGCACCCTGGACGATTGCTCACATCGCCCATATCATCCACCGGTCCTGTGTACCTTATAAAACTGTATTTAATTCGCAACATTGTCACACAATAAAATAAAACAATAACTTTTAATTCTCTATAAAATAATATTTAAGTGTTTAACATACAGAAAGATAATATTAGTATGAAAATAATTATGTTAATTTTAATTTTATCTACTACCACGTATATAAATTCAACTAAATATTTAAATTAGAAAATGGTATATAATATAATACAGTTGTACGTATATGGTTACTACATTTCATAGAATACAATCTTTGAGAGTATTTTCAGTTATATTTTATGTATATTTAATCGTAGTTCTTTCGTTATTACAACGTGTATACCCCCTTAATATAGGTATAATACCAGGTACAATACATAATATGTAGGTATATCGTGTTTTGTTTTATTCATTTATGAAATTTTTATGAACATTTCTGTCTATCTCAGTCGAGCTTGGGGGGAGGCCTCCCAGATACCACAAAGGTTACGAACATACATTATTTTGTTTACAAATGTGCGTTTAGATTATATTATGTACACAGGTCGTTTATATATTTTTAATGCGTGAACTTATGAACTCTTACTACAATACGATATTGTACAAGATAAAAGATAAATTACGAGAATTTTCGGACTTTTAATAAATTCTATTTTATGCAAATTGTACATACTACATAGTTGTTAATTATAATACAATGTATTGTTATCGATACTTCTCACAAGTACAAACACCTAAACGAGACTTTTCAGCAGGATATTATTAGGTGTATACCAGGTGATCAGAATAACATGTTTAAATAACAGTGGTAGTTACATTATATAGTTTTCAATGATGTTATCTACATTATATATTTTCTCACTACTCTATTTATCAGATGTGGTTATTTTGAATTTTTATGGCTGTTATACATAATAATAATGTTCCATATATATATTTTTATACCGTTCTTTTAGTATTTTTAAGACACGCGGTTTTAGCTAAAACAAAATTTTTATTCCAGTCGATGAATAAAATGTAAGCGTAGGTATAGGTATTTAATATACGTACATATATTTTTTATTTAAAAAGGTTGTGTATAACATTAAAACATATTATTGCTCCAGATAGAATTTTAAAATTTATAACACAATATCATTATCCTTATACTTACCTAAACCTAATCGGGCTGATCTGTAATACATATGAAATAAATACGTAGACATTAGGCATGTATGTCGATGCCGGGGTTATGAATTATGGATTTCGATGCAGTTATATATGTAAAATATATTATAACTGTGTACAAGCTATTTCACCCAAGTACCGACGGATAAGACCGTACCATTGTGTAGGAAAACAATGGAAATATATATTATTATTATTATTATTACGTATATAATTTTGTGCGCGGATGAATGTGATATGTGAACTGGAGGGCTCGTAAATGTATAATATTATAGATACGTGTTATGATATCGACGACGGCGACGGTGATGCGAACTGTTGAAGATCGAATTCGAAACGAGTAAGCAGAAAACCGTCATGAATTAAATATAATATAATATGTATAAGTATATCTATATAATAGAAAATAATAATACTGGTATAGGTTAAGTTCCGTATACGGTTAATGGAAAACGTTTTGGATTCGCGAGACGTACACATAATAATAATATTATTATGCATATACACCGTAACGGGCAATCACAGAGTATATTCTGCGCGTGTACCTACATAATATATATTTATTATATCGATCGTATTTTCCAAATAAGTCGATGATTTTTTTTTTTTACCAAACAATCGTGTACGAAAATCCATATACATCAAACAAACATTTCGAAGAGACTATGACATTATAATGTAGAAAATAAATTATATATATATATATATATATATATATACCGCAACCATACTCAATCCGTTGCGAACGCAGGAAATAATTGAGGGATAATAGAGGGTTTGGAATATATTACAGAATAATATTATTATAATAGAAAATATATAATTTTCATCTAACTTTACGAATTTTATATATTACCCAGAAACTTCCAGAAGGGTTTGTTAAATTCCAAAAATCCACATCTGCATTTAATTATTATTAGGTACATACGTAAACTATATAAATTACCATACAGTCCTTGTTATAATATATAATATAATAAAAATTAAATTATTATGTAAAAAATACATCAATTTTTCAACTGTTTGTTAAATAGAAACATAAAGAATAATATATATTATATATGGTTTGCGACAAAACAATATTTATTTTTCTACTCGAGAATATAATTATAATTAATCGTTAATATTATTCTTCGGAAGATATTTTTTTTTATTTGATTCGTCAATAAGCTATTTATAATTTACATTATATTTTGGTTGCATACATATTATAATTAATCAAAATTCAGAAACAGACCGACCAAATTATAATAGGTAAAATATATTGGTTTTCTATAAGTGAAATAAAATAATTATTTACTATAAATTATCGAGTTAAAAGTTAAAGTTAAGTTAATTCAAGTTTTATAAAGAATTGTATAGTTTTAAGCACTTTTTTTCCTAAAATATAAATTATTTTTCATTTTATTAGTTTTTTTTATTAATTTAGAAGGACAATACCTACACATTTGTTTCTCTATCTACTGTCTTGATACATACGAATAATATATTAAATCTAAGTATCATACAAGAATTTATTTATAACTTTTGTTAATAGTAATTGATCTATTATCAATTATATTGTAGAGCATATTAAGATAATATAAACTGTGATTTATAGAGTAGTGTTTATTTTAATATTTTATTTTTAAATGAATTATAAGTAGTTAAAAAAAATTTGTTTTTAAAATTAAAATAAACGTGTAGATAATCATCTTCTCAAGTTACTTTTATTATCATTTAACTTTTAATTTAGTTTACATATTTTTAGAATAATTAATTTAAATAATTTTAAAAAATATTTAACTACCATCCTATAATTATCATTAACGTGGCTATACCGTTGCTATTATTATTGTATAATATAAATGTATTATATTTTGTATACTGACAAAAATACGATTTTTGAGCTTAATTCGTAATGTGTCTCTATAAAGTTATGGCCGCCATTACACACATTGCTTTATATGATATACCTATATATATATAATGACGTGTGTCCTATGGCGTGGGAGAGCTTACGTTTTCATTGGGTCCAAAAGGTGAATTAATATATGTATATATGATAATATTATTATAAGATATACAGAGTGATCTTTTATGATATGAGTAACTTTCTGTAGAAAATTCTTTGGGATATTTTTTGTAACAAGTAAAATTCCAAACGCCCTGTATATAATATATCTATACGAATATTATTAACTTATTGGAAGACGAACATTACAATATTACACTGCCGTCACGGCAACTTAATTGCATGTCATGTCTGGGAGACAGCGGCGGGACATCAGTGAATAAAAAATAGGATATACATTTTTTTTTTAAAAATATAACCTCGTGTACACGCGCCGATAACATCGCAAACACAGAACACGCCGTCGGAGGAGTTTTTATTTTTTATTAAAAGAAAAATTGTTTTTAATTGACAACCGGGTACGAGAGAGAACTGGTTCGAGTACTTGCGCGTGACGCTATAATATGGACGCGTTTTATAACGGTCAAAAGGGTGCTCGTAATACGCGTTAACTATATCGCGACCGGATAGTTGCTGCATTTAATATAATAATATAATATTGTAATAAAATAATAATAAATATCCCATAATAGACTTGTCAGCTACCTATATGTATTATGTCTCTGAAACGACGTCCAATAATTGCCACGGCGACGATAGCATATATAAAATAATCTATTTGTACTGGTATACTTATTATTTATATATAGGTACCCTACATTTACAATATTTTTTCAATATTTATGTTACATTGATTTTTCTGTTTAAATTTATAGTTATATTTTATTCATATTTTAAAAACAAATTTATAAAAAATTAAACATCAAAATGGCCTAAAAGTGTTATGTATCAGTTGAAGGACCCCAATGATTTGTAATTTTAGGGTTAAAGGAAAGTTACCTCAATACCCTTCGTAAAATCTAGCTTTAGAAAGAGGGGAAGAGAAAGGCCGAAAAAGAGGTGTTTGCATGATGTGATGGATAGGCACGATTATATAAAGTTGTTTGTTATGTCAGGAGAGAAAGCGAAGTAGAAAATGATATATTAGTCCCAATTAAGAAAGTCGTAGCCAATAAATTGAAATTTCAAGTTTGCCGGACAAAAAACAAATATTTATATAATTATGCGGAAATATCATTAAAAATATTAAATTAATTTAAAATTTTCATGATAATTCTATTAGGATTTGTATTGCATTAAAAAACAATACCTTCACCCTCGCGGGTAACATAATGTCCTATGTTTGGGTGGAGGAGGGAATTGCAAATTCGTTTATATCCTAGTTTTATAATTATATTATTACATAAACCTATATAGTATATCTGCAATATAATATATAGTGGTAGTTGAGAAGGTTAGGTTGGTTGTCACAATAAAATGTTAAAACCGTGACATAATTCATTATTATAATAATAGGATATGTAGGGTTCGATACTTAAAAAATAAAAATTTAAAGCAAAGCTTGTATACATCTTATAGGTTTATCATTTTATTTAACAAATAATAATAAATATCAACACAGTTATAAAAATAACAGAAAAAAATGTAAAAACTTTAAAATATTCATTAATATTCACTAAAAATTATTATAATTGAATTTATTTTACTATAAAAATGGATTGATAGCTTACGTTGTTATCTTTTATTGTACTACAAACAAATATAAAAATATTAGAACTTAAAACCCTTAAACACTGATGATCCTGAATGTGAATTCAAAAGTATATCCACTAGAGGAAAATGGACTTAATCCTCCAGGGAGAGCACGCACCGAGAGAATTCCACCGAAGTGAATCCGTCAGCTAGGGAGAGGATATATTATTGCATGCAATATCGCAGTATACAGGGTGACAGAATTTCTATTACAAAAAATATTGTTATGACATATTGTTGTACATTTTTATGTCATTTCACATTATTTTTTATAACACAATAATCAAATCACTCTGTATATTATGTAACCTTGGTTTACAGAACACAAACATTTTTCACGCACATCACTCATCACTGTTTATAGTCTTTGCTATTCTCAAGGACGCGAGATCAAACCTCGATGGTTTATTTAAAATGTACTAAATCGTGAATTCGTAAATATATCGTCGATTACCTATAATGTCAATTACATATTGTAATATTTTGTTGAATTAGTCTATATTTATATTTCAGTCGAAAATACCGGAAACCTATTATAATTGATGTAACTAAACTAAACTGATACTATAGTAGTATATACGATGTTAATTTTTTAATTTTGCAAGTCGATATTATCTAACTATATATTATACATTTATACCTAGGCATGGGTTAAAGTGGGGGGATGTAAGGGGACTCAGTCCCCCTACCTCTAATGGTAGTTAAAAAGCGTCCGCTTTAACAAATTACACATTACAAAACGCTCTGGGGACATAAAATGATATATGAAATGCTTAAAACTATATGGAGACATTAGTCCCCCCCTGGAATTTTTTCCCACTTTAAGCCCTGTACCTAGGTTATGATGACTTCATCGCGTCAAAATCGATCAATTTATTGATTAATATTATATAAATCAAGCATAAAAAACGGCTTTATAGGTAATTAAGGTTTTAAGTACTTTTTAATTAAAAATTTTATCATATTCTAATACAATTTGTATTATTTAATAGAGTCGTAAAATAATAAAATAATAAAAATTGTATTAAAATATTTAATTATAATTCAATCACCATCAGGCCACCGACAGAAAATCAATATTAATCTAACTTTTGCTAACCTAATCTATAATTTGATCAACGGAGAAAAAAATCTATTTAAATAGTAAGCAGACTTGTTTTTTCAACCATATTTATTTCCATCATCATCGCGGTTATGGCGTCTCAAATTATACATGTGGAGTACATAAAGTCATAAATAATATATATATATTTATATATTTTAGTAGGGTCGTATACCTAAAAAGAAAAGGGTAAAACAAACCAGTCACTGAGATGATGATGTCACTTATTTTTTATATTATTATATTGTATAATATGTATGTATGTAAATTATTTGTACCGTGCAAAGAACGCGTGTTATTGAAATACGTGTTTTAACTACAAGCATATTATATTAAATATATGGGTATTGTATTAATGTAGACCTAGTACAACCTATGTCTATATTATATATACGTTATATTTTATTATTACCATTGTAAAGTCGCATATTATATATATAATATATATACCAACTATACCTATACCGCGATTGTTGTTAAAATTCAAACGAAAAATCCAATAAAAACTTTTGCTTGGGCCAGCGCAGTATTATTCTAATATTATATTTAATAATATGTCAATGTCATGGCATTGAGTCTGCAAGTCCGTGATAAATCATTGAAGACCATAAAAAAAAGATTTTCCTCGAAAAATCGGCAAAAGTGTACTACGTATAATTTTTAATGTTTGAAATCGTTTTATTAGGTAGATAGGTACTTCATAATTATTGTATTTATATTCTCTATATCAACTTGTTTACGTTTTTTATTTGTAATATTATACACTATTTACACATATTTCGATTATAAATGTGAGGGGAAGGGTTAACGTTTATATTATATATTTGTATTAGAACATATAAACAATCTAATTTATATTATATACCTAATAAAATAGTATGTTGGTTTTATTACTTTTACGATTTAAAATAAAACTGATAAATATATATTATTTTAAACGAAGTACCTAATGATACTTGCAATAATTAATTGTATTATAATATTTTATATTGCTATTGAAATCACGTTAGAAAAAAAAGAAGAGAAAACTGTTTACCACTATGTAGTCAATCAATAATTATATTGATTTATTAAATAAAAATTGCTTGACAAAGAAAATTACAGTATATTAAACAAATTTAAAACTTAATACTCTTTTAAACTTCTTTGCCAGAAAATATTTTAAGAAATGGATATATAGATATGACATTGTCTCTAAAATATGATTCTCTTGAAATTTGTCAGGTACTAGTCTTTTATACTCAAAATTCAATTTTAACGTCTCAATTCGAGTACCTACTACGTTGTTGTAATTTTACTATATTCCCTGTTTGATAGACAGAGAGAGCATTATTGTAAAACATAACATTATTATAACGTACAAAAAATTATAAGTTTCGAATGAAAATAATATAATTAATACTTTTTGTAACTTATTGTAATATCCCGCATCCGTTTTGATGACATATTCCACACATTATATAATATCTTTAAAATGATCAAGAGCAACCCGCAGAAAATGCCTGACAAACGGGATTTTGGATAAAACAATGCGATCTATAATTAACATTCACAGTGACAGGGCACAGGGGTGCCTGGTGCATATTCAGACAAAGTCCATTTAATTAGTTGGCTTCGGGGGTAAGTTGACATTTTAGAAGGTACGACGGCCTCGCCGCGTGATATTAATTGAAAATGTCACTTTATAGTAAAATCGACAGGGCGTACGGATAGTGTGATAAATTACAAGTTGAAAAATAAACTTAATTGTTTACCCTTCTTTGTGTAGGTATATCGTATATTTATAACGGATAATAATAATAGCGTGCTGCCTATAGATATATAGGTACAGGGTGGACCGAATATTTCATATTATAAAATAAATGGATATAAAATTTAAACATTGTAAGTAATTTCCACCCAATAAATTACAACGCTATTAAATTATTAATAATGTTTTTTAACTAGGTAAAATGTATAATTTAACACTAATAGGTAGTTAATTAAATTTTGTTCAGTTGAGTTTGTTTTTATTAATAATTATTATTTTAAATATAGGTATATATATATATAAAGTTATCACGTGGAACAAATTTTTGGGGTGGTTTAGATATCAAAAAATAAAATATAACTTAATTGAAATTTAATTAAGTGTAACTCGTTATTTTTACGAAGTTAAAATTTCTTTTAATTTTTATTCGTTTGTATCATTGATAATATTATGTTCGATAGTAAGAACATTTAAAATGTAGCTATTATATAATAATAATATTTCAAAGTTATATTGATTTGCACGCGTGTACAAAACCAAATGTAGAGAAATATGAGTCGTTATAAATATATTTAAATTCTATCCATTCTCCTCTGCTTTGGAAACGTCCAGTATAAAAAATTAATATCCTGTGACGGAAAACGTCAACGAACTGAGATATAGACTATAAGATAATGACAAGTAATAACAATATAAGAGAGAGAATAAAAATAAATGTATGTACAAAGTTTAAAAAATCAAACCAGGAGAAAAGTTATTTTTTTATCTGAAATGCAGATTTCAAATTTTGAATATTATGTATTATTATTATTATTATTACTTTCGGTTCAGTGAATAGTCATAAAAAATCGTTTTTCCCTATTGTGTGTATACTTGAAACGCGCTGTTCTCGAAAACGATTTGATGCGGAAAAATATATTTTTTGACTTGATCAACCTCATCTTTTGGGGCCATGGACCATCTAACAGCAAACGTCAAATGTTGATAACTTCTCTCTTTATATATATATATATATATATAATATAATATAAGGTTGTTCTATGATAACATTCTATTGAAACCCATACTACACAAGACATAACATATACACACCATACACGTATAAGTATGTATATAAATATTATATTATTGAGCATTATTCATAAATATGTAAAAGTGGATTATATTACGATGTATATTGAAAAATCATGTTAATATTGTTTATACTTTGTATTCACAGTTTTTTTTATATAAAATGTTTTCAACTGTTTTTGTAAACATCAAACTCGAGTTTCTTTAAAAAATATTATTGAGAACAAAACATAAGACGTCGATATAATCGTATGGTTTGTAATTTTGTATACGCTATAACGTTATAAAATAAATTATACCATTGATCTTACATGATTACATCGATATAAATCATCAAAAAAATTAATACATTTTCACTGGTTTGATGGGAGAGAACAAGACTGGTATTTTGATATCTTATGATAATATCTAACAAAGACCAAAAGGGACTTGTGGAGTACCTAAAATAAATGACCCTTTAAATTTACTATGACATGAGATTTGTTGAAAAATCATATAACAAATAATATATATTAATACTGACTGACGTGACGTCCAAACCTGAACAACTTGAAACTTGAATGCTAACGCTATATTGGATAAAATAATAATAATAATACAACCGGTATGATTTTACTATACAACCATTTTATAACCAGAATTTTTAAACCCTAAAATAATATTATCAAGTGTCACTTGAAAAATTAATACGACAGAGCTTAACAAAAATACATTTAAAACGAAAATATTAATAAAATTATAATATTATATTTATATAAATACTAAATTATAGACTATAGTATAGACGACAGATAGATCATATTATATTGTATTAGGTATGTCAAAATTATATGGTATATAACTATGCATACAACCAATCTAACCATATACCTACCTAATAATATATTTCAAGATTTATATTATAAATCGTATATCTATATAGTGTATACCAAATATCATTTGAATAACTGTCATAGTTATGTATTCTCCTAAAGTATTATTATAATAATATATGAAAATTAAATTTTGTCACGTGTCTTTTGATTTACAAAAATGAATAATTGCCAATTGTTTCATGAAAAACAAAATGTAAACGAACCTTGCTTTAAGTCATAGTATATCATTGGAAATGTATATGAGTATATTAGTATAATATTTAAAATATTAAACGTATATACGTATAGTATTACTTTTGGATGATACACAGAAATTGTACGCAGGAATTGTCGAGAAACAAAACATTCTAATATTAACAAAAAGTAATGAAATAATTAAGTAAAATAAATAATAATTAAAACTCGTATAAAACTTATTCTGTTTTAGACTAACGTCATATTATTCGTTTTGTAAACTGACCTGTGTTGAGAGTTTGAGACAAACAATTCGGATTCTGTTCAGTGACGGATTTATGGGGTAACTACAAAGGTCTGCCCCATGAGCCTAATAATAATGTTAATAAACTATTCTATTTTTAGTATGTTTTGGTACAAACATTTAAAATAATATTTTAAAATATATTTTATAAAGATTATTGATTATAATTGTTTGGATAAGTAAAATAATATTTAATTAGCTATAATAAGGTATAATAATTAATAAGATATTCTACTTTATACTTAGTATTTATAAGTCAACAGAAATTTGGATTTCTTATAGCTAACAAAATATAAATAATAAACTAATAAATATTTGTACTTATGTACATAAATACACATTTTTTATTGTTTTTTTAATTTAACATTTATACAAATATAGTGTTTTTTTTTATTACTATTAACTATTATGTATTTAATATTAATTTGACAGACTTCCCCCCCAAAAAAATTAAAAATAAAATAAAATAAAATCTTAGATCCGCCACTGATTCTGTTACCTATAAAGATTTTGTTATATAGGTACCAACTTTTGTGATTATTCGCGTATACGTACTTATAATACGAGTATTTAAAAATATAATATATATATATATAATGTTAGTAAATAATAACATATTTATTATATATATGTGTTATTATTTACTAACATTACGTTTTTACGTTGTAACCTGTTGATTTATGTAAAGTGATGCACACAACCGCGACGGGACCGGAAATAATATTATACTAATAAAATAGTATAAAATATTTGTAATTATAACAGAGATAATACGAAATACAGATAACCTAAAATTTTGTTATTTCTATTTAAAGCTTTCAATCAAGCATATTAGCTCAACAATTAAACAAATAAACAAAGAGAGAAAAACAAAAATAACAGTTTATGCAATTGGTTTTGGTCGTGTTTTTTGTGAACAGCAATCTATGTAAATACCTTACCTTACTCTTATAATATCTATTTATATATATATATTATATTACATTTTACCCAATTGGTGTATATGTATATGCATGTATATATCATGTAAAGTTAGTAAAAATGTTGGTTACTGATATTATGTTTCATACTTAAATACTTAATAGTTAATATACTTATAAGTGTATTATTATATTAGTTTAAAATATAAGATATACAATTTTGAATTCGATAGAAATTATGGAAATAAACTAAAAAAGAGCAATCAATAAAATAAAATGTAAAAATTAATTACTTTGACCATTTAAGTGAAATATAAAAATCACACGTTAATGATTACATATTTATTATTTAATATTTACAATATTTATTTGTATTATTTGGTCGAAAAAAATAGATTCTTTTTTTTTAATTTGTTGAAATAAATTTACTTTTGAAAAGTACGAAATCTTAGGTGATCAGAATTTCGTGTTAAACAAATAATAATACACTTTGTTACAAATGTTATTTATATTTTATTTTGTATATACTTAAAATATAAATGGATGCTATAAAATAACGCAAATTTTATATGGAATTTTCGCGGTATCTATATTGTATTTTAGTATTTAACAATAAATTATAATATTATAGTATAGTTGTATTTTAGGTACACGTGCACAAACACAGCATCATCCCTGTTGCGGTCGACTACAACGATCCTAATCCTTTCGTTGCCGGTGCGTTCTTTGCCAGAATTAAGAAATCGACTGGGTTCACTTCCCGGAAAGTTCTCTTTCTGTGTTTTTTTCTCTTCAATTTTACCATTTATACAGAGTGTTCATAATTTTGTGTTCAACTGTTTTCTTGTTTTAATACTACGCAGAATAGATAAAATGTATACATAATTATATGATATGAACAAATTATTGCTCAAATCTAAAACAATTTTATTATATTTTTTAACAATATTTCTTAGGGTGGTGAACGCTTGAAAATCAAATGGAAACCTGTTACGTTGTCCGTTGTACGATGAAACATGAAACTATGATCATTCTGTATAATATAATATTATGTTTGCGTGTATACTTGGCGCTCTTCAAAGCAGATTTATATTTACACGTTCCGTATATATTATTATTTTGTGTGCATATGCATATATAGACTTACTCTCGACGCGTGATAATTTATAGGACGTCTGCGTTTGCCACCCATGTGCAACTATATATATTTTATACATATATGAATTGCGCGACGGAAAAGAAATCACGACACGTTCCATCGGCTGATCATTATCGTCATCTTACCGTTTTTTTTTTTAAAACAATTTTTTTTAATTAGACATCTTTGATTTATCCCGTTGCGTGTTTATTAAAAACATAAGCACACACACACACACACACACACATACTACTTCTCTATATTGTGTTTGCTATTTTTCTCGTTCTCTGAAATCATTGAAAAATGACCGAGAAAAAAATTGACAGAATTTCGTTCGGTAAAAAAATACAATTTATACTTTTAGCATAATAATATTAATAAATGAACAACACATTCTTTGACTTTCTATCACTCCAACGTATTATCTTAATGAAGGTATGGTTGTCTTTATAGCACTATATCTTCCTGTAAATTTGTTTTCGGGGTAAACAGCCGTTTCTTACCACATTCTTCATCACCCTTGGTTTAAGGAAATAGACCCTCCAAGAATAAATATAATTCACTTTTCCCGTCTGCGTTTAGGTCACATTATTTTTCCAGTTCACTTTTAACTCTTCACCTTCATATACTCTTCACCCTAGTTCGTTGTAATATTTTCAATATCCTGTTTAATAGTCCCTTTTTTATTCATCAACTTATTAAATTCCTTTTTTCTCTCATTTTCCTCAACTATTCTTCTCCTGATATCGGCCTACTCTTTAATTCGCATTTCATATATGTTTTTTTAATTGATGATTTAATGCATTTAACTCATGATTTAAAAGTTTATAGTTCAAGTTTAATGAATTTCAATAATATTATGTAGTATATTGTTTTTTTCTCGTTTTTTTCTATCTTTTCGTAATACGCCGAATGCTTAATATAATAATACTATAAATATCAATAACGATAATGTCCAACGAGAGACAATTTCGACAGATGAATACTTTGTCGCTTCTTTGTAACGTATTTAATACAACGTACAACGTGTTCCATCGTAATTCTCTGATAAAATGTATTTTTTATTTAATTTCATATCTTTGCAAATTAATCTCATTTCTATGGTATACATGTAGATTGTAGGTACAAGTACATTTTTGGATCGATACATTAAATCCAAAATTTAATAATTAAAACTATTATTTTACATATTATTATTCTTCCTCTCTTTTCCTCTCCGTATCTTACCCAAATGTTAAAATGTCTAAAAATCATGTCGTAATATATAAATATAAATGTTTAATGGTAATAGTTAATATTTCAATCGTTTTAATTTATAAATTTCTAATTTATTAGTAAATCTACCAGCAAAGGGTATATTTTAAAATTTAATATTTTAAGTACTCTAATTAAAACATTTTAATGTTTGCTTTTTATTGTACATTATGTTATTGTAATGTGCTTACGACTGTTTATTTTCATGTTACATAATACGATATAATATATTAGTTTGTATTTTATAAATATTTCTGTAGGTACTCTTGCTTTCTGGAGCCTTATATTAAAAAAATAATTATAATATTATATAGTGGCAATTTTTGTGGCTCGCATAATATTATACGTTTATTAAGTCGAAACTGTATATTATAATTTATAATAATATTATTGTTTTAATTCATGGACCGACCAGCGCGTGCCAGATTTACAAACACGTATGATAAATATGAACGTGATTATAATTCTTATATTATTATTTATAGGTAATCAATAAAAGAATAACTAGGTATATTATTATATATGAAAGAAAATAGAGGATTTTCTAAGACGAAAAAAATATGATATTTGTGTATATTTTATTGTAATATATATTGTAATAAAATGGTATTTACTGTACGTATAGGTTTAGGGTGATCCGATTACCACTAAGTAGAAACTTGAAAGGATTCATTAATTAGATTAGGTACTTGAATACAATTGAGTTTATATTGCGATGTCACGTCATTTTATCGTCCAAAATATTTACTCAGATACATCTCATGATTTATAATATATATATATCACGATGCGAATATATTCCATTAGTATCCGATATGCGTATATATAAAAATCATAATTTAGTTCAGCTATAAATTCTGCACTATTTATCGCATACAATTTTTATTTTCCTAATTGAAATGATCAATTTTCTGAAAGAAAAAATGTGTTGCCTAAATTTGTTATATGATGATTATAATTTGGATTATATAGGTTCTGTGCAGGTATATATATACGTAACAAGATAACATTATACCAGAATTGGTTATTAGGATGTTTATTGGTAGAAGTACCTATGTAGGAACATGATGCGTTCATCTATAGACATTCATCGTAGTTTTAATGTAATTTAATACTATATACCAGTGGTAACCTAAAAAATGTCGAGGTTTATGTGTATTAAACAAAAAAAATCTCCCTAACTAACACTGTATAATCAAAAAAACTGTATATGTATAGGTATATACTATATTTAAGGTGTAGTTGTAACCCAATATTCTTTGCTCGATGGTATAAATATATATATATATATATATACCGTATTATAATAAATGAATAAAAAAATTGTCACAGCAGGTGTTTTATGATTCATTCGCGGACACAATCCTTATTAATATGGAAGAATTAATATTTTTTCTCAGGTTGAAATTTAATATGCATATAATATTTTCTTCAATCGCCGTAAACAACCGATGAGGATTTATATAATATTCGAATAATATTATAGTTATATAATAAATATATGGTATATTATGACGTGTTTTGGTGTTTGTAAAATATGTATTCTAACGTGAACGATGGCAACAGCAGCAATATTAACAAAAAACAACACCGAAGGAGGTCTATATAAAATATATTTTTTTATAATATAACAATAATAAACAGCCGAAGATAAATAGGTAATATAAATTTATATTACGCTTATGTACACAAATGTTTATAATATATAATACTATTATATATAATGTGTATTATGCACATTGTACAGGGTTATGCGAGTTTCATGTTACAATAAAATGGCGTTTTTGATGTTATATTCATTATTATTGTAATAAAATATTCAGATCACCTTGTATATGTTTTCATTTTTATAACAACGTGATTATAATGTTGTTAATCGGGTTTTCTAAGTCCGGTTACAATATATTTGTGTGTGTTGAATTGAGTTTCAATAAGATGAAATGTATATTTTATTTAAAACAATATCATATAATATATATTTGAAAATGGGCAGAGTAACTGCAATGTCTAGCACCAAATCACAATTGTCTTAACGATCATACATAATTATGTTACGTATACAAACTATTGTAAAATAATATATATCTATTAAAAATAAATATTATGTTATATTGTAATATTATTTAATATCTATTATCATTTCTCGAATTAGAATCTGTTGACAACGAACGTCTTCAGTTCAAACGCGTTGGCAAAAATCAATTATTAACAAAGACCAGAGGCTGTCGCTTCGACGCTGGACCACCGTCGGACGGATACATTGTCTGAATATATATATATATATATATAACTATTTAATATTTAAATTATTATTATTGGTCGTTTCGAACGAATTACATTATTCTAACGACGTGCTCGTCGAATCGGTCGATAAAAACAACTATTATCCGCTCGTTCGCGTATGATTCTTTTACGTCAACACCATTGGCCATCAATGGCAACGTGGTGTTAAAAAAGTTTTAAAAAAAAGTGTAGTCTTCCAAATATCTGGTAACCATACTAACCGATATTTCGGTGGTAGAACTGCATACAAATATAATGTATAAATATCGTTCTGGACCGTCGCACTGAAATATAAATACTTAATATGTATATAAATTAATTTAAAATAATAATATGCAATAAAATAACGTTTCTTCATAAATAAAATACCCAAAATAGGATAGGATATTTGTTTACACGAACCGCACGCGTATAAACAGTTCTCATAATATTGTAGGGATGTAATACGGTTCGTATATACAGGATACTCAGAATATTATGTTACGAAATTCGTGGAAATAATACAATTTAAAATTTTATGAGTATAATATCCAGAATATCCAGAATATCTTGGTATAACACGAAATTCTGATCACCCTGTATAAAATTATATTTGAACATATTTGTGAACAGTCAAGCATACAAATACGCAGTACATTCTCCATTCTCCATCATAGTCAATATATGATAATAATTAGGTATACGTTTCATAGAACAATATAGTATAGGTACCCATATTAACAGTTAACACGAAGTAACATCAAACATTTATTTTGTTATATTGTAAAAGTATACTTAATAAATTTTAAAATTGTATATACGTTTTAATATAATTGGTATTTGTATGTTATAAGACTCGTTAATATTCGACGTATAATAGCAAACGTCGGTTTAAAAATCGAGAAACAACCATATATCTATATTATTGTTATTCATGTTACTCGTATTACTTAAATCGTTAACTAATAAAAAACGATAAAATGATAAAAAAAAAAATGACTTTTTTCACATGTTTAAGACTTGCCGTTTCGGTCAACCAGTTAAAAATCGTACGATGTCCCGCAATAATATTATGCGTTATTAATACAGCACAATATCGCGCGTTGTCCATTATCGTATTTATATACCTAATATGCATAATATTATTATTCTTGGCGATACGACACGATTAACAGGACACCTCTGAGCGTAATTGATATGTTTATGTGCATACCAAAAATAATATTGTTTTATATAGGTAATTTTATAATGTAAACAATATATTTTGTTAATCATTTGCGTTATCACGGTTACAGGGCGATCAGAATTTCTTTTTCTTTTTTAACAATTCTATTTTTTAGCGAATAATGTAGAGATGTAAATTTTCAAATGTTAATGGAGTTAAAACATCTTTATATAAGATCATAATACACATTTGTTTTTTGTGTCATACATTTTATTCGATTGTGCGTATTAAAACGACAAAATTGCTGTAACATAACATTTCGATCGCTCTGTATGTTATATAATATTTATATAGCATTATACATGCGTTGGCGTTAAAATTTTTTTCTCTCATTTTGTGCATAGCTCTCTAAGTACGTACTCGTTAGTTACGCTGATTTACTGAAACCCGACAGACCGAACGTCATGAATTTTATCGCACACGCCGCAACGATGACTGCCAGCCTGCCACAGAATATAATATTATGTACAATGCACCGAAGGCGGTGATGGTCACGTCGATTTTCATTTAGCAGACCGGAAAATGAACGTATAGTATAACAATATTATGTTATCTCGCTTAAATATATATACATATATGTTATATACCGCCACTGTGGTTATGGTGATATAGAATAGTATATAACTATACCACGTGCACGGCACTAAATAATATATTGTATGAATAGTATTTATCGATCTATACATATTATAAATTATAATACTACCTTTACATAGTAAAACAGAATTTGAATGTACTTTACCATTGATAAGTGTAATAATAATTATTGTAAAAGCAAGTTTGGTTTTGAATCGTCATACAAATACAGCCTTAAATACCTTATAAATAATAATGTAAGGTACATATATTGTTTTTTATTCGGCGGTGAACGATTTTTTTAAAAAGACATTAGACGAAAATATAATTTTTGCATTATAATCACGATTGTACGATGATATAGTTTTCAATTATAGACTTTATATTATTAATTATTATAAACCTACACTATATGCGCTCAAAAAAGAAAAAAATTATTAAACGACACAAATATGTAAAATAAATAATAAAATTTGGATGCTTTGGTTTAAAATTTAATATTATAATCATTATTAGTTTATTGTTTATTTATTTTTTTATTTTTATTTTTTTGATAGTTGATTTTCTCTCACAAAATTGTTTTTATTTTTTACCTATGAAACAAATTGTTTTTAACAGAATCTATAAATTATTAATATACATATATTATATATAATATAATATTAAACTTTGCATAAATTGAATTATATTTCGCTGTAGGGACGCGATGTTTGCTCTTATAATCAACATAATAAAACGAAAGTACTTCACTAAAAGCTTTTAGTTGCTTCAAAGCGTTTTCGATCAAAAATAGAATGTTAATTGCATTTAAAAATTATTATATAATAGTTGACAAAATGGTTCGTCAAAGAACAGCGGAGGGACGTATATGATATGATATTATATAGGTAATATAAATAATTATCGTTTTTCATTTAAAATATTCATATTTCGACATTTCGTAATAATTCGTAGTTCGTATACATATATATCAATCATTTTATATGCATTATGACTAGTCAGCATGGAATATAAAAACTGGATATTATTCGTTTTTTTATGGAAATATTATGTAATATCATAACTCATAAGTTATAACCAATAAGTATTATAACCGCATATAATTATTATATTATAAAACAGTCGACATACCGAACTTCAAATATTTTGGCACTAATTATAAATTGTTTATGCTCGCCGTTAAATTATAATGTGTAATTACGATTCAGGGGCATATCTGGAAATGGAAAAAAGGGATGCTAGACAAAAAACGTTTGGAATCAAAAAAATCATATTTAATATAATTTTTTTAAAATGCCATATTATTTGTGTATATTATTAACTATTAATCACAATATCTAATTTAAATTATCATAATTTATTGATATAAAAAATAAAAAGAGAAATTATTGTAAGGTTAAAGTTTTAATCATTTAGCCGGATAGTTGTTATGTGAGTTAAAGAAGATAAGGAGAGGATCTTATATATTCATCCCTGTGTAGTTTTATTTCTATTATAATATTAGATTATTGAAGTTTCTCCATTATGTATTATAATATTATATACCGTGTATACCGCGGTACATGATATTTATATATACTATATAGGTAACGCATTTATAACTTATAAATGATAAGAAACATTCGACATTTGTGGACTTGGAGTACCCTGCCTTTAAATATATATATTAATTATTTGAGCCTAAGTTCACTTCTTCTGATTTGAAAGAGATCGTAGAATCTTCCAAGCTTTTAAAAACTAAAACGTTTAATAAATATTTCTACGTACCCTTTTCGATGATGTTTATTCTATAATTCAAACATTGATTATTAAAAATAAGGATACCGCGATTCGATTGGAGCTAATTTAGAACGAAATAATATACAAAGAAATTTAAAGTATATAATAATATTATCGTTTTCAATAATTTTTAAACGTCTGAAAAACTCAGAAATATGCACGTATTTTCGTTGTAAACATATATTGCCTACGGATATATTATAATTAAACGTGCAAACAGCGTTAGCATATACTGTATAGGATTATTTTTTTGTCAACATATCGTTTTGCGCACACATTTTGTTTGGGTTTGCGCCACAATATTAACGTACTAACTGTTATTGTTATTTATAGTAAGTACACAATCATTTTTCTTTTTACGATTGACTGTATTATAACGTTCACATAGAAATTATTCTGTCCGTGACTTTTGCATATTATATAATTGACCCCGATCGAGAAAACGGGCCAAACTTATAAACGTCTCGATACAATAACAATAATATTTCTCGGAGGGATTGTAAACTGCATGTATATACGTCGTATTTAAATACAGAACTCGTGTGTGTGTGTGTGAGGTGACCTGCACGTATTTTTTTGTACTTTATGTGGCTCGTAAAAAAAAAAAAATAATAATAAAACGGAAAAAAATGACGAAAACCAGACGTTTGTGTATCACAACGATATAGTATATTTATACATATGTATATAATATAATGTTTAAATATATAATATTCAGGGCAATTCAACTAACCTCAAACTTACCCCATTTTTTAGCTTTAATTTGGTATATTTAGACTGTTGAAATTATTTTTTTTTTAAATTTCGTATACCTCCTACACGCAGTATAGATACCAATTATACCTATAACATATTATATTTTTTAATAAATACATTAATTTATTTTTCATGTTACATTAAGAAGTACCTATTTCCTGTATAATGATACAAACAATTTTTTTCAAATTAAAACTACACTTTTATTCTACAATTTATTATTCAGCAAATTTTTATGAAATTCTCGATTATCCACAATTAAAATTCTAAAATGAATTAGTCTTTCTAATTCAAATTCTCTAACTATAAATAGGTTAGGTAAAAATTCATGAACACCACTTATCTAATAATATATATTAGGTACAAATGGAACTACTAATTTAAACAATTAAAATATATTAAAATGCGAATTGTAAATGCTTAATATTTCCAAAATAGGTATAACAGTGTATTTTATAGCAATATATTTTAAATATGTGTTTATCTTTATTTCTATATATTTTATACTATAGCCTTATAAATTACTATTACAATATAAATTATAATAACTAAGAAATTAATTAATAATAATTGTAGACAAAAATAATACTTATAGCTCTACGGAAAAATATCAAGTTTATATTTTAACACAAGATAAATTTTAAGTAACATAAATAAAAATCATAAAATTAAAAATTTTACGCGCGTTACATAAAAAATGTTAAAATATACAAATATTTAAGGATAAAAAGTGCGATTATATGTCAGCGAATGTCTATATACGATTTGTATAATTTTTCATATAGGTATTAATTATTTTAACACGAAATTTTGGTTTGCCTTTGTTGTTTACTATACTAATGAAATAATATAATGTTAAAAAAATACAAAACTATACGAAACTACCTATACATTTTTTAGTATTTTTAAAGTATCTAACAAATGCGTATATTATTGTAAAATTAAAAAATAAAAATGCCTGTAATCTGCACACTGTAACGTTAATACCATATAATATTATAATATATAAATAGTTATATTTTTTACTCGAATGATCTATATATTATATAACAGATTACTGCACCGAGTTTGTCTGTTTATCGATAACTTATTACCTAGGTAGAAATAAGATTTTTTTTCTAAAAATCAAATACGAAAATAATAAATACTTATTTAAATGAAATATTATAATTAAGTTGTGACACACAATTATTTAAATAATAAATAAACATCAGATCACATTTGAAAAAAAAAATTATGTTTTCGGGAATGGCCACTACACGTTTATATATTATTCAGGTAGGTAATAAACGCGACGGGAGTTCGTAAACGCGCGTTCGTATATTTGTTTATTTATCAAGATGACAGAACCTGTGTAACCGAATAATATTGTTAAATTAATCGCGATAAGCAGGTACTATTTATAAAAATAAAACAGAAAATAATAACCAAGCGTGTTATCCGAAGATGGTTTATGTGAATGCGATCGTATCTGTGACGGTGACGATTTATTGTCGTTACAGCGCGCGTCCGTCTCAGGTCCTACAGAAAATACTTGTTTTTGACTTTAAATCGGCTATTATCGCATAAGGCGTAAAATAATAATAATTACACGAGTCGTTTATTTTATTCTTCTGTCGTTATAGAGATACAAATACTGATTGTTTGAGAACCACTGTGTTTTTATATTGTTTTTTTTTTTTAACCGAAACGGTTTTATTAAATTCATTAATTATTCGTCTTTAAAAACAACTGCTTAAAAAAAAAATTTGGAAAAACACCTCAAAACATAAAATAGAAATATATGCTATCGAAATCAAATTCTATGATTTTGAATATGGACAATGTTTTCTAGATTTGTTTTCAGATTCATTTTCGCACTATTATTTTAATATTTCTTTAATGTAAAATAATAAATTTATAAATTCAAGTTTTAGAAAGAATTTGGTTAAAAAAGAAAAAATCGTATTGTACCTAGTTTAATGGATTATATTTTTCTATACGAATTCTGAAGTTTATGAAAATATATATTTCAAAGAAATATACGACGACCAAACTTTAACAAAAGTTTTTATTACCAATTTTTCCCCCTAATGTTCAAATCTACAAAACGGTTATTTAGACTTCAACATAAAAATTTAATTTATAATTTTGAGATTTTTATTTTCTTATAAAATATTTAAAATATCATACATTTATAGAGTCGAATGAATACCTATAATATTTATAAATGTATTATAATCATTATTATTTTATATTTAGAGAATATATGTATATATATTTATAGTTATAGTCGAGTTTGTATTATGCAGTGTTACTGAAATCTGTGCTCTTATAAAACGGAAAAATATATTTTAATCAACTCGTGAGTGTTGCGATAGTTAATATATTATATAAACTGCATGTCAAAGGCATTTCAAAGTTTTGAAAAACGCGATTATAATACTGTAATATTGTAATTATAGAGGAAACGGAATAAGCAGCTATTTCTTAAGAGTTTAAAATTTGCAAATTAAACACACGGTTTTTAGTACAGCTGCAGTTAATTTCGGGAATAAATTCTATTAAAAATATAATAATTTTTCATTTGACAATCACAAACGTCGTTTACTTTGACGTTTAAAAAAAAAAACTATTAAAAAATCATACTAAGGATGAGTAATTACTAATTTCATAAAATTAATTTTCTAAAATAGTCACATGATAAATTTTTTTTTTTTTAAATATAAAAAGGAGAAAATTATTTTGTGTGACAATTTTTGCTTTCTTTTTTCACATATAAAAAAAAATTACAATGTTACAAAAATACATATTTACTTTAAACAAATTGTTTAACGTTCGCTAAATTGAAAAATCGAGACAATTAGCTACATTTTAAAATATTTTCATCTTTTTAATAATAAAGAACCTTGGAAATAAGATGTGCGGTTTAATGTATTTTCATAGGAAATTAGGGATTATTTTTAATAGTGGCTTTAGTTCACCCTTAATTAGAAAACCATAACGGATGGAACATCATGATTGAAACGTTTTGTTCTCTTATCCTAATTTTATTAAAATAAACGGTTTATGGTAAGTTAGTACCATAAAATTCATATAATAATATTATATTGTTCGTTTTAATGAAAGTAAATAAATATTGCAGAATAATAAATTTATTATAGTTAAGACACGAGTAACACATCTATAATACTATTATTAAAATATTACGAAATACAAATTATTAATAAGAGCCACCAAATAGTCTGCATAATAATAAATAGTTGTTTGCTCGCTTGCGGACGTTATCGAAATGTGTGTTTTAGTAACATGAACTACTCACGATATTTATTTATTTAAGTAATTATTGATTATAACTTAACTTTTTTAATTGATCGACCAGTAATAATTTATATTTTAATAATATAATACAATATTATAATTAATGAGGGGATTTAAAAAATGATAAGATTTCGGTTGATATGAATATAAAATTGTATAGTTTGTATATTATATGACATCAGTAAAAAATTTTTATTTGTGTACCTACAAAAAAAAAAAAATACAAATGATGTGTTAACGGATTTACTGATGCAAACGAATGTTGGCTGTACTAATACGCAATAATAAGCAGGGGACCTAAATCGTGTTGTAAACAAGTTCAGTAGACCGAAAACGCGTACATCGATATAATACCCCGGTTTAGGTCTATATTATTATAATGTATACTGACGTTAGTGTTGAGAACCATTACCTGTACGTTTTATCGATAGTCGAAATTACGGTTCACAGTAACGTATCCACGTGGGATAGAGGGTTGGAGGCTAAATCGTCATAACTCGAGTTTAAAAATTAACGAGTACAATTTATAATATAATTTTTTACTTTGCTTAGAAACGAAATATAACTAATTATTATATATTGTATTTAAAATACATTATAATTAATATAATGATATATCAATTGTAAAAAATATTTTTCAAACACTACCTCCTACTTTATTTTTGTTAATTTCATAAAATTAATTACAAATTAAACAACGACCATGCTTCCCATTACATTTTATTTAGAGTATAGGTATATTGATGTAAATATAATTTATTATAATAATATTTTAAGAGAATAATTATGTGTGTATTTTTTTTTATAGGTATTTTAAGTTCTTTATTGGGACATATAAACATTATACTCGTATCAACTTGTATTCGTTTTGTAACCTTTCTTGAACCCCCTCTCTAATAAAATTATCCTGGATACGCGCCCAATTATTTAGGTAAAGGTATATAATAATATTATATTATATTATGATTTTTTAGTTGTTATAAAAAACAATAGTTCACTGGTGTATTTCAATGCCATTAATAAATAAATAAATAAATTATCTAATCTTTAAAAAAGCTTATTATCGACAGTATCAATATTTCCTATAATAATCATAATATTATGTATATAAGAATACAACAATTGAATTTCTAATTAAAACGCGTAATGGGGAAGTGCTTGTTTATTATTAATATACTCGCAAATAAACACCTGCAGTATCGTAATATATAGGATATAAATTATTACATTGAAAACCACTTAGATTTTTAAGAATACCTATCTGAATATGAAATTGGAATAAACTTGGTTTTTATATTATAATAGGTATATTATACTCTCGCAAGGAAAATAATAATGAATACTTATTCATTTTTGCGTTTGAATTTCAATTAAGATATTAATACTTCGTTCAATGCGGACTAATCAATTATCGACGTACGCTTCGGAATAATGTTTTTCATCGAACATGCAAACGTTTACTTTCCACTAATGTTGTTCCTGAAATTAAATTGAAGCCATTTCAATAACTTTATAATGGCGTCACTCCCTCAGAATATTTTTAAATTAATTACAATGGCCAATGATTAAAAACACGATGTCAAAAAGAACAGATTTGTATTTTTTTATTTTTTATTTCTCGATACGCAGTTAGGGTGCGAGACGGGAAGCAATGCAAGATCGGCGTGCTATCCAGACCGGAAAAAACACGCAACATCAAAGGAATAATCGTAAGATGAAAAATATAACTTGTGGTGGAAAACTAGAGAAAATATATAATGTGCCCGCCCACAACGGGAAATGTTATAAATAAAACGGTATGTGCCGATAACTTATTTATGGGTAAATATTATTGGTGTTGCCAAAGACTAAAAAGCAACGTAGTAGAAAGTATAGAACTTTAACGAAACTTTATTTACTATCACATATAAACCATGATTCCACATTACTATTGAAGCCAGGGGAAACCATCCAATAATATTCGTTTTTACACCAATTTATATAGTATGATGTAAAAGGGTTTCGTAAAACTTCGTATATAATATATATATAAGAGTTTTATTGATCCGAACGCGTGTGCGAAAGGATGACTGTCACTTTTAGCCCTCTAGTCTGATCCGTTCGTCGTTCAACGTCTCCGTATGTCCGCTTCCATTATGTGACGAAAACGCAGAGTAAAAATCCGGCTTATTTGCACAAAATACCGTTTTCGTCTGCGTTGCATCCAATGTTACATGTAATCCAAACGTTATCACTTTTCTCCATTCCTCACTCAATCATTTGTTCTATATCTATTGCATGTATTTTAAGTAGGTAATATAAATATTATATACTTAACGATAAATAAAAGTAAATATAACTTTTGACTGAACAACAATTGACAGCTACAGATGTATATACGAATAATATGCATTTATGGAAATGTCTGTAAACTTTTAGTCTGTAAAACTTTTTCGATTTTAATATTTTAATTTAAAAGCCATTTTTACATACAAAAATAAACTTTTACACGGACGAAATATTTTTAAGCCCGATCTATATTGATTATGTTTCGAAATATTTACTCGGATCACGAGTACAAAAATGAAAAGTCGTATGCTCGATTCCACTCCAGCGAACAATATTATATGTATAGTCGATCATCAACAAGTTTTAAATTTTATATTAAAAGTATACTAGATTATTGTAAAGTGTCATAACTATGTAAAATAATTTATCTCAAATAATTTAAAATGTATTCGTTTAACAAAAAAAATGTCTTATTCATATTATTATTATTATTTTTTTTTTTTTGCGTTATTGGAAGAAATCGTAAATAAAGATTTGATCGATTCGAATTCGTGTTATTCATTCTCTATATCCGTTAAATTTTATATGGTAATTGCTTTTTGAAGTGCTACTGGAAAGTTATTCGAGATCCACGAATGGTAAAACGTTCATCGGATGTTTCGAGAGCTCACACTTCTAGTCGAGTGTGACTTCGCGCGAGGGTGAGGCGACGATGTTGGAGTGTGCAAATTAATTACATTGCGATTATCTTTCCCCCACGCTGCAGAATATTATTATCCAACATCAAAATCATTGTTTAGCTAACGTATAGAATATATAATTTGATTTTACGTTGAATAAGGTCAATTTTATTATTTCTTTTTTTTCCAGTAAAATTCGAATTAAAAATCGTTGTCATGGCTGCAGTTGTATACCTTTATGACGGTGGAATGGGGAGAGGCAGAAGCCGAATACGAGGACACGTCATGCACAGGAATGGGATCGGCGGAGGGACGAATGGACGGGTGGTGTTTGACGGCAGGAGGGTGTGTAACCGAGTGACGAGTGTTTGACAGCTGAAACGCGAGCGCGAGGGTCGATTCTATTTCTAAAAATTATTGCTTTCCCCCATTTTTTTTTCTTCTTCTCTTTTCCCCTTTGGTTATAAGGCCACACGAAAATAACACTCGGAAATATGTCACGTTCGGGTGTTTGTGATGCCTTACGAGGGGTTGAATATAGTATAATATATTTATATATTGTAACACGTTACATGCCCCCGCGCTCACCGCCCGCTGGCGACGACCGAGTTATCGGACCGATTTATCGGTCCAACGACATTTCTGTTCAAACGTGTCCCGAGAAAAACAATTCGAAACGTGTTTTTGCCTTTTTCCTTCAATATATTCTTTTGACAGCAGCCGTAATGGCTCAGCCGAGCAAACCACTACGGCTGCACGTCGTTTAGTCTAAAATCTAAATGTTGTAAACAAAATACAACCTATATTTCGTTTTTACTACAATTTACACGATCGAAGTTAGGAATATATAGGATATAATATACATAGCCACATAGGTGTAGTGTGTGTTAGGTTCTTATAAAATATTCACTTAAAGAACACGTGAATAAGTATACATTTGACTTTATTTTAAGGACGAGAAATAACAATGTTATTATACACTGTATGGGGTCGTATTCACTATTTTGTACATTGTATTATTATTATTTAGTATGATTTTTTATTTTGTGACGTAGAAAAAATTCGGAACGTGTTCTTAGAATTTCGAATTTCTTTGGACGGTTTTATATAATATTGTAAATAAATTAATTCGAAATGTTCTACATATCTTAAGAAAAACACTAGTACGCAGAACCGGTTGACATTTATTTGTACATAATATATATATCCGTTATATAGTGTATACGGTTGACGTTTTTTTGCTTATTCACTAAAAGCCATAAAGTATTTTTGTAAACATTTTGACGGAACAAAAATAGGTACGAGTATAATATATATATATATATATTTATGTGCGTTGTGTGCACATTCTGAGAATCGTATCGTAAAATAATCATACTTTATAATATATTTTATAAAGCTAAATAGCTTTTACGTTAAAATATATTATTTATTATAGATGGGAATAAGTTTTAATCGGAACAAGACGTTATTACTTATAACTTATCTGCATGTAATGTATGTTGTACAAACAAAAAACTTTAAAAAATATTTATTAAATATTTAAGAAAATCATATTAGTTCATAATATTTTTCTTGGAAAATATAATTTCAAAAATAACGTGAGCTTTATAAATGATATAATATTTTGATTACTAAACAATGCTTTACATTGTAGTTCAGTAAGTATATTTTATACAATTTAATTACTACATTGTGCGCCCGTAATATAATACTGTGAAGTGATATTGAATTTAGATAGTATAATGCAATATATTGATTGTACATTATTATATTTTATAAACTAAAAAATATTTTACACTATATTTCAAGTAAAAGGGCCAAATAAAAAATAAAAATACAATATACATAATATTCTCAATTTTTTTTCGTGTATTATCGATTTGAAATTCTATTTTTTTATAAAATTTTTTCGATTTTTACTCGTAGTCAGCTGGTCGATTTTCTCCGTCTTACGGTCCATCGTCTCCAAAATCACTTGTCGCTAATTGTCTATCGACATAGTATAGTTACCTGTTTCGTTCGTTGATTAATTCTCCGGGTTTTCTCATCTCTATATATTATATATACCTCGACCGCACAAGAACAAGATTGATCGATTTTCGCGGTCAAACTGTACGAGACGGAAGGGCGCGTCGTCGGCGAGAATAATATTCCTTCGCCGTCGCTCCTCCGTTCGGGACCACCCCGCTCGGTTTGGCGCGTTTTGAACAAGAAAAGTCTAACGCACCCGCCGCCGCCGTTTGTCCGTCAACACGATCCATCAACGTCCGACGTTCTCTCCGTCCTTCCGCTCGTAATCGTGAAAAGCTTTTCTGCAAAGGCCTATTTATATATATATATATATATATAGGAAGGGCGGTGGAATATGATCGATAGCCACCCCCGCCATCGTATGCATCATTCCGCCCTTCAACAACACCACGCGTATACCGCTAGGTTCGTCGGCGGTGCAAACCCTTATAATTCGACTACACACACAATAGGTATACCGTATATTATGATGATGATGTATACCACGGAATCGATTTTATCACAGTTACCGCGAACAAGTTATATATGTAGTATATACCACGGTATATTACACCTATATACCTAAAACCTAAACAACCCCGCACGCGCAAAACGAACGGGTAATTTTATAATTTATATGTATATATATTATCGGTATATACAGCCAGTAATGAGAGATTCACCGTGACACGCGATACGCATTATGTATATATATTATGTCGGCCTCAGGGGGTAAGTATTATTCGCCCGTTCCCTTCCATCCGTTCCCACGTCGACGCCGTCGCCAAAGAGACTTAAAAGGATTACGGGACAAATTTTGTTACAGTTTATATAGACGAGACCCGTTATATTGAGTGCATAAAGTAATCTCCATTTTACTAGCGGCATAGTAAATGGTCATATGTATAGGTTAATACACGTATAATATTATTATGTTATACGAGTACGGTTGTGGTATATACCTGGTATATGCTAACCTAGCTATATACCACATCAAAACATTTTGTCGAAACGCGACCACATCATAGGTCAAGCCTCTGCAAGTGCACGAGGGTTGGTCTTTTTCGTAGGTAAGTAATATTATTAGCTAATAGCTATAAAAATTTATATGCGGTTTGTAATGTTTGTAGCTACGATATAATTAGTTATAATGAATAATCATACATGTGCATGTATTTTTAAGACTTTATAATACTAATGATAATTTTACACAGCCAATAGCCATTAATCCATGATATTTAAATGATCGTTTTATGTTTAGAATCCCGCCGCAAACGCAATAATTACTCTTTAGTTTATCGCATATTATTACAGTATAACGGTAATTGCTAATTATTTTTGTGATTCAAAACATTAACCTAATAATCTATAATGTATGTTTATATAACTGAATTATCTAAAAGACTGTTATTCAAATAGTGTTTAATATGATGTTATTACTATCATAATATAGACAAGTTTTAAAATTATAATATAATATAAAAATTTTATATTTTATGCTGAGGTGGTAGAAAAAAAATAATTAAGTAAAAAAATAAAATATTCAGTATATTTTCATAATGTATGAAAACTTACGTATAGGTAGGTAGAAAAGGTAATTTTTAGGAATTTTGATGTATAAAAATAATCCTTATGATGATTTACCCTCTTAATAAAACATACAGAATATACAGTGCAACAATATTTTGATTTAGAAATTCGAAAATTTTAATTTATCATGTTACTCAGTAATATATTATATTTGTGTTGATTTCAGAATGAACGTTATATTTCTAAAATCAATGTTCTTGGGATAATAACTAATAATATTGGATAACGCAGTTGATTATTTTTATATGCAATTCTAATCACAAAATGTAGGTATATAATAATATTATTAATTAAACATGCATGTCACTCAGCATGATGTAAAGGAGACATCGTGTGTGTTATAATAATATAGTTCAAATAAATGAATATAAGGTACGCTGAATTTTTCTAAAGAACGATTTACAATAAGAGTAAAATAGGTAAATAATACAATATATACGGTGTACTGCGCTAAGTATTATTCGTATAAGTGCACATCGAAATCTATAAACAGTTTTTCAAACATTTTGGAACAACAATCGACCATATTGTGATCGAAACACCTCGCCTTAACAATACTTATATTAAGTATTATATGCGCAGAACGATTTTTTGTTATCCCGTGAAACGAAACTGTCGCATCGACGTCGTAAATTCAAATTATTTGTTTTTTTTTTTACCAATAACGACAATATTGTCGCAAACGGTTTTAATTTTTTTTAATGGGATCGGAAATTCATGGTTATAAAAACGACGTGGATGACGTCACATAATATGAATAGGTAACGTTTCTTGTGCAGCGTAGTACGAAATTTTGAACAGCTTAAATAATGTTCTAAATTTATTGAAAATTATTTATTTTAATAATGACTGATTTTCACTTTTGATTTCACTGCAAAGGGTAAATTAAATGAATGATAAGAAATTGAATAATAACACTTTGATTGTAATAATGGACTGTGTAATTTGATTGTTTGTATTTGATCGCACAGGGATTCATAACCTAACTTAAGTACAATTATATAAATACAAATGGGAATTATCTATCGCTATCGACTTTAGTGCTAACAATTCGTTTACGAAATATGACTATTTTTAAAATACGCGATAATTATAGTTATACGTATCTAAATAATTGATAACTTTAAATAACATAACACGCAACTACCGCAATAAACGGTACACCAAAAGCGTGTAAGCTAATGGATAGGTATTAAAAAAAAAAAATTTTACATATCACGTTCTAAAGAATTAAACAATGTAAAGTCTAGGTGAACTTAAGTCTATTAAAACTTCTAAAATACACTTTAAAAAATATTATATTAAATTTTAATACAAGTCAAATACATAATTAATACAATGAAATCAAAATAGGATATGGTTGAATTTTTTTTATTTATTTACATATAATGACACTATAATATACTTTTGGAGAGATTCAAACAATGTTTATAATTATAATTTCCAAAAATAAATTTAATACTTTTTTCGAAATATCGCGAATTTATATGCCATGAAGACTAAATTATTAATTTTGAAATAGTCTATTCTATAATCAATGGTAATAATACCTAGGTTATATATTTTACGCGTATTTTACAGGTGACGAGAAATAATTGTCCAAAAATTCATAATAATACGCATAAGACACGTTCGCTGCTGTTGTCGCATTAGTTTGAGAACCCCTGCAGCAGAACGAATTGCGCGTGGTAATGTTGGCGGTGGTAGTGTTGTCATGCCGCGCAAAAAAGGGTGTGTATATACATAATATTATAACGTTAACGCGCGCTATACGAAGGGCTGTTGGTCGGCCGTAACTGTGGGGCAACAAGTGCGTTTACGCCGAATTAAAACCCCATCAATCATCCAGCTAGGCTGACTGAAAAACCGGAATTACAGAACGGTATATATTTCTATAGGTATATAATATAATATAAAAATTGTTGGCAAGTGGTATATGGTATACAGAGAAAACGATTACAATAGTTCGAAAGACACATCATGCTAAGCGGGGAAGTAGTATATGAGGACCGAGGGGGGAGATTATCAGGTTACAACCCTTCTCCCGTGAGTATCTAATATTTATTAGAAAACATTCTATTCTATATATTTATATTCATTTAATTCTACAAGATATATTTTAAATCAGTATATCACTAATACTTTACCCAGTTCCATATAATATAATGTAATGCATGTTATGTAATACAATGTACGAGTATAATATAGACATTAGACAAGTTATGTTTTGATACTCTAAAAATGACAATAAACGATTTTATTATTAGTTATCCAAAATAATCGATATATTCATTAAAAATGTGGTTTTTAAAAATAACCTTTCTCTATTTAATATACAGAGTGATCAGAAATTCAGAAATCAATAAAGATAACATTAATAAGGTAAATGATTTTGAAAATTTTGAAATTAAATCGTAATAAAAATTTAACGAAGAAATCATATTGTCCGTTTGTTCATATTTATTTTTGGATTGTGTCTGAGTCATTTTTGTGCATATTTGCTGGTAGTTGACGATATAATATTATAGACTTCATAATACTCTTAATTACCTAAATATAATATAATATATATAGATCGTTTTTTATTCAAGAGTAAACGAAACTTTGAGTGTACCAATAACTTGGATTGAATATATAATAATATTAGAATATAACATAACTAATTATGTTATTTGGAATGTAGATAATTAAATGCAAATAAAAACAAAGTAATGAATTATAAGTTTTAATTCAAAAGAATACTACGACAAAAAAATTCAAAAGATTCGCAAACAATTAATATTTAATCATTAACCTAACCAAATAAAAATGTTAATTTATTTTTAAAAAAAATTACATGTATCATTAATCTTATATGTGGCCATATTGAATTTCCATATTTGGACTTGTTTTAAAAACTTACCGTGACATTTAACGATTTTTTATGCGATGAAATTATATTATATCTATTAAAAAAGATAATCAAGGTTATATTATTATTTTACATTTAGGTATGTCGTAGAAAATAATTATATTATGATTATAATTTGTAAATCATAATCAATTTATTAAAATATATATAATTGATTACAAGTGACACTATAGTTGTGAGACATTTTGTAATATTATCATATGCCTAATTACAAATATTTAAATTTAACAATTGATAGGTATATATACTTTATAATATAAAGATTGTATAAACACTTAAAATTAATATTGTAATTGTATACAAATTAATATATAAATAGTTTTTTTTAAAAAAACTTGTAAGATAAAACCTATCATTTTTAATTAAAAATTTATGTTTATATATGCACTCCAGATTCGACATCCACAATAATGTTAAATTAAGAAAACATTATAAATTATAAAATATTTGTATAAAAAGAAAAACTTTTTCATCTTGATAAATACAAATAACAGATATTAGATGCCAGTTTTAAAGTAAGAAATGTAGTAAAAGTTAAACAAGTTTTCATACATAATCTAAAAGTTTTGTTCTGATATATTTCACTACAGTTAAAAAACAAACAAGTAAATATTGTTGATACCAACAGTATACTCGTATGATCTATATTTTATTATTTAATTCGTTTTAAATTAAGGATAAAATATGACATGATAAAATAATTATTGATTTTATATTCCATAATAAAGTTTAAAATATATTTATTCGAAATTTGATTTCATAACATTAGTTAAGGTTAAGAATAAATGCTTAAAATTAATATACTTTCAAAAATATTGTATGTTTATAAATTCTTATAATTTGGGACTATTTTTTGGTTTTATAATGCACTATTCTTTCAAAATAGACAAACAATTTTAAGGAATTCACGACAAAATAAATTGACTCAATTACTATTTAGTCTTTTAATTATCTTATCCCTTCTGCCATTTTACTTTTTCCTTCTCTTGACCTCAAACCTTGGAGTAAGAAATTGATAAATAGATTTTTTTTTAGTAGATACAACTTAAAATTCCCTAAATTTTAAATTTAAAATTTATGTTGATAAAAATCGACAACATGGACGATTTTGGAATATATTTTATGGCGCTCCCACAGTGCACGTTGCGGCGGTTAGTTGCAGTTTATAAAATAACTTACACAATATAATATACAAAAGACAACGACGATATTATGTCATAAGCAATAAAATCCCCATAAAAAGATCCATGCAAGACTTAATGATGCCAATGACTTGACATATTTTATCGGGTTTAAAAGTATACGTACATAATACATACATCCCTTTATAGGATCTATATAGGGGTCCCTATAGTTTTTTTTTATTACGAAAACAAAAACATGCCTATTATATAATATAATATAGAAAGACTAATGATTTTATAATGGTATTGTTGTTTTTGATAAAAAATACAAAATCTATATATTAATGTGAATATATTGACGATTTAGTATTTCCATGACAGGAAAGTTAATTCTATTTTTTTAACAAGGTTTAATTGAGATAATTGAAAAAAAGTTTAAAGTTATTATCTAAAACCTAACCTAGCTATTATCTAAATAATGTATTTTTAATATATTTTTTTATATTTCATTTCTTAAAAATTATATACTATAATATTAACATGCGTGACAATTTATTTATTGAAGGAAAATAAAACAATAGGTACAGTATTATAATGCATTATAAACATCATTTTTAATTTTCCTATAAATTATTTTTAGTTTCAAATAATAATTTTAGGTGCAATATATCTATTGTTATTTACAAAGTAAGTAAAAATAAAAATATATATTAAGTCAATAACATCCATTTGTTTGTTAAAATAAGTTAGAACTAACATAACTTTAACCACTGACGTATGTCGAAAGAGGCTAAACGACTATTATGCGCGTTTATAATATAGAATTAGGAACCTATAATGATGTATTTTAAGTACTAAAGCTTCAATATTATAATTATTTTATGAATATATTACATTATTCTTATTCATATATATATATATATATATATGTATATTATAATAACTTAAATAGTGTAAATACTTTATTTAATACGTATAATACAGTATTTAAATATATTTGATGAACATTTTTTTATAAAATCCTACGTTATGTAAGTCATAAACTTTAACTATTTTGACCAAAATAAAAAAAAAATTGTTTATTATTATACAAGCAATTTTTTTTTTTTTTAAATATTTCACTGTATATGAGCCGTGAATTTCAGCATTTTTATTTATTTTATTTTACATACATATAGTATAATATGAGATTCTTTTTTGACATTTGAAAATAAGGGAAAAAAATAAATGCTGTAACGCCGTCTGCGAATGACAAGACTGACGTATTGTTGGAAAAATCCGTCCAGTTTCCCTCTCTCTTGTACATGTATAGACCGACGTCAAAAGCAATAATATCCACCGTCTTCTGCGTCCATCCGACCACGCCGAGACGTCTTTATCCGTAAACCAATAACACGGAGAGCCCCGCGTATTATATATTATATAGTGTCCCTATAGCCAGTTAAATCCCGTTATTCAGACTTTCATTGGAATTATTACGAAATTAAATTAAAATCCATGGGTCTTAAATAATGGATGTGTGCTGCGTAGATTACTTTTCGGTAACAGTCAATTAATAATAATATCGTGTAAAAATATTGTCTAAAAAATATTACGTAAATTGTTCCATTTAATTGTAAGTAAAGGTAAGTAAAATATGTAAAAGAATTGTGACGGTCGAAAATTGAAATAATGATTTTTATTATTTTCATACCATTCCACGCTATTATTGTTATTATATAATAGTTTTAATTAAAACAAACGAAAACTGTATATATTAGGTATGTTTTAATACTTCTTTTTGTTAAATATTTAAAAAAATAATAATAATAATTGTATGAACATTATTTTACGTTGGAAAACATTACATCGGGTACGTAAAATTATAATCGATACCTCCAATATTACAAAATAATATTAATATTTGATAATAATAATAATGATAATATGGTTTAAATAATGTTATTTAAAATAAAATTATAATTTAATTAAAATTACGGCTTAAAAAGCTTTTACCAAAGGGTTCATTGTTTATGGTTAATGGTTATTATTAATCAAATCAAAATTAAATTACAAAATTTGTTTATATATCTTTAAAATATAAATATATAGTGTATTTTTAAATAAATATTCCTTTTAAAAAAAATATAATAGACACAAAAATGTACGAACTAGTCTGGTTGATTAGGTTACAAAGGGTTCTAATGAATAAATTATGTTATGCATTTATGACTGTATGGATAATTGCCATCATATTGAAGTAGGTAGTAGCTACTAGCTGGTACCACCTACCTATAATCTCATTTACTCTTGACAAACATTAATTACCTTCGTGTTTATGCATTATGTCAGTATCAAATTTCATATTTCAATTTAATTTTTTACATTATGTTGCTATATGAAGTAACTTAATTAAAATAGTTAAACATATATTTTATTATTGAGCTTCATTTTACTTTATTTAGCTGCTTTAATGCTATTATTATTGCTACTATTATTACTGCTATTATTATACCAACAAAAAAAATATTATTGTTTGATATTTATTTGTAAACATTTAATAACAAATTCACTATGAACTCATTAAAAAAAATATATATGTTTATTTATTTCAACGCATATATGTTATTTTTTTTTTTTTGTAGCATAGGTTTTATATTAAATGGTTTAATTATCTTTTATACCTACTTATTTATATATTATTAGTTATTATCTATTATAAATAATTTATATAACATCATATTTTTTGAAATTTAAAGGGCTAATATAAACAGAAATTCTTAATAAATAATTCGTTTCTTTTTTTTTCTTTTAATTTTTACATTATCACATACTAGGTGTTAATTATTATGTTATATTTTTGTTGTTTAGCATTTAGAAGGTGAAAAGTTTTTTAATACATATTTTTTTATAATATGTATTATTACACCATATTCGGGAATATCATTTTAAGGATATCAACACTATTCGATAAAGGTTAGGTATACAATAGTATAAATTATTTGATTAATTCCTTCATGATTTAAACATCATATATTGATATTTTACATTTAGAATGACAATTAAGTTAATAATTTTAAAATTATTCAATAAACATAGGTCATAAATATAATTCATGAAGAATCACGGGTTATATTTTATTCAAATACAGTGGAAACAACTTGTAAATAGTAATAATTTAGAATAGGAATAATAAACATAAAATCTAACAAAACGCGTTTGTTGTAAATAATTTTAACCTCCAAAGTCCTATACATAATTATAACTTATTAGTAATTGCTAATTATATATACTTATAAATTTTAGTATTTTTGACTTAATTATAACTCATTTACTAATAATGTAAAGCAAATGTTGTTCACCTTAAATAATTAACTTATGAACAAAAATGTATTTACCTAAGTAATTTGTTTAAGTATAAATATATTAAAAAATATTTAAGTTACATTAATTTTATAATTTATCATGACTTCATCATGATATAATAATTGTAATCTAAATAAAATACATATGTATAAATAGATATTATTTATATAGGATACGAATGTACAAATAATTATAATTTTCTAAAGAGACTTGAATGTTACTCACAAGGAAAAATGATAAACATGTTAGAATGGAATATGCAACTATTCAAGCACTAATAATATGCAAATATTAGGTACCTATTAATAATTTGTTTTAAAAATTTTAGATACATAAAAATTTTTATCTGACGGTATATAATATATTATAATTATTCATATAACATATAAAACCATAATCATTATATCAGCGATATATTTTCTCTAAAATGTATTTCCGACTAGTGGTAAATTGTGAGTTGTTATACCTATTAAATTACAAATACAATCGAAAATAGTGAATTCTGGATTAATAATTGCGTTTTAAATGTGTTGAAAATTTCACGAAATTGATAATCGATAAACCAAAGTTTAAGATTTCCAATATAGTTTTCATAAAAGTCATTATTAATTTACCATAATACAACATAATGAAACGATAATTATTTTTGTAACGAAAAAAAACCTGTTTCGATTATAGACTTGTCACTTAACGATAACAGCCATTAAAATTCTATTATAGAAGAACAATATCATACGTATTTGCGTTAAATATTAAATGAAAAGAGAAAACGTAACGCGTAAAGATAAATTCAACCAAATTTTCGAGATTTTATATTTTTACGATTTCCCGCTAAATCGATACGATAATAAATTATAATTGCGCAAACAATAGATTTAGATTTAAACGTTTGATTTTCACTCACAGTCACTGGCCAGATTCGTCTGTTCGTCTATGAACGTGTTGGATCCGTACGCCGGACGAGACCATTGTGTGTCGCACGATAACAAGATAACCGCGGCTACCAGTACCGTGGTCGGTGAGTTTCTGCTCCGTCCGCGGCATGACCGCATTGTCACGGGCTACAAGTTGCAATTTTGTATTTAATTTGTATATACGTAGAACAAGAAAATCGAGAAGTGTCTTAGGACGACAAAGAAACGTAAAGAATTCAAACGCTGTCGACGACGAAATATAAACGTACGGAACGATGACGACGACGTCGACAACGAAACACAACCATCATCACGCCGCGCGCGAATACGACTGCGGGCTGCGACGTCGGAGGATCGTGCCGTCGCTACTGCCGCCACCGTTCGGCTACGAGGAACCTCCCCTGCCACCCCACCGGCGCGTGGTGTCTGCTCATTTTCTATACACGTCCATATGATAATAATATTATGTATTATTATACATTTATAGGGTACAACATCGAAATAATTACCTATTTGTTTAATTCATCAAATATGAAATACTGTTATTATCAATAATTATTTACAATGACGAGTATATTAATGAATTCGAAAATTATTCTATACGGTTTACACATACCTAGGTGTAATCCATGAAGAATTACAGGTCGTATTTCAATCGAATACAATCGAAACAACTTAAAACCAGTAATTATAATTTACGCAGAAACACAATTATGAGATATATTGTTTAAGATAATATAATATAATCAAATTAATACTATACAATCAGTGGCAAATTGTATTGGAAAATGTCGGATGGGGAGGTTGTTCAGAAGAGTTACGTTCGGTGAACACGCACTATTACAAATCCTAAAGTAAAAACGAACATATTGTTAAAAATATTTTGTTCAATATATTAATGCAAATTCAGTTTTGCCAAAAATATAATACGAATATTCAATAAATTATACCTATTTCACCTGTAGGTATTAGGTACGCGTCGGCTATAGTACAAGTATACTATAATACAAGTATTAATAAAAGTAAACAAATTCAAAATACATTTGAATGAATAAAAAAAAATTATGGGTGTTGAAAAAAATCAAATAAGATTTGTGTAAATACCTACTTTATAATTAAATTTATGGTGCAAATAATTCTTAATATTATTATATTAACAATATCAATATGCATGTTATATTATATAATTTTATACTTATATTTATTGCAAAAATCAAATTTTTTACGAATCAAATTCAACTAATTACAATAAAAATAAACTATATCATGTTAATAATTCTGTGAGAAATTTAAATAGGTATTAAGAAAACAAAATTATGCAGATTTGTCTATAAAATTTATCAATGATAGATAAAATATATTTATAATTATTGGTCCTTGTGCACATTTGATGTATTGTATAATATTGTACTTATTATTGTTATTATAACTGTATAAACTTTTAATCCGTAATCGTTTATTTTAACAAAGTTTTTTTATATCTGAAGTAATTACCTAACGTTTTTATTAAGAGGTTATTAATTAACTTGCAATTTTTACACAAACGTTAATGTTAATTAACGTAAATTTCCATATGAAAATTATTTATAAAAACCTGTTGTATTAAACCGTTTCATTTTAGAATATAATCATTATTATAATTTTAAACCAAACAATTCAGGTACCTACTACCTATTTCCAATGCTCGAATTTTGGGTAAAAAACGTAGGGGGACTGATACCTCAACTAATTTTTCAGAAATTATATTATTAGAATGCTGTTCTATGGTCTTCACGTCATAATATGGTAAAAAAGGATTGGGTAAAATGTACATTTTTCAGAGATGAAAAATGTACCCTTACTTTTTATTTTGCCACTCCAAGAGCAATGGTTTTTTAACAATAACGACGATGCTTTATTTACGTGCAGGGTTTTCATAACAAGTCGATTGATATTTTATAGATTTAAACTGCAATCAAAGAGAACCCCTAGCCTATAGTATATATACCGATACCTTTATTCTTTATAATATAATATAATATTATATTACTGTCAATACCCGCTCACTAGTAGTGATCAAAAAGTATCAAAAAGTGTAAAAATGACTAAGTTAATGTTAAAAAATATAAATTATGTTAGTAAATAATGTTTAAGCTATTAAATAATTAGGTATTGAAGCTTAAAAAAGTGTGCATTGATCTTTGTAATATTCATATTTCATATCGTCTTGTTTATTGGTCAAGCAATTTTTGAATATGTGATTGCCAAAATATAAAATATCTAAAGTTGTTCGTTAATCAAGAATGATATACAGATAGATTGATTGACATTTGAAAAAATATATACCTACTTATAATATTATATTTATCTGACAAAATCTACTAAACAAAACAAAAGAACACATGTATACGAGTATGCAGTTTTTAATGATTGCACTAGAGATTTAGAGTCATTTTTCAACAATATTGGATAAAAATATTATCATAAAAATCAAATATAATATATGTTTATACGTGTGTATATATATATGTATTAAAAACATTTTAAAAAGTTTATAAAACTTACACATAAGCAAGATAAGATTATTTTTTTTTTTTTTTTACACTCGTACAACTGTATCCATTCCGTCGCTGTCATCTTCACAATATTTTGTTTCCGCGTGTCGTAATATTATTATTATTATTATTCCGTTGTCGTTTTTATCGTTATTCCCGGACGATAGATTTACGAGCCGTAATGTGATTTGTGTGCAGTTTGACCGTCTGTCATCTGAACTTGAAAAAGTGATAGAAAAAAATTATAATAATAACAAATTACACGCGTTACGTTGTATAAACTATTATGTGTTTTTTTATATTATATTTAAATAAACTAATAATAAACGATCGTAACGCGTGCAGATGCATCCAAATGGAGATAAAGAGACATTTATCACCGTTTTTTTAAAATATTTTTTTTTTAAAATAGTTTTAATATGCTTTAGAGTATAAAAAAAATAGTTGTCTAATTATTTTTTAAAATTATATCTTTGACTACGATTAATATGACATTTATATTATATTATAAGAAAATGATGCTATAAAAATGATACTACTGAAACGTTATCTCTTTTCGATATAATAAAGTAGATATATTGTGCATTGTGCGCCTATGGTACAGTGACCACCAATCGCCATATTATTTTAAATTTACATATTTTATAACCACTACGTTTATTAGTTGCTGTGTTAGAGAAGTGTTCAAATCATAAAATTACCAATAATTCAATGCTATTACAATAATTAATGTGTTGTCTATATGTAAAATTTGATTTTTCCACAAAATATGAATCGCCATTAAAAATTATATAAAAACACATATATGTCTATATATATGTATAAATGAATAAATATCAAATTGATATTATCAATAGTAATTATCCGAACACAAATCGTCTGCGCGTAACTATATAAACGACACGATTGCTTTATCCATTTATTCTGCATATAAAATGAAACTGGAATCATATTTTTTTATCTACACACTTAATATATTGGTAGTATAATTGATTATTATGTAGTCCTATGTAGTTTGCAGTTAACTTGTTATATAGACACTATAAGGAAAACGTTTGTAAAAATAAAATTAATATAATATAAATCAAAACATAATAAGTATTAACTATTAGTAGGTAAGTGTTATGTAATGTGTAAAATATTTAAATATTCTTAGTTTATTATGCTGACAACAGAAGGTCCTTTGCACTTATATGCGAAGTTTTAGTGTGAACATAATAAGAATACAATTATATAATATACGTATGTGCATGGTACACTATTCTCATTCAGTGACGTAATTTCTTATTTTTGTCAATGGAGGTATAGTGTATACTATAATTTCATAAAAGGTTTGATAAAAAAGTTTATTGTATATTTAAATATATTTATCGCCATTTTAATTATTTTAATTTTAGTTATCAATTTATCATGATTAACATAATACCAGCACACTGTAATTAAAATAACTATATGTGGATTACATTCTATAGTTTTATAAATTATGGGCAGTCCAGTACCTCACCGTAATTCGTTGAGATTATAAATTCCCGGATGATGATGATTTTATCTAGTTCCAGAATTTATCGATGAAGACTATAACATAAAAATTACTATATTGAAACAAATATTTATTGAGTTCAATATTAGATACTTTGTAGCCCTTAGACAATATCAATTGTATTGTTAGAAATAATAGAATATAACAAACGTTTATGCGAATAGAAGAGCAATTTAATAAATTGAATTAACAGATATTTATATTTTTAATATTTCTTTTTTATGTCATATAGTAGTATATAGGTATTTATTCAATAATATAACAATGTCTATGAAATTGCATAAATTCTAAAAATATTTAGAAATTTGTCGATTGTTTTATTAAAAAGCTATATAATTACGTATAATATCGAGTAGTTATATAGATACATAATTTATATTGAGTATATAGTATATACTATACAGTGTGTTTTTATTTATAAGAAACATGAAATATTTTGGTCCAGTGATTTCGGATTGAAATGTATTTTAAACTTCAAATCTGGATTGATCTAATTTTTAAAGTAATTTCGACTTTTTAACAATGGCTCTAAAATCATAAATGATTAAATAACAACGAGTTAAACTTTCAAATTAAATTATTGAATTTTTTAACGATCATCTAATTATTATCTAAATTTATATTAATAAAATGTATTTTTAGATTCTGAGCGAAATGAGGAATGTATTGGTTTTACAAAGGTTTTTATTATTATTATTTTTTTTTTTTTTGATATCTGAAAACATTTTTTCGGGCAGAAATAATGGTCCGATTACCATGAATGATATGCTATCGGTAGCAAATTGTATCTAGTTGGTACTTTATTTTTATTTTTCTATGGGATTCAATATCATTACATTCAAATCTGAATAATAGTAAATCAATCATTTCTCCGAGTACTGAAAGGACGAAGAAGTGACGTCTGAAATCAACCTTCCCACTTTTGTTACATCCATACCTTTGTAGACATAACTATCTATTATTTTTATCATTTAGTATTATTTTATACGATATTAGTGTTGGTAATTACATATATGCTGTTACATTACATTATATTACATATATTACCTCTAAAGGTTAGGTTAGGTTATTTATGGTGACTTACCAAAATAAATAACATTTTATGCTGAACTTTCAAAAAAATAAAATATTAGTAGCCACTCAAAGGGAAGTAATGTGTCGTCTTCAGTCGTGTATGGATAATGATGGACTAAATTTCAATCAGAAGTCACTGGAAAGAATTATTTCGTTTTACATTTAAAAGGAACCTATATTTCCTATTGAAGGCCATTTCACCCAGAATATTTTTTATGCATTCCAAGTAATTGAAAAATAATTTTATTTTAAAAATATTTAATACATTATTATGTAGTACCACATTTGAAATATTATTTGTAATAGTACATTAAAATATTTATTCCAAATACTTTTAAAAAATTATTTATATCAAAACTTGACCTTCTGTGTATCAATAATTTTGAAGACTTGATATTGATGTATTATTATTTATTGCTATACTTAGGAGCTGTATTTTTTGGTTTGATATAATATTAATAATTTAATTTGCTTTAGTTCAAATTTTCTTTGAAATTCAATGATAATTTATAATATTTGAGGGCTAAGAATCGTCTAGCACTTATCATCTAATTGAGCTTTTACCCGTGTATATTATAATTAATTATGTAATTATCGTGATTAGCATTATTAATAATATATAATTATTGTCTAGAAAATGTCAACACAGTGACTGATTATTATACGAAATAATATGCTAAATATTTTATAGGTTCAATTTCAACGAAAACAAATTAATAAACTCAATTAAAATTCTATGCGCCTGCTACTTATATAATATTATTATAGTTTAAAACTATGATGAGTATTGCAGTGTACCCATTTCATCAACATTACCCTTCAGTATAAATATATATATATATATATATATTATGTAATTTCAAAAAGTTTTCAACTTGATGATGACTGAAGATCCTCGTGTTAGCAGTTATATCAATACAATGCTTAAAATTATAAATTGTTAATATTTCCAAAGGTATTTTCTTAGTTTTCATAAAAAGTATAGAACCGAATAAAAGTCTTATACCAAATAATTTATTAATAGTATTAAATATAGTATGTTCGATAATGATATTTAATATGTAAATTAAATGTTTGTAGCCTGAACACCGTTGAGGGTAGAGGCAATGTTTTTCTTTTCTTACTGCAGATCAAGCATAGCTAAACAATCTGTCTTGAACATGTAAATTTAAATAATATACTTTATGATTATACCTCTATGCTCTGAACGTGTATATGCAAAATAGACAAGTAAATTTCCCGGATATTGAAAAAATAAAAGTTGGCAGACATATTGATTTTAAAACGTTTTCCGATCAAACACAATGAAAAAGATAGTTAAAATGTATTCAAATTTCAAACGAAATATGGTGTTTTATTAATATAAATATTGTCACTATAAACTAGATTTGAAAAGAGGTTGTATGTATATTTGTAATACTAAGTAATAGAATTTACGTTTTTATACTTTCAATTTCTAATAATTTTAATCATTATACATGATATATGATTTTTAACAATATTAATTGTTAATTAATTGTGCAGTGTTTTGAACTATATTACATACTGTGAATGTGAACATGAGTATAGTACAGAAATGATATAAATGTTTTATGACAAAAATATCTACATAAAATATAATATGCATATTGAATAATATTTATGTTGGAAATCTTATTGAAGTAACATTAAAAACGTACGTAATCCCCACTTTTTTGTTACATGAAATTCTGATCAGGTTGTAATATTACTCAAATATTAAAATAAACGTTTACCATGTCTGTAAATCGACGAAGACAGTCTTTAAATCTTTAACTCAGTTTAAGGGTCTCAAATCTAAATAAATGTGTATTATAATTGACTGTGTTAAAAGCTTTTAACAACAGTTATTAAATGTTAAAATGTCACAAAACACTTTGGTTCTTAAAACGTATTTTTATTCAATTGTACTTTTCTATAAATTCCGTAAGAATTTATATAAAAAATATAATGTAGGTAGACAACTTTGTTAAAATATATTTTATGAATTTATTTATTTTTAAAAGTATGTCTTATGCATAAATGCGTAATATATTTAATATTTATTTACGTAATATTTTTTATAATATAAATATATAATTTTTATTTTAATAGTATAAACTGTTCAATGTTCATATATGCTTTTAAGACTATTTTAAACATGATAAATACGTAAACTATGAAATGTACAATATTCCTTTATTGGCTTTATTATTGATTATTTATATAATTAAACAATAATGTCCTTATATTTTATTTTTGGTGAAATATACAATAAATTTTTTTATACTTTAATTTTATTTCTATTTGCAAGTTATAATTATATAAATAATTGATAAATTAAAAAAAAATGTATAATATAATAATAAAAAATTGTAATGTATTGTAAAATATCTACACCATCGTAACCAAACTTAAACTATAGTCCGGAACTTTCGGATGGAGTTCTATAGATTTCATTATCCTACTGTAACTTATTAATAAAAAGAAAAGATTTAATATTTTAAAACGATTAATTATTATATTTAACTATTATATTTTAAGTTATATCAAACATCAAAGACAAATCTCGAACGGATGTTAAAACTTTCATTTGAAGAGAAAAAAAAAGCGGAAAGGTCGATTTTACTCGTAAACGGTCCACCTTCGTCCATGGAAGATTTATTATAATTATGATTTAATGCAATGATATTACATTAGAAAATACGGTTCTAAGCGAAACTCAATATAATACAATATATTATGTAGATAAGCCATTCAAAAACACGTATGTAAACTACTCATGTGAATACTCAAAAAATATTTTAAATCCCCATATTCAAAACTGAATTAGTAATTGTGAAATATATAAAATCAAATTAATGGAAACCATAATTTTGATGATTTTCCGTCATTTTTTTGGTAGTTTTCTTACTACTAAGGAAATTTTTTTAAGAAATTCGAAAAGTAGCAAAATAAAGTACCAACTAGGTGAATTTCCTACCTTAAGCATACCCTACTTGTGGTAATCGGATCTCATTGTAAAACCAATAAATTATTTTTGCTTTGTTCAAAATCTAAAATTACAAACAAAAAGCAAAATATAATATAGTACTAATTATATAAGATAAAACTACTAAGGTAAAAATAATTAGTTCAACCTAAACTTTCTGTAAAACTTATTTTATTGAAGCCAAACACTTTTAACTTACACTGTTTAAAAAAAAAACATAAAATTAATAATTATTAAGTATAAATTTCGAAATCCTGAACTAAGAATGTTATTCATGAAATTAAAAGTATGTTATGTATTTTAACACATATTAGTACTTATTTAAACTATTATTGTAAATTCAATGTTTCTTTTACATTTATTATAACAATATTAATCATATTAAATATGATTGTATGTTAACAACACATATTCCTTTTACATATAAAATAATCATTATCATTTAAATAAATTAGGTATAATAGTATGATGTATCTATTAAATTCAGCCCTATAGTATTTGAAAATTGAAAATTATTTTATGAATTGATTAAATTAATCAGCTAAGTAGAAACTCATGTTCATTGAAAATATAAGTGTATTCAGTTGACAGTAAATTCCTAAAGAATAAACAGAGCTCGAGAAGAGGGGTTAATATTTTTGTAAAGGAAAAATAGGGTTTTGTTCTTGTATACGATTTTTTTTAAACAATTATTTTAGTTAAATAAATATTTATTTATAATATGAAAAACATTACAATTATTATATCAATTCAATGAATACTATCATTCTATATACAATTGCATATAATTACATTTGTTTTTTAGGTTTAAGATGGAATAGTAATAATTATAATTATATGAATGTGAAACGTAGTTTAATAGTTATGATTAGAGCTCGGAATTTATAGGAATTAAAATAAATAATATATGCATGCAAATGTGTACACAAAAAATCAAAAATATGTAAACAAAAGTATTAAAAATGCAAACAAATGATTATTATTCTATTAAAAAAATTTATATATTATAATTAAAAATAATACAGTTCGTGACGGAGCTTTTAAAAAATTCTGCTTTACACTTGTTACTAATTTATCCATTCTAGGATAATTAACACGAATTTGTTCTGCAATTCTTTGCAATCCGTGAGCAATACACGTCACGTGTATTAATTTAGGATAAAGTACTTTTACAGTGTCACCGGCTTTTTACATATTAGGTACAGCATCGGATAAAAATAATAATACGTCGTCGTGTCGTATATTGTCAGGCCATAACAGAAACATGGAATCATCAAAACATTTTGTTATAGTGGAAAAATTAGTTTTTTTGATTACTTCCGTTGTTAAAAGAAAAAAATTACCAGGACCAACTGACAATAAAGTTCCTACAATTACATTTGCGATGTACCTTCCTTCAACATCAGTTGTCTCGTCTATATTTTTAACCCTATTAAACATTGCTTTATTTAAAATTGTAGTAATCGTCAATGTATGTTTTTCTTAGAGTACTTTCAGTATCAATAGCGTGAAGTGTATATTTTTCAAGAAATTTTCGGAATTCGTTGTTAGAAATTTTGTTTATAGAAATATTTGCACACATTAATGCCTTGCACACATTTTTAGAAGAAGTCGACATTTTATTAGATATCGTAGTAAGAAGTTGTTGTTTTTATTTTTACTTTCTACTTACTAGTCTTTTGACGAGCTGCTAACATTTCATGTTCATTGATTTTTAAATGTTAAGTGATTGTAAATTTTTTTTCTGAATTCACCTTCAGACACTTTACAAAATAGAACGGAACCATCGGACGACAATACGTCTCCATATTCTCTTAAATATTTTTGAATATTTGTATTTTTTGGCATTTTAATAAAATTATTAATATATTATTTTTACTTTTATGAAACGAACAACGACGAATAAATACGCACAACGGTCTACGAACTACGACTAAACGATAGCATCTACAGAATGGAATGATGTACAATTAACAATAATCGATTTAAGTTTACGACTAAAAGATAAACGATTTTGTTATTTTTATTGATTTATGGAAATAACACATTTTATACAGATATAATCGTATTATGATATTTAGGAATTAAATATAGACTTATAATCCGTGATGTTGTATTCGCACGATAAGATTAATTGCACCATGTTAAATTAATAGCAGATAATATTATATGTTTATATAAAATAATTAAATATATATTACGTGGGTAATAAATATTAATTAATAAAAGAAAAACATGAATTTATTATATGAAAATATAAAATATTCAAAAATATACATTCAATTTAAGAAATTTAATATGCATTTTTATTTTAAAATGAACAAATATGCAAAAATATGCATTTTAAATTATCGTTATTAAACTCATCATTGTATAGAATAGATTTGTGTTCGGGTCTGCTATAAATTAAGACCATATAGAAAAATATGCGACTCCTATAACTTCCGAGCTTTAGTTATGATATACTATTTTCATAGTTTAATCAAAATGTAAAATATTTAACAATTTAATTTATCGTAGTACATTACAATATAATATTATAAATTATAGAAAAAAAACAAACTATTTTATGAGACTATGTAATTTCTTCAGTTGCGAATACAGGATTTTTCTTCGAGGGGTTTTATAATTTCCTTTTTTTTATAATAATTTTCTAAAAAGAGGAATTTTGTAGAAAATGCAGTAAAAAGTTTAATAGTATATTTGCACAATTTAAATTTTACAACAATGCGGCTTCCTTGCATGATTTTTAATCCAAATTAAATGAACGATTTAACAATCATCATATATCTTATACTATATTTTATTTATCATAAATATTTATATTTCAGATTATTTATATCATTGTCCTAAAAACTACTATCTAGCCATACAATATACGGAATATTGTTAATGCATCATGTCATTTATAAATCATACAATTATCAAATGTTTAGTTTTATAATTTTTAGATAATTCTAATAAATTTCAACTTTACAAGGATACCACTTTTATATTTCATTATATATATATATTAAAAAAAAAAAAAAAAACAATAAATATTGATGATAAAATAGACAATAATTTATATTTAATATGTCAGGTTAAAAACTAATTAATAATATTGTGACTAACAAGTAACAATATTAATTTTGGAACTTGGAAATATAATGTAAATGTAAGTTTATTCTTAAAAACTTAATTGTATTATTTGATTTTAATATATTAAAAATCAACATTGCTTAATATATTATAATGCATGCAGTATGTACGCTCGTTTTTTCATAATATTATGGTGTTTATGCAAAATAGAGGTATACTTTATTAAAATATGGTAAGTAAAACAAGATTGAAATATAATAACTGGCATATATATATGAATTTATGTACATATTCTTATAAAGTTATAGTTAAAAATTATTTAAGAATTTTAAAATTATTAATATGATATATAAATAAATAATAATATTGTAATATACTGTATTATCACATTTCTATTTGGCTAATTAAATTTAAAAATTAAGAATTGTATAAATAACAAAATAAAATGTATATTAAACAACATAATACAAAATATCTGTTACATGTATCACATATTAGATAGGTATACTAAAAATCGTATGCTATGTGGTTAAACATATATTATACAATATACATGTTTTGATAAATATCGTAACATTTCTAAAACAATTACTTTTTTTTTTTATAACAATGGAAATCGGTTCAGAGGCATATACTCAGGGATGGCCGTAGGGTAGATCAACTAGGACATTTTTTGTCCTAGGCCCCGCGCTAACTGACGTATACAATAACCAATGATTAAAAAAATGGGGTAAAATAATTATGTTATAATCAATACAAAGATTTATATATAATATAATATTTATATGTATTTATAGTAACATTTTTTTTTATTTACGTAACACAAGTATAAATAAAACAGGTCATAAAAATAATATTATAGTTCTTTAATTTGACAATAAAATATTGGGTTGAGCACATTGAATTTTTAATAGGGTTCCTGCAAACATTTCCTGTGCATGATTGTATAACGCCACTAAAAATTGGTAGATGAGACAGCAAAATAGCCAATGTTTGATTTGTTTTTTTAATAAAAAACAAAGAGTAGACTTACCTACCATTCTAATTTATAAATTATTGAATGACTTTTAAGTTTTTATGAATAAAACTTCTCAATATATTTTTTGGGCATAAATACTTCTTCTATTTTTATTTTAATTCGCGTTCTTCTGAAGTTAGACGTTGAATAATACATAATGTAGGTATTAAATTATTGTTGAACGTCTCCGCATATGACATTATACGCAGTGCTCGAATCGAGAAAACGATTTTAAAAGCTGCATTCCAAAAAAAATGCTGACTTTCCCCCAACACCCCTCATGAAGACATGAACAATTTATGTTAAATACTATACATTTCAACTATATACTCATCGTATATATAAAATTTAAATATAATATATATATATAAGTTCAGTATATAGATTGGCCCAAATTTGCCACATATATTCAGTCGCTTAGGAAAAAAAAAATGTATGTAATTTATATTCCTATTTTAATAGCAATACGTCAAATACCTACATGCTGTAGTAGGAAATAATTTAAATTATAAAAATATTTAAAAATATAAGTCCAATATAAAAAATTTTCTGGTTGCGTAAAATAGTAAAATAGTAAAAATAGTAAAATAGTTGGGGAGCTCCATCCCCGTACTCAACCCTCCAATCCGAACATTGATTATACGAGTATATAACACAATGCGCGTAATAATAAATACCTACAATAATAATTAATTATGTTTTGTATTAGACATTTTTCCACGAAATTTACTTAATATATTTATTTATGAAAGATTTTAATTTGATTACAATAATTAAATTAAAGTAGTTGGTTACATTTTATTTATATATATATACGTATACGAAAATAAACAAATTTTAGGTATTAGATGAGTTTTATAAATTAAGAAATTCTGAAACTACCAACTAAAGAATTATGATCTGATTTAATATCGGCACCAGAATATGTTTTGACTCGTAAATAACTTTTCCAAATACTCTTTTTAATGAACATATGATCAATCTGTTTTCGAACTATAATTGCCAGGTTGATCACGTGGTAAGTTTCATGTGTATAAGCATATAAGCATCTTGAAGACAATTTAAAAAAGGTATTTTAAACAGCTAAGTCTTTATCTTCGACAAAAATCTTTATTCTTTCTCCACATTCATTTCTAATACCTAGACCATAATCACCAATGAGATTATCACTTTTACCCTGTCCAATTTTAGCATTTATATCTCTTATAATAATTGTCATTTCGTGTTTCTTAATTGTTTTTAGAATATTTGACATAGTATAATAAAATTGTCCTATCTCAACATCATCTGCGCTACAAGTAGGGGCATATACTAGTGTAGTGTTCTAGGGCATGTATTAATGCTAGTACTAGGTTTATATTAACTGGATTCCCACTGAATATCAACTATTCTTTCTGATATTGGTACAAAATTTATCATATTTATATTTGTTACCTAACCATATTTTTGCATTTAACATGATAATAAATCTATAAATCCTATTCCATGAATATGTTGATTTTCCTCATTTCTGGAGTGATATACTTTATGTTTTTCTATATTATATTGTCCGTTACCTGTCCATCTCATTTCATTAATTCCCATAATGTCTATTTTAAGTCTATTCATTTCAGCTATTGCATTATTAATTCTTTCTGCTTGGAACATTATTCTTCTTCTTTTATTATTTAATAGTTGTTTATTTAAAATTAGTTTAATTAAAAACAAATCATTTAATACAATTAGTATACACAATAACGTAAGTGTTTTAAAAATAAACAATTTTATTTTATTTGTGATTTTTCATCTATTCAGAGGCGCTGAACAGATACTTCAGGTAATTCAATTTGACTGTCTTAAAAAAGTGATGGGCGGGTCCTTGAAAAATACCCCCTTTAAAGTTGCTGATACTGTTTGAATACTTGATGCTATTACTAATAAATATATAGGATGGGTATCAAATAAAATAAATTGAACTGCTTGTTTTAAAGCACGTCGGTGCCACTGTGTTTCAGTACTAGTTATTATTTACTATTATTATTGTTTTTTTTTTTTAAGACTGATTTTCTATATTATACCATGTTTCGTACTTTATGTGCGTCGTAAATATTTATAATTTTTTTTTTTTTTTTCATCAAGACAACGCGTTAAACGAACCATAGCGAACGAGTTAATAACTTATTAAAAACCATATTTGTTTTAAACGCTTATCACAGAAATACACTACAAAACACGAGTATGAGGTATGTACTACTGTTTTATCTTGAAAAGTAAGTGCGGCAATAACTGCTGTAGGGCAATTCACCGCAGACTTAATTATTTAATAATAACACGGTCGTGGAACCGTCGACTATAAGTAATTACTTGTAGTAGTTCGTTTTGATAAGTTCCAATGAGTAAACTTGAAATGTTTCAATGGAACATTTAAACAACAGCCATAACTCTTGTTTCATACCAAAATTACCCCGACCAGTGGATATAATTCATACTTAACTTAAAGAATACTCAAATACATTATTGATGGAAAACATTAACATTATTACAGACACTAAACCAATGTTTGCATATTGTACATATACATACTTAATACATTACATTTAACTGGAGTTGTTATTATTTAGTGTCGTGTTTGAATCGAAATTCCAAAACCGTCTTCGCAATCAATTTTAAAACAATCGAATTCATAATATAATATGTACTTATCATCGAGTAATAATATAGTACACGTTTACAATTAACGAATAAGTCAGTGAAAACGCTATAGTATAATAATTCACATAGAAATATCCGTGACGATTTCTAACGAATCATTTAAAATAAAATCATATTAAATATCAAGGTAAGTTATAACCATAGTCTATAATATTAATATTATAATAATAACGGTCTTGATGTCTTGATGGACATGATATTAGCGTGCAGTCAAATTTTAGATACGGAGTTTGTATTGGTTTAATAAAGAAGTTTTTTGTTGATGATTATGTCTGGCGACACTGGTTCGAGTACCACAAGTAGAATACCTATATACTTTCGGTAGAAAATTGCATATACATGATATTTTATTTAGCTCACTTTTAGAATTTCTCAAAAGTTTTTCCTTCAGATAAGAAAAACTACCAAAAAATGGTTGAAAAACTGTAAAATTCACGGAAACAGTGATTTTGACAAATTTTATTTGAAATATTTTATGATAACTAATGCAATTTTGAATGTAAGAACTTGAACAATTTTTTGATTGTTCTCAAGGATAATCTACATACGTTATAAAATCTTGGAAGGGATTATCAGTATAATAGGTATTATATCATATATATGACCGAGTTTCACCCAAAATCGTATTTTCGAATGCAATATTTGCAATATTTTATATTCAATATAAACCATTTTAAGCCCTTCCTAAAATATTTTGCTACTTTTAATTATTATAATATGTGAGATTTATTTGTTTTATTTATTATATGTTTATTATCTTAAACCATTCTTATTAAAAATTCAATTTGCGTCTATGTTCAAATCTCAATTATAATAAATCACTTATTTCTCCGAGGGCCGAAAGGACGAAGGAGCCCGGAATCGGCTTTCCCGCTTTTTAATTTTAATAAAAAACAGTTTATCCACATGACGTTGGAGTACAAGGTATTGCCTATACGCATAATCCTTGTAAATATATTATATTCGTTGACTATAGAGAGTAACTTGCGCAATACGCGAAAATATAGCATTGCCTAGATCAGGGTACCAGAACTCTATACGTACCTTCGCGTAAGATATTGATATTCTCACAGATAACTTATATCGAAGTAAAAAAAAAAAAACAGACATTTTATCATATCATTGTGAACTTATCGATCAGACAATAACTTCTATTTGGAGTAGGGTATACTTTAAAAATTAAAATTGCGTGGAAATACATAACGATGTTGTTCATCATTTGAGGTTAAAAGCCAAAAAATTAATTTCTTCGAAAAATATGTATATGTATATTATCTTTTGGGACATAATTTTTATTTATTTATTAAATTTATCCTAAACTGACTATACCCCGGGGAACTATTACTAAACACTACGTTCTTACTTAATTATAACTACCAAAATTATTAGCCTAATAATTTTATACTGCGATTTCCAGTAAAAAATTACTAAGAATATTGCTTATTAGGTTTTAAATATTTATCATAAATCTGTTCATATTATAATCGAGATTCCTACAACGTCTTCGTTTTATAAATTATAGTAATATACAAAGTAAAACATTCCAGTTCTGATGGAAAATAAAAATCTGCAGTGTGATGAATATAAATTATCAATTACCTATATAAATACAGTTACCTTCTCTATTGTAGTATATTTTATTCACGCAGAATCCTCGACTAAGAATAAAAATTAATTCCATGATGTTCGATAAAAAAATTAATAAGTTTTTGATTAATAATTATTGATAAATGATAAGTAACGACTACTATTGTAAGGTCATTGTAATAAAACAATTGAAACACAATCCATTTGACTTCGTAGAGCAATCATTAATCATGTATTCCTCTGGGATCTGTGGCTCTCCTCTTTTATTTGATTCTGTAAATTCAACAAATGAACGACATTTAATATCAATCGTGTTTACGCAATTAAATTACCTTCGGGCTTTGTACTTCGAGATGAGTTCATTTATTAAATTGGACAATATGTGTAACTTTTGTTTATTAAGTTGCATGACTTATAATAAAAAACAAATTGTATCCGATTAAAGAAATTCGTCTACAAATTATTAAAGAAGTTATATAATATATTATAATTTATAAGTATACATAATAACAAATAATTCTTAATTATGGAAATTACAATTTAAAATAGGTACTATAGGTATGCCGTTATTTATTTATACATTTATCAATATGGTTTAAGGTCGGTTACATATATTTTGTAAAAATCAACTAGTATTATATTATAAAAAATATTGATAATCTAGTAACAAAATGCAGTAAAATACAATAATAATAATGTTAACATACTAATATTAATATAATATATATACATATTTGGTTTTCTTGGGCGGACATATAATAAATGGCGTTTTTTATCTTGAATACTGATGAATCTTAGTCAAGAGAAGAGTGGTTTTCGTTAATAATAAATATATAAATATTAAATGTTAAATAGATGATAATTTTTCAAAATTTAAGCAAAGTATATCAACTATTTTTTAAAAATATTTTAATTTCTTTCTAACAGAACAATAGTTATAAAAAAGGCAGACTCTTTTGTAAACAAAATATTAATATAATAAAAAATTGAAATATTGATTATCATTCATGAAGAAAAAAAAAATAATAATAAAATTTATATAAAATATAAATTTAATATTGTGTTATTAACAAATAAAAATTAATGCATGGAATGTAAATTATAAGTACATAATTTTAGTAATTTTTATACTTGATACATGTTGAAATATATATTAAACAATTTATTTTAATACTGAAACATGAAAAACTGCACAATATTATAATAAAAAATCTGTATATTAGTGCGATAACTTTAATAATGCATTATTTCCAGTGCTTGAATTCGGAGGGACGTGGGAGAACGGATTACTTCTTCTTTTTTTAAAAAAATTTAGCGTAACCCTTATAATTTTTCGAATTGCCGATGGATTAGGTTGAATTAAACCATCGAAGGTATGCTACTTTGTTTTTAGTCTCATAGTCCCTCTTTTTTATTTTTCCAATTCGGGCACTGATTATTTTCTTATAATACTACAAAAAATTAATAATTTTACATCCTTTTTTATTCATTTTAACATCATTCTATGCTATATACTGGGCTCATAACAATTATCAAACATGTCAAGGAGATGATGTCGAAGATGTGATGAGAAGATTATGATGATTTTTGGTTAATTTTATGTTTTAGTTAACTAAAATCATAGATTACGCTTATTCGGATAATTGTGACTTGCTTTATCCAATAAGTCTAGATACCACAACGCGCATTATTTCTCTATGTTATACATTTTAATGTTCATAAATTTAAAAATTAATATTTGCGTATAGTTAAAATAATAATAAAAAACGTATTTATTTAATTAAACTAATTACATATATTATTTACGAATCACACACATAATGGTACATTATAAATATTATGAGTTTTTAGTGTATTTTACCATAAATCCTTGGTTCTTTATTTACAATAATGTATAAAATATTCATCATTACATTGAAAAACATATACAAATTTAAAATATTGCATTTAGGAGGTATTATTTTTATAACAAACATTGTATTAAATAAATTTTATTGATTAACACATATCTAAATTCTGTAGAATGAACAATTCCAGATTTATCATAATATAATATATTATATTACTATATTACTATATAATAATTATATTATGCTAAAATACTTTGAAATAAAATACACATTCGTGTATAGGACCCTGGTATTATTGGTCGCTTTATATCTTCCTCTGTAGATAATTTAGAGCAAATAAATAAATTGTATTAACCGCAAACAAGTATGATAAAGTATATTATGAATATAACATAGATATAATAACGAATAATATGAAAATAAAATGGGGTTCAGTGGTTTAACCTATATTTTAAATAACTGAAATCTTTTTAAATTCGATATTAAACTACTCAACCAATTAAATATAAAATAAAAATTATCATTTAATTTTTTATTATTAAATAAAAATGTAAATTAGTATTCTGGGATCCTGGTACTTTTCGTTCACTTCAAGACATTTTTTAAGACAATTTCTATGTTTATATTATATATAAACATATATTATATATATATATATTTTATATTTTATGTTATATTATATTTAAAAAATAAGAATACTCGTATTTAATAATAATTGAAATTTTTCTGTAGATTTAAAACAAATTTTTCAAAGTATAATAAAACATTATACAAATAATTATAATTATAATTATTTAAATAAAACAATTTATATATTTAAAGATAAGTTAAAGATTGATTTATTGCAAATTGTTTTATACCTATTTCTTTCATTGTAAATTTGTAACTACTAACAAAACAAATTACGTTTTGTCTCAATCATAATATTTGTTTACGATATATTTTGTACTATGATAACGGACTAAAAATTTGTGATCACATTATATTACCATAATATTATAAACTATTAATGATCTAGCTATTAAATTACTCTTATATATTTTATTTAACTATTCGAACTATTACTATAACTATACTATACTATATATTATACTACTACTATTATTCGAAGTTTACGCTGCAGAAATGACAATTATGCACAGTGCACACGATAGTGACACAAAATCCGACATGAGTATCTGTACTTTGGAATGTTTTACGCATTGTTAAGTAGCAATAATACGCCTTATAGACGACAACGGAAACTATTTGATTCGTCAAATTCTTCAAAACGCGCATTATTGCATAATGCTCAAGAAATATATGAACTGTCTAACACTCTAATACCATACTTTTATTAATAAATAATTTATGTAGGGAAATAACTTGAATATTCTGGCTAAATTATGTTTAAATGTTGTTTAATATATAAATTTATGGGCATTCTGCATCGTCTCTATAATTTCAATACCATTTCCATAATATGGAAAAAATTATAATTCGCCCCCCTCCCCTGTTATTTTGGACTGTATCCGATGTTTTGATCCTGGTTTGATATACGATTTGCGGTGGAGGGAAGCAGTTTTTCTCAACAAAACTCGAGATCACAATTTCTTCATTCTTTTTTGATTTTTTTTATAATAGGTACAGATTAAGTGATTTCTGATTTACGTTAACCAATCATCATCATTCACTATCAGCCTTCAATAGACAGTCATTATTATTTATCATTATAATATTATGTTCATTAATTTATAAGAAATGAGTATTTTGATCGGGTCTTATGATGTACCTACTAATATTCAGTGCTTGAATTAAGGGGTGAAGGTACATCTTCTTTTTTACAAATTTTTAAGCGTTCTCCTTATAAATTTTCGAAATCTCAACAGGTTATGTTGAATTAAGTCATTGTAAGGGACAAAAGAGTGACTTGACATTTTCAAACATTTATTAGTTTATTACTATAGTTTTAATCTAAATACAGAACTTGAAAATATTTAAAGATATAATTATATAAGATTATTTGTATCCTAGTAAATGTTAAATACGATTTACAATTTCGCATTTTTATTTAATGCCTTATTTTTAGTTATAATAGATATTGGTAGAGCGGTAACTATGGTAAGTGTGGTAGTGGTCGAGTATATACAACATTATGATATTATAGTTTATAATAATAAGTTCATAGTATAGATTTTATCGACGCGTACATTGAAAAACGGCGCATGAACCACCGTAAAAATCGCAGCTAAAGGCCGTAAACTTTGTTTAGCGAAGGTAACGCTATAAAAATGTATATAATATATTATACGTCGGTTTATTGGTATAGTGTGAGGCCACAACGTTCACGAAAAGCGTTTCAATTATTTCGTTCGCTTTAAATGGACCGTCCAAATAATATTTATGCTCGTTATCGACTTACCGTTATGGCTTTGAGTTTTTTACGATAGTTAATTATTGATGTAATACTCTTAATAGGTATTTAAATTTAATATCTAATATTATCAATACGATGCTTGGTAAAAATGTCTAGTTGGTATAAAAATTGAAAAATTAGACCATCACCGTCGGAGAATATTGGCAAAGAGATTGTGTATACGAACAATATGTTAATGTCATATTATTTAGCTAATTGTTTTACTATTTGCACTATTGGTTATAGTAATTATTATTTTAAACAATTATGATTTATTTATTTATTATTTATATTATATAATAAAATAATATATGAATTATATAATCCTTTAAATAATTTTTTATCTTATTTCAGTTGGCACAGTGGTTATTTTCTATTTGGCCATTTTTCTATCGGTAAAATGTTTTAAACGACACTGCAGCTTTGACATACAATAAAATAAAATAATAACTAAAAATACTACCCATTAACACGAGATAGCCATATAAATGTTAAACATAATTTATTATGTATTATAATAAATTATAATATCCTATTTACCACTTATAATCATTCATTTTCCTAAGACGACGCGTCGTAATAAATGTCAAATGGAATATATCATATTAATATTAACATTATTATTATAATAAATATTTAAATAACTATATAAATTTATAGACTTTTCACGGTACATTTAAAAAAAATTCTTTTTTTCATTACCGCCGTCGACACGATAATAATTTATAACAGTTATATAAAACCATAGATAATAATGCAGATTTCAAGTAAGTACTACAAATAAATATTAGGATATTATATTATTATTTATTAGAAAAAAAAAACGAAATAAGTTAAAGAAAAAACTATTTCCATATTTACAATTACATAAAATATTTAAAATCAATTTTATTTGTATTATACTAAAACTATTAACACTTATATTGGACATAAAAAAATTAAGAAGAAACATAATATGTTATATTTATATAATTTATATCTGTTTTATAGAACAAATAAACTTTAGTAGATTGTTGAATTTAATATAATTTTAGACTTTGCAGGAGAAAATGAGATAAATTGTAATTACATTTTCTTATACTCTAGAAGGTTTGGTTTCTCTATCACAATTATTACACGAAATAGATGGACCAATATTGCAAAAATACATTTGAATTCAATTTCTTAAGTAACTTTTCACTCTGATTTCAAATCTGACTTAAATCTTTACATTCATAAATTAATAATGACAATTGATTTAGGTCCAGTATTATTTATTATATACTCTAAGGCATAATCATTATTATTTTATTATTACATTGTTTAGATACTGTATTAATTGTAACGCATAATATTATATTTAGTTGCTATAGCTTAAAAATATGTAATACTAATATCACATTTTAATCAATTATTACACAATTAATTAATAAATATATTTCAAGAAAATTTTTAACGTCTACGATACATAATTTTTGCGTTAGATTTAATCACCTACGCCATAAAACGTATAAAATCAAATAGTTAATACCTTAATAATTGTGTTCAATTACAATATATAATGATTTAAGAAGAAACCAAAGTTCTTTGTTTTGTATTCATTTTTTTTATCATGAAATTTTGAATTAATTAAAATATTTCTTTTTAATAAATTACAGATAGATATTTTTTTGATAGGCATGCGATATCTCAGTTTTGTTGTTTAAGGTAGTTTAAGGTTTTAGTTTAAATTTAACATTTAATTTGGTTTAAACACGAGGTAATTACATATTTAATATTATGTTTTTATTCCATATTTTTATAATTCATTATTTATTTATTTGTGGTAAGATTTTTAATATAAGTTATATTTAAAATTACTAAAATAAAATACTCTGTAATTTTAAACATAATATAAGATTTCTAAAAGACAATTTAAAGAGTTTCCTGTTAACATTTTTGTTGGTTAATTTTATTCTTAATTTTATTTATTTTAATTTTCCGACAATTTAATAATTTTATTGAAATATATCATGTTATATTTCTTCATTATCTATATTTGTCTTAGGCCAAATAGTTATTGAAAAAAAAATAAATAGAATTACAAATATTTACAGAATAATATATTTGTGGAAATTGAACAATAATACCGTACATAAATTAAACTATAACATACATTCACTATATTCTTACTGCACAAGAATGTTATATTGTTATAGTTGCAAATGAAATTACGAATTTTCGTATGTTCAAATTTCCTTTAAACACACTTTTGCAGAGACGCTACGAAAAAGATTGGGTATAGTTTAATATATTAACTTAGTAATTTACGTTGCTATACAGATATAGTGTAAATGTTTTACGTTTACCTTAGCTGTCGCCTGTTATATGCTTTTAAAGTTAATTGGAATTCGGAATTTTGTTGACACCTTCCACCCAACATGAAATTCATTTTAGCTCCCTATTGTAACATGCACTTATTTAAATATCAAGATTCGAATAATTTCTTTACAATTCATTTTCTTTTTACAGGAAAATATAAAATATATATATATATATATAAATAAAATACATTAGAAAATTGAAAACATTAAAATGTGTATTATTGTAAAACAAGTATAAAATGGAAGTAATAAATTATATATGAGTACTACATTTTAAATAAATGCTATAAATCATTAAAATATATTAAAAAAATTGTATTTTGTTTTAATACTATTACATATTACACGAGCACTACAGTAATAGTTACTTTTTTTTTTTTTGATAAATATAAACGCGTTAAATGTTTGTTGCTTGTCGTAAATGTTTTTAACAGTATTATGTATGTAGGAAATTTTGGTATATTCTACAAACCGTCAATATCCTATTATTGTCATATTTTTAAATCTATGCACATACAATTCGTAAATAATATTTATAAACTCTATAAAATGTATATTTTGTCATAAATATTTTTATTATACGAGGATGTCAGAATTTCTTGTTGCAAAAATTGATTTTATAAAAACGTATGTAATTTTAGTCATTTTAGTAACATTAAATTCTGATCATCCTAAAGTACTTATACTCAATGAGAATTCCACGCATACGACGGATCGAGAATTTGTTGAAGATCCATTGAGCCAATTAAACGTAATAGGAGCACGACATACGTAAAGTGGATAGATTTTCGTCGGCAGCGTAGCATGGTCTCTCGTGGAACAGAGTAATACTTAAACCTATATGCGTTTTAAACCTTATTGCATATATTATATCGATAATGTTTCATTAAAATTATGTTATGCGAATATAATATGAAAAAATATATATATTATATAGCAAATATTGAATTTTTCAAGTTATATATAGTTTCTAATTTCTATGTGTTATGCACTAATCTTTAAATAACCCAATATTCTTATTAGAAATATTCAGAACGCGATAATCACGATTACACAATTTATAGAAACCTACATGAATATTCAACAGTGACTTACAAATTCTGTTTATGGTAATAACTAATAAGCAGTATACTTTACATATAATAGCAGATGGTGAACTACATTGTATATTAATTATGGAAATTAAATTTTGTGTTTATTAAACGTGAATGGTGTGTTATCTAATATTATAATATGTCTATACCTGCATCATGCAAGAATAAAATATAATAATATAATATGTTATTTTATATATAAGAGTAACTAAATAATCTATATATTATAATTTACATTAACATATTGGACACTATATAATATTAGAAATCGAATAAATAATAATAATAATAATAATATATAAAATATTACTTTATTTTTTGATCATGAGTATTTTGTATTAATACATAATTGTTTGCGATAAAAATGATATACCTAATATTGCATATGTCATGAGTTTTATGTACGTATAGTATAATATTTAAATTATAACAATGTCGTAAAAAATAATTAAAAGTAGAATAATTATAATTAAATAATAAATGCAATTTTCAAACACATTTCAACTTTTCTAAAACGATTCAATTCGATCTCAAATTACATAACACAATAATATTATAATATTAGCATTTATAATTTAAATCTCAACAGGAAAATTTAATTAGTTTTAGTTTTGGAAAATAGTATGGTAATTAATAAAAACAACTTTTTCCTGGACGACCTGTGATAGTAAAACATAATATTATGTATTTTTCAAATTACCATTACAAGTTAGAATACGTTCATTATCTTTGTTTGGTTTGAGTCTGAAACTTTTATCCCAAAAACTAAATGTTTTAATTAACGAAAAGTATAAGCATACATCCATTTTCCATAGTTTTTCATATTAAATATTTAATACTGTAAGCTTAAAGTCTACGTGTTATAGAAATATTATAAAGATAAATGAAAATCTTTTCTTCTACGCATATATAGCTGCACATTGGACATATAAAGATATCATGCACATTATTTTGCTATTTAATCTATTATCTATATTATTTTATTGTTTGAACGAACCGTATAGAAATATATATTAAACAATTTAAAAATACGTATACGAGTACATAGTAATAATTTTATTTATAAATAACACTGATATTTTCATGGACGTAACTAATGGGGGACTTGAGAGGACTTAGTTCTATCTAAATCATTTATAGCCCTTCCAAAAGTTATTAGATTTAAAAATCAACATAAATAACGTTAAATGTCTTTCGTTTCGAATGTTAAGTGATGTTTATGGTGAAGAATGCTTATCAAGAGCTCGCATTTTTGAAACTGTACAAACGATTTTGCAGTGGACGAGAGGTTGTTGAAGACGATGATAGTCCTGGACTCCTGGATATCTTACCACATCTTCAACAGTCGAAAACGTTGAAAAAATAGACAAAATTATTCGACAAGTTGGTGTTTTCTAATGCATTGATTACCTTTTAGTTTCAGTATCATATATAAAAATTCATATTTCATTACACGGAATAATATTATTTTATAAAAAACGAAATGTCTTTGATAATTTTTAAAATGTCAGAACAAATTTCTTTACGATTGAATTTTTGATCCAACGTCGAATTTTCTGCTACTATTTTGGCGCACACATTTTTCACGTTTAAATTTTCAACTAAAATTCTATGAAAACTTTCTCTATAAATATTTACCAACTCTGCTACAGTTCTAATACTTAATTGACAATCTTGTCGAATAATTATGTCGAATTTTTCAACGTTTTCTTCTGTTGAGGTAGGACGATCATCGTCTACAACATACTCTTGTTATCTTATCCACTGCAAAACCGTTTATGCCATTCAAAAACGCGAGCAATTAATTAACACTCTTAACATTCGAAACGATTCCGTGGAATGTTTTTTTTAATTTAATAAGAAATTTAACGTTAACACGCTGAGCAATTTTAAAATCCAACAATAATATTTTAATAATAATAATATTTTGGCTAAATAATCGAACACATAAGAATTCAAAAGAAATAATAAGTATAATAAAATGAACAAATAGCACCAATATTTATAGTATTCTTATTAGGTAAGTGTTTCCTAATCATATTTTATTAATCACTTGTTGATAATGTTAATAGTTTAGGTTATATTTAGAAAGTCTTGTTACTTTTGTGTCACACTACGTATATAACTTCATTAGTTATTTATAATATTTTACAATCATATTTACTTATATTAAGTTATTACCTTCACTAATTGATTATAGTGATGTGATACCTACCAACTCAAATTATATTTTAATATATAATTAAAATAAACTCATAACGTTACAGCAGCAACTTTAAAAGAGTCTTAACTAGTTGTTTTTTTTTTTTAAATTTTAATGATTTCGTTTCAGTAAAGCTGTGTAATGTATTAATAAGTAAATAAAAAGAAATTAAGTATGTGACATTAAAACAATTTTATTGTTTTTAAAATAGTCTTATCGTTCATGATTCTTTACACACTATACCGATTCTAATTTTGAACACAAAAATCCCTCTTTGTATAATATTATAATCTTTATGTCACATTAATATCTCTTGGATTTTAGCCTGACATTTACAGTATATTAAAAACTTTAGATCATAGTAAAAAATTTAAATATCAGTAAATTGGCATGGTAGCAATGTTAAATACCTAATGACTACAGTCAGTTTATAAAATCAACAGATGAATATTATATAAGGATTGTACAAATAAAGAAAATAGCAACATATTGATATGATTTGCAGAGAAAATAAATCAAAATATTTGCTATAAATGGAGAAAGAATTACAATTTGATAAATGATAATAATTTTCTTAAAAGCCAATATGTATTATTTTATTAATGTGTATGGTTATGAATTAATTAATAATATTTATTTAAACGTGTGATAATGCCGGTGATTTGAATTCAAACATGTTTAAGATAAACATATTAGGTTCTAAAGAACTATAATATGTACTATTAACCTTTATTCGACTGTTGAAATATTACAAATATTTTACCTTTAGACGTTTGTTTGACGGACGCTAACGAAGCATATGGTGATTTTTATAACAGTTCAAGAGACAGGAACACATTACATCTGTTGTGTATCTTTGTGCTGATATTTGAATATGTTCCAAAAAAAAAAAAAGGTAGTGACATGTATTTTACTCAATAATCAACAGGCAGAGAGAGATATTTTTTTGTCAATACTAAGGTTAGAACTTCTAGAAGGATACGTTTTAGATTTAAAGTCAATTAAAAATATATAAATACATACAGTTTCATATTATACAAAATTTGGTTCTCATCTTTACATTAGCATAATATTATGTTTGGCTCAACGGGTCTATAATAATATCACAGTTGATAAAAGTCACCACAATATTAAATTAAATCTATTACATTATTATACTAAGTACGTTTAACTAAAATGTTTTTAAATAAATTAAAAATATAATATTGTGATATGAAAATGTTGAACATTACATAGTTATAATTTCACGTTTGCATAGATTAGGTTAGGTCTAACAACATAGAAATAATAAAAGTATTGAATGAATGAAGTAATTAAGTAAGATATGTGTTGATATTTTAATTTTATTACAATATTATTAGATACTATTTGATACGTCATATAGTGCGAAATATTTATGAAATAATAAATATCATAGAATAATAATTAATCAAAAACATAAACGATTTTTTATTACATTTAATTTTAATATTTTACATCATTGCTTTTACATACATACAAAGTGACCAAAAAATTCACGTTACAAAAATAGCGAGGATTACATTTATATATAATTTAATTAGATCACCCTGTATGTTTTATGCTAAACTATAAGTTTAAAACGAACATATAATTTTAGAATCAACTTAAACAACAATAATTTGTTCTCCGTCGTATTCCGGAGTTCTCTTTTTGAATTCGTTTACATTAATTTATTTCGAGAAAAACAAAAATGGAATATTTGTTGTCTTGTTATATAATTTCGGACTACCAAGGCGCGCCACCTCCCCTTTCGTACCATGAATTATGCATAACCGAAACGAAAGCCTGAGAAAATACTATCTGCAGAACTCGCGTTAGCTTAGGACTAAAATGGAAAATGAAAAATATATATATAAATATATAAAACATGTGTTTTAGTACAGGACGATCGGAAATGCGTGTTACAAAAATTAGTCATGAATACATTTGTACTATACCTACTTTCGTTTACCATGTTTTCCCATCATCCTGTATAATTTAATAAATATGAGAAATAAAATAAATCAATATTGTTTTCTTTCTTATCCAGTTAACAAAAAAAAAAAACTGCATTAATGTATTCCTTATAGATGTATTTGGATCATGGGTGTTTTAGGAGGGTGGTGGCGATGCCAGCGATCTGAATCTCCCACTATAGTACTTGTTGACTCAATTTTGTTATTAGTATTCAAGTTTTTAATTATAATTATTGTTATTATTATAAAAAATGTAGAATCAGAATCACAAACCGAGGAATTTTTTGTTCCTTCGGTTTTATATATTTGTTTTCAAAAATATATTATACAAAGAAATTCGTCTCTGTGATTTCTAAATTCATTCTTAAATACGGCTACTTTACTGATCATTGATCAGCATCTCCCAATATATTCATCTATCATGTCCTTGACCCTACTATATTATACTATCGAATTCGATTCCATATATACTGCATGTGTGCATAAACACGTATTCTTATAAAAAGAAACGTACACAGTGATAAAAAAAAAAAAAAAAAAAAATCGGGTTATGCTGCCAAGTGTTCGTCAACTGTTCACAGTCGATAAACACTTTGCGTATTAATAATAACAATAATGATAACGATAATGTCGCCGCTGGTTATAGAGAAGAGATGTGCATTGGCTGCAGCAAAAGAAAAAAAAAATGTATACAGAAGAGCAGTTGCCAATTTCGGCGGTGGAGGGGAAGGACTTGGTCAATGGGCATCTTCATTCCGGTAGTAACGTGCGAACGGCCATTTGAAATGGATATATAATAAACTAAATTTGAACGTAATAGATTTAATAATATGTAGGCATAAATAAATATATTATGTTTCGTGAGAATCGTGTAAAATTGCGCAATGACTCAAGAAGACAGCTGATTTGACGTGAGAAAACAATTATTTTCTTTATTCTTTTTTTATTGTTATCATTTTTAGATTACGACATGCATTATTGTTATGTGATTAATAAACATGTTATATTTCATTGTTTAATAGTTATATTTTATTGTTATTTGAATCTATAATCTATATTAATCGCTATATCAATAAGATTAACAATTAAAATTTAAATCGACAAATTATTAAAAAATCAATTTATATGGTTTATATAGAATTTATATGGTATACTTAGATATTGTAACTAGAATATTAAACTAAATCATATTTTTCTTTTAAAATGTTGCATGTGCAAAAAAATGATGTAATTTAAGAAAACTTAATGTATTTTATATATTTTTTTTAAATACCATTGAACAAAAAAAATATATACTTATATAGTTCTTCTGAGGAAGTCAACATTTTGCAAAGTGATATAGAAATATCAAACAAAAATCGAAAATATGCACTCAAATAATTTGAGCTAGGGAATACCATTTAGAAATTGCCATAACATATTGTTTTTATATTTCATCTTAATATTATTTTAAACGAACAATATACATATATATGTCATATAAAATATCCAATACATCATATTATTTTACCATATATATAATACATTTATTTTACTACATATATAACTTATGAGTTCATGACATTATAAAAAATAATTTTTTTTAAATTTTATACTAAACGCCAGAAGGAAGAAACATAATAAATAATTATTATAAAATATTTGGCTTCGTATAAAAAACATATATGTAAAATATGTTTAAAATGATAACTTAATAATGTCTACTCACATAATTGGAAATTGGGCAAATAAATCTAGGTTAAACTTGTAAAATTATAATTTAATTAAACTGAACGTTGCTTGCTATAAATCAGACACATGATGTAAGAATAAACATTACAATATACTGTAACTTCTGTACCTGTACTTACTCTATATATAAAACATTATATATATAAAATGTTAAAATTTAATAAATAAATTCACTTTTTAAAACAGTATTTCATAAATGGCAGTCCAATTACATAATACCATAGAAATAATATAAACAAATACAATTTTTAATTTTTAAATTTGTTTTGTACCAAGGTAAACACATTTAACAATTATAAATTATTCTATTAATAGTTTATATATCAAAGTCAAAATCTAAGTAGATGAACATCAAAATTTAGAATATGTATATATGTATACCAGCCAAAACGTATGACAGACAGACATGACAAGACTTTTAACTAATATTGTTCTATTATTATCTATAAGTTACACCATATTATTTTATTATTTAAATAATATTTCAATTTGAAATAATAAAAGAATGTTTAAATGTTTAATACAATATTTTTAGGTACATGATAGAATTTGGAGTTAGATATTTTATTCCAAGTCTATAAATATATTTATATATATATATTAGTGATATAAAATATACAAATCAATTAATTTAAAATCTTCATCGTGTATAAGTGTATAACGATGTAGATATAAACAAAATGTGGGACAAGGTCTTTAAAGATATCAATTTGAGCATATTTCTACATTAGATTGTTTCTAGTTTAGTATGAAAACATATATTTTAATGCAAAAAAATGACAAAGTATTTAAATTTATATCTTTTGTATTTTAAAATTAAACATTGTGTTACATTTGATTTATACAAAAAGAAAAAGTGTTATTAAAAAAATCGTCAACTCGTGAACATCACAATAAGTTTGAAATTACGATTGCTTAAGTAAATAATAGTTTAAGTAATACATTTAAAAATTACACTTTATACAAATTTCAGTAATGAATAATGACATAATTTATTCGTATTTTCTTAGTGCACGTTTATTTGCTGTAGTTTTGTATAAATTATATACATAGCAATAGTTAACAATTTTTTTTTAAATTTTCCATTTAATCCAAAAGAATTAATTTTTAAGTTATTTAAATTACAATAATTATCTGATATTATATATATATATATATATATATGCTTAAATTAAAATTAACAATATATATCCGAATAAACTATAATTACACATTATAAATATAACTTGTGCAATATTATTCTGTTACTTAACTATAAAGTATATTAGTATATAGGTAGCTATATAAGATTACTATACTAAAATCTATTCATGGTTCATTTCATCTTATGTATATATTTACTCGTATGTTCATAATAAAATCCATACATTTTGAGAAAATATTTGTTGAACTTCTTTTTTATGGTATTATAACATTGTATTGTACAAAGTGATCAGAATATTAGATATGTTAATAAATAATGATTGATATTACTTTTACATACGTTTTCACAACCACTATGTCCATTATTTCTGTTTGGTACATACTATTTTGATCACTCTGTATATGTATATATATATATATATCTTTATTTAGTCTATGATGAACTCTCGTTTTATCATAATATATTGTATTAATTTCTATAATTACGTTTCTTACCTTTTTCTTTTTTTCTTAAACCCTTCAAAAATTGTTACTGTAATTATTAACTTTATTGCTTTGAAATAACGGTTAACTATAGATAAAATACTATATTATAAAATACTGATATTATTATATAGGTAGAATGGTTAGATGGTTATATGCCTTATTTTTTTCCAATGGATCACGTAAAGCGTAATCCTAATAATGCTTATATGAAACATGAATATTTTAACATGAAATATAGTAGGTAAATAATAATTCACTCATATAATGTATTGACGTGGAATTCAGATTACTCAAAACTCATAAAAATCGACAATATTTAATATAAATACGACGCATCGGAGTGGAAAATAAAATAAAGGTATTCTCGTTTCCACTTCCATATATGATTTTCTATTTTGATATTACATAGCGTCTTCTGACTGCTTCTATATAAGCCGACTTTTCAAAAACAACAAATACATGCTATAGCTTGATATTTCTAAACATTTCCATTACCTACAAAACAGAATCATTGCCAATAAATAATACGATTTCGCCGTTTTGTTTTTAAATTATTATATTCTATTGAGTTTGGTAAATTGAAAAAACACGTTATAAACTAAAACTACTAAGAATATAATATTTTATAATAAACAACTTATATTTAATCATTTTTTGAACAATTTATGAGTAATACTAAATAATAAGTTGTTTACAATAATACAATTTTCAGTATTCGACATTTATTTTATTGATAATATATGTGTAACTGCTGTTGAACAAAACATATGCTATTTTGATTTTATATTTTATGTTTCAATACGGAGAATTGCTAACCAGCTTTTAAATAATAACATTAATGGTAAACATACTTTTTTTTGTAACGATAACAACAGAATTTAAAGCTACATCGTTTCGTTTAAAAACTGAAAAAAAAAATGATTTCTAATTAACTTAAAAAAACCTTTGAAACGCTATAAAGTGGTGAAATATTAATAAAAATGGACTTTTGAGGTATTTAAAATGTAGGAAATTTTATTTTCAATCATTTGAAACAACAACCGAGAAGATCGGATTAGTAAAAGTGGTTCATTTCGTTGAAAAACTGAAAAATTGTTCTAAAAAAACTTTTGAAATGCAATAAAGTGGTGAAATATTGATAAAAATAACAGAAAGAATTGAAACATATTTTTTATAAATTTTCTTAAATAAATAAATATAATAATATTGTTGTGGCGAGATGACAGATAAATAAACAATTAAAACAAAATGTATACGATTTTTATAGTTCGAAAGTTATAGTATTCGTCAGATCTTATAGAGATACCTAAATTTACCTATTTCGATATAACTATTGTGGACGTATGGGTGTGTAACCATATTATTTTTTTTAATGGAATATGGAAACATGAAAATTGTATAGTGTATGAATCAGATATATAAAACAAAAACTATTGAAATTAAACAATCCGAACGAGCAAACAAAAACTATAGTTAGGTACCGTATAATGACGATTGTTCATTTTGGCTTCCCGCAGAAGGGTAGGCATAATTCCTATTTTGTTTTTGTTGCATATATTTGAAAGGCTGTAAAGGGGTATAGTAAATACCTTTCGCGTTTAATAGTAATAATTATATACATGAAAACGTGTCATTATTCTATGTTAGAATAATTATATAGCAGATTCTCATTATCCCGCAATTATCCAATGACGTCATGTAGTTCAGTTTTTGTAGGATATACGTCTGAAGTCTACCAGGTGGTATTGGGGGACGTTAGCTGGTATTGAATTAAAAAAATAATAATTATGATTAACTATTACTCATAATTTTTTATAAATAAACAATTTTTTTATAGTTTATAAAAATATATGTTAATAATGTAAGTATATAAAAATCATTCTATAACTGGATTCCCTAACGTAGTAAACAATTAATAATGATATATATTATTAAAAAACTATAATTATTGAATATTGTTGATTTATTTATTTTGAAAATATATGTCCCACGAGGAGTTAATCCTCGTAATATCTCCTAGGTAAATAAATATGATTTAGTTATGTTTTTTTTTTTAAATAATTATTTGGGATTATATTATACTAAGTTAAATTTAAAATTAAAAAAAAAAAATAACCAATACAGTAAAAAAGTGAATACGTATTTTTAATTTTTCAAATAATACAATATATTTAGATACCTATAGCCAGTTTAAAAATATAAAAATATTGGTAAGTTAATAATTATTCTTAATTCGTTTAATATCATGGTTTTGTAAGATATTTTAAATTTATTCAAAAATTAACATTAATTAGAAATAGTTATTATACTATCTTTACCTATATGAATATAGTCATGTTCGTGGCATATATATAAATGCAAATAATAAATACACGTGGTTATATTGAACAATAACTAATTAGTATTAATAGAATAATATATTATTTCACATCCATATTCTTCCTCAGTAATTATTCAATATGCAATTATAATTTAAACCAATAAAACGATCTTACGTTAGATGAGACGATGAGTTTCATCTTAGTTCCTATACCAGTTACGACCAATCTTGGTTATAAAATATAAGACATTCTATATACGTGCACACCTTTTTAAAAATTAACAAAACTGTTTATATTTACTTTATCAAGATATATATTAAAGAAGTTTTCTTTTGTCTATTGAATTTTTTTATAAAAATATTATATGTTTATTGAATAGCAAAATAATTTTATGTTTTAGATATGTATTTATATTATTTAAATATACAGCTCGGAATATTTTGATATATTCCGAGACGTATTTCTCATCTATATGAATCCAGCCCATATGTTTTTAAATAAATGTATATTATGAAATTATTAATAGGCGTTTAAAATCTTCGTGTTCCTATCCTAATTCCGTCTAATCATCTCGATGTTTCTAGTCATTCGAAAATAATTTAAATTAAGTAAGAAAATCGATATAAAATAGTTAAATAAATCCTACGATCTACGATTATAAATAAAAAATAATAATAATAATCGCAATATATTCTATTAGATTACCTACCTATTGAAAGATTAAATAATTAAATTAAACTTTAAATAAATAAATTTTTTTTTAGAATACTTGACCCAAATCACATGTATTATAAATCACTATTAATCGTTTTCGAATTTCGATCGACCGTGTTCGTGTAGCGTAGATACCGTTTTTTTTTTCTACGACGACTAGCGGCGGCGGACGTTCGTTCAAATATAAAGAAAATATAATATATTCATCTAGTCATGCTGTAGTCGCCCCGCCGTACAGCAAGTGCATCGATGCCTATCCGAACACGCGAGTCCGCGGAACAGTACTCATTTATAATTTATATACCTATATCATTAATAATTATAATTGCCGATATTGCGTTATTATTAAAACTATGATTATGATGCTTAAAAATTGGTTATTTTTTAATTATTATTATACCCTAATAATATTATAACATCGTTTGAACAATAACAATTTATTTTCTAATTCTTAAAAACAAGGTGTAATATAGGTATGTAATTATATTTTATTGTATATTTTGCATTTCAACAGGAGTTTTTTGTATTAAAACTGCGAATTTTTGTATAATTTGAAAAAAAAAATGAATTAATAACATATTATAAAATAGAAATGTATAATATATTTCGTGGACACATCGTCAAAGAACCACATTAATACAATAACATGTACACCTTTACCTACTGTAATTGTAAGTATCTACCTATAATGAGTCATATAATATAATATAAGTAATAAGTTATATCTTTAATTATTTAATTAATTTTAATACTATAATGATCTATTAATTTATTTCATTCATTTGTTATAATAATGTGCTTTAATTTTTTATTTTATTTATTTATAAAACACAGCTATATGTTTCGATCATTACCTTCAATTACAATATAACATATATTATGCAAAAATCGAAAACCACCGAATACAATTAAACGCGATTTATAATAATCTTTCTGTTTATAACTCCAATAGTAAATTTAATTCAACATAATATATTAATATGTAAAATTGTCACAACAAATATTTTACTTTATTCATGTTTTATGTGCGTTTTACAAACGAAAAATATATCTTTAGAAAACATAAATTGTCAATATTTGCAGTTAATTAATTTACTCAGGCTAGAACCAATATTATTGTTCATTCATTGTCTATAATTGGCACGAGTGGCATGATTTATAATAATTATTAACCGTTGATTTTAATCGTTTTCACTTTCAAGCCAATACGAATCTTTCTACGATTTCAATTATTGTTATGTTTAATTTATTGGCTTCATATATTTAATCTATAAATATTATATTATCATTGAAAATATATAAGTAATATTATTCAAAATATAACCTATAGATAAAACTAATAAATAATATAAATATTATTTATTGGAGTATCATACTTTATATATTTAATACCTAATAAATTATTTTAGATTCTGGGCGAAGCAAGGAATATATTAGTTTTATAAAGATATTTTATTTTTAAGTCAGAAAAATTTTTTTTGAGAAGAAACTAGAAATAATGGCCCTATTGCCACAATTAGGGTTTGCTTACGGTATATAATTTTATCAACTTCGTACTTTACTCAGATCATTTTTCGAATTTCTCAAGAGTTTTTCCTCAGGATAAGACAAATTACTAAAAAGAGGTTGAAAAATTGCGAAATTTACGGAAATTGTGATTTCGACGAATTTTATTTTAAATATTATAGAATAACTAATACAGTTTCGAATGTAATCACTTGACATTTTTTTTTCACTATTCTCATAGATAGTCTACATACGCGGTAAAATTTTTCAACGAATTGTCAGTATAATATATTGTATATTTGACTGAATTTCACTAAAAATTGTATTTTCGAATGCAATATCATATTCAGATTTTTATTATAATGAAACACTAATTTTAAAAGGATGAAATTTTGGCTGTAGGGACGAAGATGAAACGTCCAAAATTGACTTCCCGGCTTTTTTATCTGTATGTTATATAGTTATATTTAAGAGATTTAATGGGATGCAATTATAACCTCTTTATATAATCCAATTTGCTGTCTATTATATTTCTTTTTTCAAAACACTACTGCTAATTGTAATAAATTAAAATTATGTCAATGATGTTTTGATGGATGTTTTTTTCATAAAAATAAATTGTATGTATTTAACATTAACAAAAAAATAAAAATGTATAACTTGACAAATTTAATAAAATGAGAATACCTACAACCTACTCAATCAAAGGAGAATTTTAGGGCAAGTTATGAGGTGATCGCCCCTTGGATTTTATTAAAGTTCTTAATATATAAAAAAAAAATGCTATCATATCATTAAATTTATTAATAATACGTATTGTTTAAAAAAACGTCCTATGAAATAAGGACCAAGGATTATCTTACTATTATCTTATATTATAGTAGGTATACTTGATATTATACTACAATAGACTTATAATTACAATTTGTTTTTGTTTTAAACATATTAACCATAAAAATACATATATAATAAAATACTTTATTGTGTTGTATTTTATATAAATTATAAATGTTAGCTATTACAAAGCTAAAGAATCCTACCCGAAATAACATAATCGAATGAGTGAGATTCATAATCTAATAAACTAATATTAACTTTTGAAATGAAGAATATAAGTTGGTATATCAGTATATGGAATAAAAAAACGACAATATTTTTGAGAAATAAACGTTATTACTAATAAAAAAAATATAAAAATTATACTCATGTTGTTAAGACCTTATTAAAGTTTCAATTATTACGGTGTAAACGATAAAATGAAAATTGTTTGTTACGTTTTAAAGTTCGCTGAAAATAAAAATAACAAAAAGACTCTGAGAAATAAAACTAAACGAAAATAAGTTATATAACAAATATATAACTGTGTAAACACAAGAAAAATCTTTTATTTATTTATTTGTTAACTGTTTATGTCTGAGAAAATGACGCTTAGCCCTTTACGCTTTGCGTAACAGTCGATACAATTGTGTTTGTGTTATAATGTGCTTGTTTTCCGTGACGTGTTGCAGAAAAGTGCAGTCTGAGAATCGTGTGAGTGCACCTCGGATGTAGTGTGAGTGCACCACGAGTGTAGTGTGAGGTTAGCCGATGCGGCATTCGGCTTGTTGGGTGGCGGTATGGCTCCGCCTGCAGGCACATCGTCCATGTTGCGGTCCCGGCGGCGGGACGCTACCCTCAAGCCGAACAGGACGCTGGACAGGAGCGCGTCCCGGGGAATGCTATACGAAAATGAGGAACTTCGGTTGCGTACCATCAACATCAACGCCGAAGTCGAAAAAGGTATGTGCTATGATCATATGTAATAAATTAATAATAATAACAATTTGAAATTATGATACCCTCCCCTTATAAACTCCCACACTTGTAAAATATTTTATATTGTATACTTAAGGTAGAAGTGACACTCAAAATTTCTGATTATAATTCATACTGTGATTGAATTAGTGTATAAATAATACAATTACGTATGCACGTATATAGTTCGTGAGCGGGATGCGAGCAAAACTTAAATAATGAATTCTGGCAAGAAATTGTTGAATGGATGCTGTGTTCATAGATGAGAGGGAGATTCGTAAGGTTTAAATAAAATAACAATAACAATGTTGACGTATACGTAAACTTTATAATAGTCCAAAAAATGGACAATTTTCTAGAAAAAAAATGTTTAGCATTTGTCAAACACAATACTTGAATTACGGTGGGACGTGGGGGACGGAGTACCTCATATTTTTTAAAAACATTTTAGCGTACCCTTTACATTGTTTGAAGCGTCCATGGGTTAAATTGGATTCAATCATTGCAAGGGATGCTATTTATTTTAAGTAAAAAAAAAACCTTCATTTTTTTCAAATTCGAGTATTGTCTTAATCACTCTCCTCTTCCTATAAAAAAATCCTGAACAAATCTCTGAATGGACGCGAATGATATGATATGCTGGATTATAAATGTAGACGGATAAAATTAAAGGACATTTTATGCGATATAGGATCCCAATTATAGAATAACAAGTAAATTGTTTAATGCAATGGTAATTTATGTAATGTTATACATGTAATAGATGAGAAGACAACGAACAAGTATAGCAGAAAAAAACTGATCAGTCATCAGTGGAGTGACTAATGAAGGAAAAATTGAAAATGAATGTAAAATATATTGTCCATAGGAGTTAGGTCGATAAGATAAAAGGCAATAAATTGGGATGATTCGAGCATGTATTAAGCAGGGAAGCGTGACACAAATAATATGATTGATAAATGAAATGGATGAATGAAAAAACTGAAAAAGAGATGGATAGGATGTAAATATTTATTATGGAGTCGTTGAATAGGCTTATAAAGTTGGTTAATATAAATGAAGATTCAAGAGTTTGTTGTGGGAATTGTGGACATGTGACAGACAATAAATAATTAGAAGAAAAATTAAAAAATAAATAATTAGTATTTAAATAGAAAAACCATTGAAGGAGGTTTTCGTATGGTTCAAATGTTAAACTTGGATTAAATCAGCGACTGAAATGTGTATGTATATTATTAAAACTCATTAATTGTAGATTTATATCCAAATGAAATTGATTATACGAATGGTTTTTTTCTTTAAGATCGTAAATTGGCTCGCATTCCTTGCTTTTATTGCATAATTATTTTAAATTTAAATTAAATCTTTATTGTACCGAACACGAAAGCAATACGTTGTTATAACGTTAACATTGTGAACCCATTAACCGGACTACCGTAAACCACAGATTCGGTCAAAACGGCAGACGAATATAATATTCGTATTGCCGGCGTTATGGCGGTTTGTGTACCATAATAATTATTATTTGAATATACCGGAACCATGGTCGCGGTCACCAACCTAGGCGAGCACGTACTAATTAGAGTAATTAGACTATATTATATAAATATGTTATGCATTTGTTTGTGTGCGTGCGAATCTGGTTCTTGACGTTTGCTGCCGACACAGTTCACGGTTAATTAGTTAGGAAAAACAAGCGAGAGGACCGCAAAAATCCGTGTGATCTTTTGCCAAAATTAATGTTAATATTATGACAATCATCGTTTAGTTTGACACGCGAATGTGTGTCTTTCTAGCACGATGACATTTCACATCTATCAACATTCAACAACCAATATTAGAATAGTATTATTTTTGTTTTTTTTGTTTTTTTCGTTTTAAACAATAATAAAACAATTAATCGAAATATAGGGCATAATTTCTCGTTCTTGTGCAAATTTCAATAACTTTTTTAGCATTTTTTTTTTTACAAAATTTTTTTTAAAATGCTTTTTTAAATTTCGAATCTTGATTCTAATCACAACATTTTTTCCTTAAAATATTATGTAGTCCGATAATTGTATCAAAGTCAAAACGTGGTTGAGGGCTACTTTGTCAGGACACGAAATTATTAAACTAGGACTTCCAAAGAATATACATTAAAATATGTAAATTAAAAACCAATTATTTGTTATTCATAATAACTATTTATATATATATATATATTTTATTCGTTTATATAATAAAACATAAACACATTCATTCAGAGTACTACTTTATTTTTATTTCAAAATGTATACAAAATAATAAACATTCGTTGCTCCTCTTCTACTAACAACGACGAAAAACTCGCAAATTTTTTTTAAAAAAAAGTCAAATGACTTAACTAAATTTAAGAAAAACTTAACTTGTAACCTGTATTAATTGTAATTATAAATGAATGAATGATCAATATCATCATTTACCACCCTTCCCCTCAAAATGTTAAAATATAGTATATTATTTTTGTATAACACTAATAATGTTTGAATAACAACATTAATAACTATATTATATTATTTTGTTATTTATAATTTAATAACATGGTTTGTCGTATATGGTTATTAACCTTTACGCAAATATATTACCAAACTTAAATTAAATAATAAATTTATAAATGTACCTTATGCAGAGGCGAACGCAGGGAGGGGTTTTGGGGGTTTGAACCCCCCGAAATATCTGGAACAAAAAGTACATTACCTGACCTACAAGTGTATTACTAAAAAATAAATTTAAAAAAAAATTATAATTTGTTATTAGTCATTTAAAAGTTTTAAATTTTATCTCCCCCCCCCCACCCGACCTTGTAGAACTTCTGGCTACGCCACTGAATATATCCACTTAATATAATAAATTTAATATGTATAATATTTTTTCTAATTTTCTAAACTAATAATAATAAATATAATTCATTTTACATAATTATAAATTATAATTATTACATGGTATAAATGTTGTGTGGATATAAATATGTTGTAATAAATATACTTTTGTATGTCTTCAATAGATACTTATATTAGGTATTTGTTTATTAAACTTTAACTGTGTATAATTCGACATCACTAAATATACTTATATAAGTAATTAGCGTATAATTTAAAAAAAATATATAGGTAATATAAGATTGTATCTAAAGTTTTTTATCTTTTTGTGGTCCTTTAACATAAAATAAAGTTGTCATTATATATTACTTATTATTATTTTATCCAATATCCATAGATATATCCAAATGATATCGCAAATTTTTGTTAAAAGCAATTGGATGACATTGCAAAATATAAAGTTATTGCGCATTATTGGATATCTGATATAAACTTCAAGTTTCCAACTTCTGGCAAACGAAATTTGAAATTTCAACATTTATGGTTACGCTCATTTACATGGTTGGTATATTCTGCTGCAGAAGACGGATCTTACTGCCGTTATTGTGTGTCTTGTGGATCAAATTTCGTTGGAAAAGGGGTCATCAGAGCACAAATATATTGGTTCAAATCGCGTTTCAAGATTGGAAAAAAGCGCTCGAAAAATTTAGAGAACATCAAATACAAAAATATCACCTTGACGCAATGGGAGATGGACAAAATTTAAAGTTCATTTACGAAAATCAGAAATATGATTTGATCAGCGAAATTGACAAAGGGCGGAAAATACAACAACTCGAAAACAAGAAAAAGTTAATTTCGATCATCTGAGCAGTTTTGCTGTGTGGGAGACAAGGGTTATCATTAAGAGGTCATCATGATCAGGGCTATTTGTCATTAAAAATGCCAGAAGAAAACGACGAAAATTTCAGAGCGTTAATTCGTTATTCTCTAGACAGCGATGATCAAGTTTTGGCCAATCATTTGAATACTGCGGGTGCAAATGCAACGTATTTAAGCTACCGTATTCAAAATGAAATAATTGATGCAGCAGGGAAACTAATAACGGCGAATATTGTGCAACGTGTAAACAAATCTGGTTGTTTTTCTCACATTGCTGACGAAAATACAGATGTGAGTGGTATTGAACAGTTTTTAATATGCGCTCGATTTATTGATAAAATTTATGATGAATCTTCGAGAAGACTTTTTGTGTTTTATTCCTGTTGGGGACGTTACCGGAAAAGGGCTAGCAAAATCCGCTGCTGATCAAGATAAAGGACATTGGAATAAACCTGGTTAATATAAGTCGTTTTATGTAATTACTTTATGAATATATAATTTATAATAATTATAAATATTTTCAAAAATTTTCAAAAACCCCTCCCGAATTTTTTTTCTGCGTTCGCCCCTGACCTTATGTATATCGCATGATAATATTATGTGCATATCCTAAATTTTTGTGAAAACGTAAATTAAAACCGAAAAAAAAAGTAGTATTAAACTATTTTAAATATCCAGAATATTAGGATATATACGACATATAAACATTTATACCGGTGTGCTATTGTACCTATATATCAATACTAATGTATCAAACCACTGTAGTAGTATTAATTATTAGTAAATAATTGAATCAGATTTATTATTTTTGCATTTTTATTAAGTCCAAATGTAAATTTAATTTAATCATAAATTTTTATATAACATAGTAAAATAATTTTAAACGCAGAATAACTCAAGTTTGTAAAATTTAATAAAAATTAACCTCTTACATAAAATAATAACTCAATAACTCAACTAAGAATAATTCAATTATTTTCGTAATATTTATTTATGTCGAAATACGTATTTCTCAGAAAACATCGCTTATAAAAAAGTATTATTTATGCTATTGTGTTTTATTTTATTCAAACAAAACATTTCCTAAATAAATGTAAGAATTTATATGTAGAAAAACCTTAAAAAAGTCAATCTAGTGTAAAAAAAGTTCCTCATGTGGGCTGCATGTTATTCGAATCAACTGAAAACATATAGCATCTGTTTCGGTAAACGTTATTGCTTAACATTTGGTGGGACAATATTTTACTTAAAAAAACAACCATTTTTATTGGAAAAGTAAATCGATAAAACAAGTTTATAGCAATATTTTTTTTTCCATTTAGACGATTTTAAGTAAATGTTCTGAAGTCTGAAATTGTTTGAAATATAAAATATAATATAATAAACTGAACATAACATTGCACTTCATGGTACGTTCTAATATATTTTTATATTATGAATACTTACTTATACACAAATTATTATTTTTTATATACTTGTATATATTTTTGAATACATCATACCTAAAAAATAAATACTAATTTTATACGAATAATTGTTTTCATATTTTATTTTATTTGTATCGTTTGATTTAAAATTGTTTAGTAGTAATATGTAATTAAATTAGCATTATATCATTACAAATTATAATACTTTGATTATAACTCAATAATGATAATACAAAAAAAAAAATATATTGGTATAAATTAAATTCAAGTTTGATAATAAATATATTACAAATCGATATTATTAAATTAAGACCCAAGAAATAAATTAGGTAATGGAAATTATTTGTCAATTGCAACACTTTTTTAAAAATGCTTTTTAATTGTATAATATTATTTTTCCAGGTCAAAATTACATAAAAAAGTTACGACGTGAAAATGAACAACTTAAAAGAGAGATTTGGAATTTAAGAGAAGAATACGAACGATTAGAAAATTATGTGAAAAATCAAGAAATATCAGAAAATGAAGAGGTGATTTTATAAAAAACAAAACATAATGTAATAACATTATTTTGGTGTTTAAATAACTAATAATAACTAATAAAAATTAAATAGAAATATAATATAAAAGTATAATGTTAGCTTCAACCATTAAATACATTTATACAACAAACGTTGATATAATGTTTATCGCGACCCACTTTCCCCCTTTTGAGAACATCTGGTACTTATATATTTTTTACTATAATACGTAGGTCGTAGGTATTATATTATTTTCGTATGATGTTTAATTTTCATTAACATTTTGATTTTTGTTGTTATAGAAAAAAATATTATTTTAATTGGCAAAAATCCTACATAATATTTATTTATACGGTACTTATATATTTTTTACTATAATACGTAGGTCGTAGGTCGTAGGTATTATATTATTTTCGTATGATGTTTAATTTGCATTAACATTTTGATTTTTGTTGTTATAGAAAAAAATATTATTTTAATTGGCAAAAATCCTACATAATATTTATTTATACGATATCTACTTGATATATACTTTTCATGCAATTAAAAAAAAAACCTATCAAATTTTGTAAATAACGCTATTGATTCATAGTTTTAAATTTAGATATGGATCAAAACCAACTATACGATATATTCCTTGAATAAATCAAATAAATATTTATTTCATTGCGTTTTTAATTTTTGACTGAAAAGAAATCTACATAATTTTTAAATAAATATACAGGTTAATTAAATAAAAAAGTGACTGTAAACTTACAATAAAATACATTTGTTTGTTATTAATCTAGTATTATTAAGAGGATCGTATTTTTCATCTCCGTCTATTCAACGAATAGTATAGCAAAATCACAGCAACACAGGATTCAAACCGATGCTTTGAGCACAAACATATTTATTAGCAAATTTAAAGAGAAGTATATTTTGGAAGGAATGACATATCCGTTTTGTAAAATATTATCGAGCAAAGATGTTAAAATGTATTCAGTTTTTTTAAAAAAACATTTAACTCATTATAAGTTCTTTGCCAGATGATGTTTTATAAAACAGATATGACATTCCTTCCAAAATATGCTTATCTTTAAATTTGCTAATAAATGTTTATATTCTAAGTTTAACCTAAATGTCAAAATTTGAATTCTTTGTTTCTATGATTTTGTATATTACCAGATAAAATAGACAGCATAATTTAAAAACATACGAGTATACCGTCTTCTTAAAGCTTTAAATACTGCGTCATGTATTTATATAATATTTATTCCATAATGTATATTAATAATAAACTATTATTTAATAAATATTAAATTTAATTATTAATAATATTCTGATGTATTATAATATATAATAATATACTATCTAATATATAATATATATCATTATATTTAAATACAACTAAACCTTAAAATAAGAGTAGGTAGGTATTACTAAGTATACTAATAATGTAAGTGCTACTGTATTAGTTGACATTTGACATTAAGTCGAAATAAATTTTAGATAAACAACATAATTAATAAAACGTTTCAATTTCAAAGAAATAACTTAATTTTCAATCATTTTTAATTTTATTAATATATAAAATTAACATTTATAGTTTATCATATTTAATTATTACATATAACCCAATTTATATATCCACATCAAAACCCTTACATGGTTAATGATTATATACCTTACGCAAATAGTGATCCTGCTCCTGCTTCATAGATTATATAATCAAATAAATACATTTTATCATTATTATTATTATAAATGATAGTTAATAGAAAATGCTGAAAATTATCCAAGTACAGCTCACAATAAATTTAAAAGCAGGAAAGATATTTTAAAATTCATTTTTACTATTACATATAATTAAATTTAAAAAATCTCAGATCAACGTGTGGCTGTGGAGTATGGATCGTATCTGCTCATCGCGTAAAAAAATAAACATAAATAAATAAATTCATTTTTATTGCTATTTATTAGCACCGATAAAAAATATTCGACCAAAAATGTTTTTATTTATTCTTAATAGTTTAATACACACTTCGATACTTTATTTATATTGAAGTTGGACCAAACTGAATTGTAAATTAAATAAATGATTTTAATACCAAACTGAAATCTAATCAAATTATTTGAAACTAACCAGTTTTTCATTAAACTATTTCATTTCATGATGTTTACTTAAGTTCGAACTTTTTGTTTGAGTTCGGTTCATTTCTGATAAATATTACCCAAATTAGACTTTCGGATCTGAAATAAACGTTCAAAATAAGAGAGTCGGTCTTCTATAATTAATAATTTTACTGCAATATCGATATCTAAGTTAATATCAGGCCCTTTAATTTAATGTATATACATTTACAACTATATAATTTACTATGATTATAATATATATACACATAATAAATATTAATTAACTTATTATAAACACAATTACCTACACAGTTCCAGTATAAATTTGTTCAGTATTCTTAATCAGTGATGTGGAACAATGATGTTGGTACACTCAAGATTAATTTTTAAGCAACACACTATAAAGTTTATTAAATATCTAATAGAGAATAGAGATTAACCAGTTATAAAATAATTTGTATAATTGGAGTAATAATCATAATATAATAGCAAATTAGACCGAAGTGGGCTTTCGTGGGCTTAAAATTAATGTAATAAAAAGAGTAATAACCAAAAAAGTTCTAGAAAAAAATTAATAATCGTTAGTCGCATTATAATTCCGTTGTGAATGCGTGACAACAATAATAATATGCAGATTAGAGGAATAATCCTTTCATTCCTCTGGATTAACATAATAATATGGAAATAGCTAGTACACTAAAAATAATTGATTTCAATACAAATATCTGTTTAATTGTTCACGTTTTATTATTTAATTTACGCAATATGTCGGTTTTCCATATTTTATACTCAGTACTTATTTATTAAAAATATATAATATTCATATCTTGTATTTTTCTTCTAATATATAATATAAATTAATCATTATATTAATTAGTATATTACAGTTAATTTTTAACGATAAATATGTTAAAACGTACATACCTATAACAATGTAACCAAGTAATAAATAAAAAATAATAATAATTATTCCTTCAAAAATTAAACTTTGAATGTATAGAATATTTTGAATAGTAAATACTAACTACTATTATATCGCAAACGCCCTTATGAAATGTATTACTTCAATTATTATATTTTATAATATTTATGACGTCAATCATAATTAATTTTAGTTGTATCCACATAAATACAGTTACGTTTAGACTTTATATAACTGTCTAACAGTACTAAAACAATACCCGTCAGACGCGTACTCAAGATTTCTGTGTGGAGTTTAAAAAATTTAACAATATGCACAGTGTATTCAATATTAAGTTTATGCTGCTAAGTTTTTTTAAATTATCTACGTCATACTATAGAAAATAATAAAGTACAATGGTATTGAAAAAAAACAATTTAAAAATATAATAATAATATGACATTTATAATGTCACAAATTTTCAATTTTTAATTAAATACATACAAGTCTTTACATACAAGACTTTTTTCAAAAAGAACGGTTAATACTTTGGATTCTTTATAATTTGTATTTCTCAATGAATGTAAAGGTTTGCTAGCCCGTTTAAACGTAATGACCGTATTGTGTTTCTGTCGATTAAAAATTAAAAAATACACGTAAATGCAATAGCCAATATTCTTATTAAAAAAGCCTGGTAGTTCAAGCCTTGGTAACTCATTCTGACATTACTCCTTCGTCTCTACATTACTCAAAGATATTAGTAGTAGAAATTTATTGTGTTATATTAAATTAAGATTTGAATGGAATGATAGAGTAACCACTAATCCTGTACCTGTGTAACCTTGAAAATAACAGGAGTGAGAACATAATTAAATTAATAAATAAACTAAAAGAATATGATGTTAATTATTAAAGATTGACTTGCATTTCCAACCATTCAAATAATCAAATTCGACTATCGTATTAATCGTACTCTGCAATCGGTGTCTAAATTATTTAATAATAATGCTGAGACGACTATAATATGACGCATCGAATAAATTGCAATCGTTACAGTAATTTATATGAAACAATTAAACAAAACAATATATTTATGTTTTATTTCTGATAATACTAGAATAAACTATCATTGTAGTGTTTTGATTAGTAATACTTATAATTGGTAAAGTAACTAAATAAATAAGTAACTTTTAACATTTCTTGAAATCTGAACAACAGTAAACACCGTTTTTAACACAATTTTATTTTTTTCTAAGAACATTTTAATACTTTAATTAATATTTAAGTTACGCTATTACTTTTAGTGTTTTAGTTCAGACATTATTTTTTTTATAATTATTAAGTCTATCCCACTTCATTCCCACGAGTAATCTCAGTGAGGCCTAGTAATCTATAAAGAGGAAAAAAAAGTGTATCCGAAGAAGAAAAATAATTTTTACTTCAGTTGTCCAGCAGCTACAAATAAAATTTATATACAATATCAATTATCAAAATAATTATCATTGTTTTAACCGTACCTTTGTTATGAATATTATGTTTTTTTAAGTGTAAAATAAATTTAAAGAAAATTTAAAATTCACATACATAATATTATATTATATTATTATAATTATGTACATCGTACATGATAATATGTAATATACGCGCGCTATCTAACGGTTTAAATGTACACGACACTCATTGAATATATTAATAATTATATAATTTAAAATGTAAAAGTATTAAAATACGTAAATTAATTACTTTTTAAATATATTTGTATTTAAAACCATAATCAAAAGATGTTTATATTATATATAAAAAAAAGATTATACATTTTAACCTAAATGATGTGACGCATAGCACTTCAATAAAACACTAAAAAGCTAAAACATTTACATTATATCGCCATATCAGATGAACAATTTGAATTTTAAATTATTTTTAAACGCAATAATCAATAAACAACTATTTACCTAGGTATTTAATACATGTATTGTTTTAAATTATAATAAATATGTTATATAAACATATTATAACATATTAACATATTTTAACATGTTATGTTTTATAAATATATTATAAAAACATATTTTTTTAATAATGAATCTATAATCCGTGACATAGACACATACATAAAACTTATGTAGTAATAATATAGACCTTTATTATCACAAATATATTTCATAAAAAACGTATTTAATTAATTTTAAAAGTGTTTAAATTATAGGTAGTATCATTGATTATAGAATAGACTATTCTATTCTATAATCAATGGTAGTATCCTTTTTTAAAAATATAATTTGAGTACTTACATGAATAGTTACTATTTAAAAATTAAAAGTATTATTTACACTATTAATTATATCAGTTTTACCTAAATTATAATAATACATTAACTTGTCTATTTTACATAGTTTCATTTTTGTGGTCGATGTGATTATCTGTTATTTCAATTCTCAACAGAAAAGAAATCAATAAACCGCTGAATTTTGAATCGTATACGCTAACTTTGCACATTAATTATCGTAAAAGCCGATCGTGTGTAATTACAAAAATGAGTAAATAACAGAATCCACTTAAAACGCACCCCTCTGCGTTTTATACTTTTATAATACGATGTTATATAATATCATATAAGATGAATGAGTTTGTGTCAGTCGAATGTTCGCGGGAGACGCTTGAACAAGTATTCTGCGCCATGTGTATCGTTTGTGAACAGTGTAAAATAAATTTTAATATAATAACATTCGAGGGTAACCTAACTTTTTTTCACATATTTATATGAATCAGCTGAAAGAAGGGAAGAAATCAGTTGTCGACATTTCAGGTATAATCAGGGTTGTGGCGGGCAAGTTACATACGTAACCGAATACAAGTTACAAGTTTTTCAAATCAAGAGTATCTGGTTACAATTGTTTGAAGTAACTCGCTTATAAGTTTTACTTACATAACTATTTGTCAAAATTAAATTAAAAACATAGTTGACAGGTATATCGTAAACATATAATTACATATAATATCATTGTACAAAATTAATGATAATAGGCAATAAGTAGAGAAGATAATGAAAAGACTCTGCATATAATTTATTATTATAAATTATATGTGCACGGTGTTTTAAATCCTTGTATAATAAAAACAAAAAACGAAGCTGATATTATAAAAAACCTACAACTTTGATAAAAAATGTGAAATGAACAAAAATTCCGATTTCCACTTGTTCGTTAATTTGAATTAGATAATAAACAAAATATGAACTAATAGAAAATTATATATCTAGTATTCTAGTATCTTTCCTGATATTGTAACTGCATGTATAATATTTTTGATTATACTTGTTACTGTAGCATCGGTCGAGAGATCGTTTTCAAAATTGAAACTAGTAAAAAATTATTTAAGAAATACAATATTTCAAGATAGATTAAATTATATTTTAATTTTAAATATCAAAAGAGAACGGATTGCTTTCTTTATAGTCCTATTATCCCAGACATATTTGGAATAATTTATCTTAAAAAAATTTCTATTCCTAATATTTGTTTCATTCTTTTTTATTGTTGGGATTTGTAAATTTTTTTGATCAATACAACACATAATGTTTTGAATAATTTTAATCGTAAATTTTAATAAAATATAATGCGCAAATATAATGTATTACCTATAAAAAAGTTCACAAAAAAGAAGGAATTCAAGAAAATTCACATTTTGTTTAAAGTAGTATTATAAAGAAATTTGTTATAAATTATAATATATGACATGTTGGTAAATTTTAATATTATAGCATACTGAATAAAAGTAATAATAATATCATGGAGCAATTTTATACCAAAAGTAATTAAATGTATTTAATTAGATATTAATTGTAATTTTAATTAAAAGTTGCAATACAAATTGTAACGTGTTATATTTTAATATTACTTCGAAAATACATAACATTCATAGGTGACCGGTAAAAATATCTCCAAAAATACAATATTCGGTCAAAATATCACTAACACAAAAATATCTATAAAAATATATATATAAATTTTAGGTTAGGTATAAGTTTATAACATATAGTAATACTTATTATGGAACTTTGATGACCTAACCAAACCGAACATAATGTTTTATTGGACATAAATATATACTATTACAGATAGATCATAATACATTTTCTCGATTATTTATATTACATATAATTTAATAATTGTGATCGTTTTGATTGATAAACATTTATATGATAAAATACATAAAAGTTAAAATCATAGAAAACTGTAACAAAAATTTGTCGTATTATTATTAAAATGGTGTACCTAATTCGTATTATTATAGTTAGTCATTCATTGCTCTCCTCGAAGTATCAGAATTCGACTATTTAAGGGGAATATTATAGAATATTAAGTATTTATTTATTGTTTGTTATTGCAATTATTTAAAAATGAATAATTATTATTATTAAGAAGGTGTAATTATAATTATGTATAATATTTTAATAATTTGTTCTTTATATCTGTTTTAACTGAATAAATAACCGTTAAAAGATAAATAATAAATAAATCTAATTTTACTTAATACCGCTACACTAATGCGTTTTAACAGCATATTGTGATAATATATTATAATATTGTATGAGATCTTTGAGTATTCAACATAATATAACGGATTTTACAGGAAAACGAATTCGACGACGATGGCGATGGTATCGGTAATGAATCGGTGAATGTCGAAGAATCTTCGATGATTGAGAATGCGACTGTTTTGGAAACTGTGGTCGAAGAGGAGGATGACGATGACAATCAGTTGCAGCGAGACCGATCGATCGACGACAGTGTAAATGTAGAGCCTACACGTTCTTCATTGCAGCAAGATTCCGCCGCCAACCTGGTAAAACTAAATTATTATGATCATTATTAGCAAATTGAGACAGAATTAAAAAAAATAATCCTGTTATTATATTCTAATATTGTGTAATGTGTTGTTTGAAGAACGATTTTATTATATTTAAATAATAGAATAAAATATGCAAAAAAAGAAAAATTTTATAAATAATAATTTAAAATGGTTTTGGACTACTATTTTTTAAACGCAATTTCAAAAGGATAATTAAAAAAAAAAAATCTTATTTTAACATCTATATTTTTTATGATGCAAATATGCAATAACAATGAAACATAGGTATTAAGTACGAAAAGATATATTTTTCCTTTTATAGGCCTTTAATTGCCTTTAGTACTTTTATGTTCCTTTAGAATAGGCATAAAGAAATTATTTTAATTATCGGAAGATAATATATTATTATTTTCATTTAACATAAAGATTGTATATTATATACAATAAAAATTACGTATAACTGTTTAAGTATTTATGCATCTTTTTTTTGTTATGTTTTTTAAACAGATTTGTTAGAAATATATTGATAAAAGCCAACGATAATTAATTTATTGATTGATTATTTATTATTTATTGAAAATCGTCACAAAACCAAAAAGAAAAAAGAAGGATATTATATAGTTAAAAAAAAAATCTGATCCCATGGGTGGATTAATTTTTTAATAATAGTAATATAGTATTATTTTTTTTCCAAAAAAATTTTTAAAACCCTGAGTACCTATGTATAATAGTATTGTCATCAATAAAAATCAAAAGTTTAAATTCAAAACACAATATAATATATTATATAAACTACAGTAATATTAACATACAAGTTTGGTTAGTTTTCAGTCAAAATATTATCAAATCGAAATCTGTAATATTTATAGAAGAAGAAAGAATATCCATACGTTCTTCGACATAACCATGTGTGGCAAATCCAGACGAAGGAACACCGAGGAATGTTTTTATGTCCTTTCCGGCAGATTCTGTTTTTTATGAGCTCAGTCGTTTTGTTTTTAGCTCGCGTGTATTTATAGTGGCCGGTTCGCCACCATCGCCGCCGATTTTGTTTACGTTTCCAAGCACGTTTTAGTCGGTCGGAGAAAACAAAACTCGCTAAAAATTCGAGTAGAGACGTATATTTAGTAACGTAATACGTCATGTAGTACTTTAAAATATTTGTGAGTGTGTGTGGTATACAGTATACTGTTACACCAATATAGCGAACGACGCGTGTGCCGTGTGCGGTTAATTAAACTTTCGTTTCGAACGACATAATAATAATAAATAATAATCATTATTTTTTATATTAGTACGCAAGAGAATAAAGTGACGATATATACATACCTACGGCAATGTACATATTATGTATGCCGATTGCGTACTATATAAGAGGGAGAGACAATTATATTATTACGGAGACGATTTCCCCTACTGTTTGTTGCCAACAAATTTTAATTTCATTAAATATTATGTTACGAGTTATCTTCTTAGATCTAACCTTTGAAAGTTGAAATAAATTTGGACGGCTGTTTGGATGATTTTTAATTTTTCAAAAATATATATTTACAATTAACCTTTTTGTGTTTGAGATTCTCATACAAAATACATGCATTTTTATGCAGCAAAATACTCGAAACGTTTTGTATAAAAAACAAATTATATTTTAACAATAATGACAAAAAATCTAAAAAGTAAAATTTAAAAATAATAATAGTAACTATAATAATATCATTAGTGGAAATCATATCAGTCTACTAAAATGTTAATAAAAATTCATTTTCCAATATTTGCGTATGATAAATTAATTTTGTAAACGCGTGGTACTCCTGCCTTTAACTTCATTATTTTATGATTCATAAAAGATCTAGATTCATTCACCAAATAATATTTACTGATTTATTGTTGTATTTCGTTTATATAATTTATAAATGTTCGATTTTTTCTCCAGTATCTACATTCAAGCATTTGAGCATTTGAGCCTATGTATAGTTCTCAATTTAGTTAATTGCTAAGATTAAATGTATTTTTATCGAAACATTTAACAGTTTAAAAGTAGTGACATTATACTACGACTTATAAATTCGATTCATTTTATACCATACGAAATATATAATAAATAAAATGCACAATATTATATAAGTACATTTTTACTAAGCATAATCATATAATTGATGAATCAGATTATGACGATTTTCAATTGCATATACGAATCTAACAATGATTTATTTCACTTTATATTTTTCAACGTTTCTAGTTAATTTTAGGATAATTTGAATATTTTATATATATACATTACAATAGACAATTAACTGTGTGGGATTTTTTGTACTTTAACATCATATATGTCTAAAATAAAATGATTATTTAGGCTTCCTAATGCATAGAAATATTATTATACATAATTATTAATTTTATGAGTCGTTATCTCGTAAAAGTAAATTACGATTTTTAATATCATACTTCATACGTTATCACATTTAACTATACTTATCATGTGCGCAATTATTGAGATAAGAAACCGACCGGTCCGTCTCGGTGCCTGGCGGAGGCTGCTAAGATTAGAACACGAGACGGGAAAAGGCGCCAGCTGAACCGACGGACGTACTTAAAATGACGTGGTCGACAGTAGTGTGCGAGTTCGGTTTAACGTTTTCTATGTTAATATTACCTATGAAACATCATATTTTTGCACATAGTATTATTACGTCGCTTTAGTATCATATTATTACCGTTTACATAAAATACCTACGTATAGTATAATACTATTTATATGTCAATAATTTTTGGAATCACGGATTTAAAACAAAAATTATATTATTTTTTCAATATTTATATCAATTATAACGGTATAATTGATGACACGACCCTATCGTCGCCGACGTTGCAGCCAACCATCGCAGTAACTGGTAAGGTCGTTTATGTATAAATCTTTCAACATGTATAATATAATACCATACTAAAATATAGTCGGATTACTATAATAATCCTCTTAATTTTTTTTTTATAAGTTTTAAAAAAGGACCAATAAGAGTTAAAAAAACTGTAATGTCGATTTTGGACGTTCCTCCTTCGTCCCTTCGGTCCTCAGAGAAATTAGTGGTTTATTATAATTAAGATTTTATTACATTTTAATGATATAGCATAAGAAAATACGATTCTGAATGTAACTCAATGTATTGTAATATATTATACTGATAATCCGTTCTAAAATTTTACCACGTATGTAAATTACCAATGTAAATGCTTAAAAAAATTTTCAAGTCCTTACAATCAAAACTCAAAGAGTTATCATAAAATAAAAAAAACTCAGAATAACGAAAACCGTAATTTTTCTGATTTTTCGCCATTTTTCGGTAGTTTTTCTTCTCTTTTCTAAAGAAAAACTTTTGAGAAATTCGAAAAATGAACTAAATAAAACATATAAATGAAGAATAACTAAAGAAAGCACATCCTATTCGTGGTTCTACGACCATTATTTATACCCGATAAAATATTTCCAGACTTAAAAACCCATAAAATATCATAATATTCAATACTACAAAAGATTATAAACTTAAAAGCTTATAAAAATATTGTAAATTATGATTTCAGTATATGAGTATAATTTAGTAGTATATTATTATGCTTGTATAAAATTATCAAAACCGTTAAACCCAAAATTGCAGGTATAATATTAAACATTTTTGAATAAATTTCAAAGGTCTATTTATTTATTTTTTTAGATATAGATTTCTATATCTAGTTAGAAAATATGTCTATCCGTTTCAAAATTTTATTACGTATTAAGATTACTTATAAGAATACTCAAAAGAATTTCAAGTACCTAAGTCAAAATTTCATTAGTTATCATAAAATAGTTTAAATCATTTTCGTCATAATTACGATTTCCGTGAATTTTTCTGTTTTTCCGTTATTTTTTGATAGTTTTTCCTCACCAAAGGAAAAAAATTTGAGAAATTTGAAAAAATGAGTCAAGTAAAGTACCAAGTAGATGCAATTTACTATTTACCGCATATCCTATTTGTGGTAATTTGACCATTATACCCCAAAAAATGTTTTCAAACTATTAAAGACACATAAAATGTCATAAAAATTTTAACTTAAAAATTTTATAATTTTCATAATATTTTGTAAATAGATTAAGTAGTATATGAGTTGGTTTCTATAAAATTTTCATACCGTTAAACTCAAAATGGCATGTAATATTAAATATTTTTTCAAAAAATTTCAAAGCTCTGTATTTAGCCAGAAAATGAACCAATCTATCCCAAAATTTTACCTCACGTGTATATTATCAATGTGAATACTCAAAAAAAAAAAAATGTTAAGTCTCTAAGATCAAAACTTTATTTTAAAAAATTAGTTACAAAGTAATAAAAAAATTAACTAGATTAAATTTGGTACAGAAAAAGGACCCTATTTGTGGTAATCGGACCTTTATTTCTATCTGAAAATATGTTTTCATACATTAAGAAAAAAAACAAAAAACAAAAAACATCTTTGAAAAACTAATAAATTCCTCGATTCACTTAGAATCTAAAATATGATTAATGCTATAAAAAAGTCTTAAAAATTCAAAAAGAAAATAATGTTTTTGATCTCATTGAAGATGGTTATTTTTATGGAATTTGATCGATAAAATGGTGATATTATTTTATAAATGTTTTTAATGATAATTGAAATATTTAAATTACAATTAATTATCAAATGTATTTACAAATAAATATAAAATTTTAATAGTATATTAACATAAAAAACAATGAGATAAACATTAGACATAACATGATCATAAACTTATGTGCGAAGTTATACCACGATGGAAAAGTTTTATTATTACTTAAGTATACAATTTCAGCAAAAAAAAACTAAATTCATTCTTATTTTATTTCACTATAAAGTATAAATATAAATATTGTAATTGTTTAACTAATAATGAAAATATTATTTTATTGATCATTAAAGTGACAATAATTGGATTGATCTGAGATGCTTTATAGAGAACACGGAGAAAAAAAATACAAAATTAAATGAAACTCTAACCCTATAAATCTATATTTTTCGTTTTCACAAATAAATTTGACACGCGTTATATTTATTAGGATTTCGCATTTCGACGCTTAAATTGCACTTGCGTACTTTTTTATGTTTGACGATTGAAACCGATACAACCGCTCAGACTTTTTTTTATATGATGTAATCATCGAAAATCAAATATGTTCGAAGTATATATTATATTTTGTACAAGAATACAGGATGGTCGTAATGTGATAAAGGTTTGTATATCCACAATTCTTTGTAACGTGCAATTTCGATCACCCTGTATTTATTTAATATAGATATGTGTATGTACGGCAACACAAAAACGAATCACTAAATGACACATTGACACGCGTATTCCATATGTGTGTGTGTATATATAAAAATATATATATATATATATATAAGTATGCGGTTGCGTGATTTGTCATAGGGACATCGGATCTTTTGATTGGTTTTCTCTCAGAATCGTAAATCGACTTTGATCAATGAAATTGCTTTTAAGTTTTATTTTCTCATACATTCTCTTTTTCTATGAAACATGACGATATTATTATAATATTATAATCAATCTGATTTCTAGTCTGATACAATTAAGTGGATTTTTTTTCAAGACTCGCGTAAATTCGATTTAAAGTGCTTGACTTGTGCGACCGTTCAACTTGCGAACTAATGCTAAATAAAATTACCTGACGCGGTACTTAATCTTAAATCGTGATAATTATTATAATGACATTATATTCGCTACAATTACGTTATTTCCGTTAAAAAAAAATTCATAAAAATAAATTAAATTTTGTAATAAAAAAAAGTATATTTCTCATTAAAAAAAAGTTTAACTGTGGTTTATACTAAACATAAAAATATTAGAATGGGTACGAATGTTTACCCAAAAATAATACTTGGAAAGTTGGGTGACCGTGTTTAGTGTTCTACACACGATGGCAGATATATTTTATATCGCAATTATACCATATTATAATGTTCTATAAACGTAAATAACCTACTACCTACTATGACTTGCAATTATGGGAACTATTGAAAATCTCAAGTCAGTACACACGTGACTAGATTATATTAAATATTCTAATTATACTATAGCGACCTTGATCATATTATTATAAAATCATTTGGAAACGACTGACAATTATGATATATTTTATGTAAATATGTTACATTCTCTTTTGTCTATTATCCCTTTATAAAAAATAAAAATCGTGTCATACATAAGAAAAACATATAAAATATCAATCAGTTTTTCAGCACGTGAAATTATCCTTTAAAAGTTTCAAAGTTCAATTTTATATATAAATAAAACTTTTGAATTTTCAATACATATATAGGGTATGACTAAAAAGCTTAAAATAATAACATAATTAAAAAAAAAAAATTTAAGAATTTTTCTATCTTCCCAATTCATCACTTACAGTGTTTCCGTATATTTTCTTCCTCGCTCCATCTAGCGATCATTTTCTTGGTCTCCTCTAGGCCCTTTTCCCAGAACTTTACTTATTGTATTATGTCACTTATCTAGTGGAGATAACAAATTTGTTTTCAAATGGAAATTAACTTTTTGTTCCACAAATTATTTTTTGCTTAATTTTTTTGTATTTTTTATATAATATATATCACAATCAAAATAGGTAGATAATGATAAGTAATAGTCTCTAAGTTTTACTAATTGTTGTCTTTATTTTAAAAAAAAACCCATGTAAAAGGCGTATTCAAATATTCAAAAAAAAATTTCAAATATATAATTAAGCCAATTAAGAATAAAAAGTAGAATCAGCACCATTTGGTAATTATCATGTATACTGTATACAGAATAGTTGATATAATATTAGTGTATAAATAACATTATTTATACGTGTTTATGGGTTAGTCAGTATACACGTTTTTTTATTTTTGTTTTATTATAAATATAGTATTTAAAATACTTAATCGTTTTGGCAGTCATATGGTAAAATATCGTTTCAATAATCAATACCGCGTATTACATGTATTTATACATTTGATGTATTCGAACTTGTTATTGAACGAATTTGTTTTATTTTATTATCGATTTTTAATATTAACAAACTTTATATACAATTTTTTCGAAGAACGAACATTTTTTTTTTATAGTTTTTCGAACCATTAACCGATAAACCGTAAAATAATTTGAACTGTTAGTAACAATCTATCGATTATGTTATTCATATGATATATAGCGAGCTAATATAATAATTAATTTGTACGCATTACAGATGACTATTTTTAAAATGGCACGTTTGAAATTCTTATAATATGGTTCGAGAAAACAGAAAATAGTGATGAACAATATTACAATTTATAATCTATAATAATATTGCGTCTGTGGGGATCGTGGCGGAAATGATGTTTTTTCATTTTAAATGAGCTTCTACATATCGACGGTTTTAAATCGAATCCAAAAAGTTCTAATCAAATATGTAAAATATGTTTAATATATAGGTAAGCTGAAAGCAGACCGTCATCTCCATTGTTACCATATTACAAAGTTAAAGATTATAGAAGATAATATAACTATTATTGTGTGCGGTGTGCCTACATGATATTAATCATGATTCATATTTTATTTGTGTCTACTCTTATCGTGTTTTCATGTTTTTAATTAATACATAGGATGGAGGTATAACGATTTTCGTAATATTGAAATTGTAAACATTTCAATAAACTTGTGAATAACTTCAATTAATATTTTTTACATTTACATTTATTTTTCTAACGTTATTTACAGTTTAATTGTATTTTATGACCGATATGGTTAAAATAAATGCCTGAATTTCCCAGGTCACCCTTAAATTAAGGCATAATAATAATATTAATTTTTATATTATGTAAATATTATGTTATTGCTGTTTATTAAACACCTGCCGAAGCTATGAAGACAATATAAAATATAAATTGAACATGTTTTTTGACATATCATATTTTATTAATTCACATTTAATTAACAACGCCAAACGGAAATGTACTCGAAAAAATACAATATGATTAAAGAACAACTTAGTGGTAAATAAAATGATGCAATTGACAAATAAAATAAAAAAAGAATATTAAATTACTAAGTTAAATCGCTTGTTTCATAAAATTAAAACATATTTTACCATTTTATTAAAGTAAGGTCATCAAATGGTCAATTTTTAATTTTATTTTAAATTTTCTTATTTTGTGTAAATTATTTCACCATGATTATTAATATTAGAAGGTATTGATTTAACCATTAATTATCATTAAAAACCAAATATATTATGTATATTGTTAATTATTTCTTACATTATATATTATTGGATTTTGAATTTAAAATTAACTATTACATTTACATTTAGCAATTATTTAATTATATGTCTGCTTTAAAACAAAGCACATCACATTTAGTTTGACATCTCGTTTTACAATTACTCAGCTTTAAAAACTCTGGTCTATCGACTTATAGACTATATAGTTTCATGAAATGTTATTTTTCTTTTTTGCTCAACAATTCTATCAATAATTTTGTTGCCTTGTCGCAAATTGCAATTTTCCCAAATTAAAAAATACTTCATTTATGCCATGTTGTCATGACGAGTTCATAATTTGTAAAGGTATAATGTTATCTTTTTTCAACAATAATAGCAATTACTCACATAAGATCTGAAGGTCATTTATTAACTTTTGGAACGGAAATCGATATACACTATATACAGTAACTAATAATAAAATCTGATATTACTTCGTTGCTAACCCATAAGAAAATATAATATCAATTTCACGAAAAATTGACAATTTAACAAATTATTTTCTTATTTCACAAAGTTGCCAACTTTTCATGAAAATAACAATAAATATATAGTCGTTGTTTATATTTAGGTACCTGCAATTATTTTCCAATTTAATTTTCGTATCTCGTAGATATTATTCGTACATTGTGCAAGCGTTATACACGGGGAAATAATATTGTTTTGTACGTTATAATATGCGATTCGGATCAAAATATATTTTATAGTGTTCATATTTTTATTGTAACAATATTAAAAGGGTTTCATTTTCCAGACGTCTACTGCCTTATGACAAGTTTCTTATAGTACATTGATATAACGATTTATTATTAGATACTTTTTATCTCTACTACTTTATACCTAAATTATTATGTAATATGAATATTTACAAGTATAGGCGTGCGCACAGAACGGCCCATACAGATAGTGCCGTACCTGCAAATTGCAATAATTCGCCGAATCACCGATTCAATTAACCTTACAACTATTTTTTAATAATTAAACAGTTATTGTAATAATATTATAAAAATATATCTTATTATATTTTAATCAAAAGTAAAATGTTTTCTATAATTATAATATCGCCATATAATCAATAGCCAGTACCTACTACCTACACTACTGAGTACCTACAAAAAATTGTGTCGTACCCCGTACCCGTACAAAAGTAATTCGATAAGTAAGCTTATATTAAATTATTCTTAACTCATAATATAAGGTATTCTCCATCTTTCCTTATACCTTCATTCTTTGTAATTAAAATTCAACAGAAATATGGATTTCTTAACGCCAATTAATATAATAGCATAATTGATTCTATAATTGTATTATTTATAACTACTAAGTATTATCCACATTATATGTACTGAGCCTTAACAAGGGCGTTTATTATTATTAAATAAATAAATAAGATATTATGGTCTTATACAATAATATAATTTTTTTTTATTATTAATTATTATATATTTAATATTATTTGCTATTGATACAAAAATACGAGAAGTAATATAAACATTATTTTTCGTGCAAAATATCGCAAATGAATTATTAAAAATAAATTCTTTATAAAAAACCAAAAAAGTCGTGAAATTACCATTTTAAATATGACAATTATAGGACAAATATAGCCAAAATCAATTATTAGAAATTATAATAGAAATTGTTATTAAGAATTTTTTAAACTAACATATTTTAAACTAATAGAGGTAAAAGAAAATCACATATTTTATATATTATATGCTATTGTTATTAATTTGACAACTCAAACCAATGTAGTCTCTCTCTGGTTAACTAAAATAAGTACTAAATAATAAATTAGTAGGTAGTAAATTGTTTTTATTTATAAAATAATTATTTAAAATAAATTGTTTTACTATTTGATTAAGACTAACGCACATTGATAATGATATGTCAAGTAGAAAGGGTACAGCGTAGATTCTTACGCTAGATTCACCAGTTACTTTTTGGGCATCAATTGTGCACCGCATGACTAAGTTTCCAATCAACTTGGCTTCATTGGCAAAACGAAAAAGCAATATGGGTGCTAACTTCTTAAAAGGAATATTAGCTAGTAGTATAGATTTCCCGACCATATTCTCGTTAATAAAATTTAAAGTTCCACAAAGCACTTCTCGTTCCATCAAATCTTTCCATATCCCTCTGTGTACTACTAACTACTTGTCAAATGAGCCTATAAGATGTCTAATGCCAATACGGACCCCACTTTTTTTATTTAAAAAACTCTATTGTACAAGTCAGGATTTGTTTTATTTTGTATAGTAAACTGTTTGCTTATAATCTAATATAATACTTTTTTGTTTTTCTATATTTAGTCATTGTCTCTTCTTAATAATTTTGTTTCTTTTTTTTCATTGGTAATTTAATGAAGCTTGTTATTTTTACTGTAAAAGGGCCCAGCCCGTATATATTCTAAAATAAAATAAAACTAACACACTTTATAGACAACTAGGTAAGTACTAAATTTGTATTCGAATTATTAGAACTATAATATTTTACTATATACCATATTATAAAAGTCTAATTTTACTAGTGCCTACAACATACGAGTAACTAGACTTACTATTGTAAGTACTAAGTATTATGTAAATATAAATTTACTTAATCAGTTCACTGAATTTAAATTTCTATAATATTTTATAATATTACATTTTAATTATAATTTACGTTTCTGTCATCTATTCATTTTCATCATTTCTGTAATATAAACATATTATAACATTCTGCTACTAATATTTCATGGTGGAAGTATAAATGTATACGTTTTACCAGTAAACATTTGTTTTTAAGGACTATTCTAGATCAATGCTAGGATATCACCCGTTTCCATTTTAATTTTAATAAATTCTAGAATATACCAAATTGATTTTAGTGGATCAAACCATCATAGATGTGATTTTATTGTAGTTTAGGATACTAATTTATATAATAAATTTAAATTAATATAACATGTTTGGGATTTCACAAAACAATTAATTAAAAATTTTATCATTATAATTATTATTTTGCTATTTTATAAATTTCGTCTTTTGAAACTGCTCTACCAAAATAAACACAACTGCGATCACGTGTATTAATTAGTGTCACAAACACTAATCTGCAAAATTTATCCGTTGCAATTGGCAATATTTATTCGCATAAGCATTATTTCCGAATTTCCAGTTAAATCTCAAACTTCCCTTACTGGTTGAAAATCAGAAATGCCATACAAATTAACTTCTGCATGCATAAATAAAAAAATTTCCTTACGGTTACCGAGTTAGTTTAAGTTATTTCGTGAAATATAAAAATTTTCTTATTATAGCATCAACTCTAGCAAGTATTTATGTATAATAAATGTTAATTTACTTCTCGTGCGCGTGACAACGCAATAAATATTTATTATTTGTTTTCTTTATGAAAACGACAGCTTAATGGATTTCCAGCTATCTGCATGCGATTAGTGTCTTATACTCTCGTATCCGTTTCGTATTTACAGACGAAAGATGCAAATAACGTTTAACATTCCTAAAATTGTTCATATTAATATGATATCAAAATAGTTACGCAGGAATCAAATTTATCGAACAAAATAAACGTGTATTTTTAACTTTGTGCGCGTGTATGCAATTAAATAGAGGTATATCTATTTAAAGAGGTACTAGTTTCGTGTTTATTTTGGTAAGAATAAAAAAACATAAAAAAGCATGCTAGTTATTTATTTGTACACATTATTGTTAACATATTGTAAGTGCCTATGAAGAAAATTTAGTATTTGACGTTATAAAAATATCCAAAGTCATCCTGCACTCGAGTAGAACGCGTATGTATGTACTCGACGTCTACGACTATGACAAGACGTTCAGAAATGCTTATGTTATATAACGCATTTTTGAGTGTGTGTGTATGTGAGTCAAACATTTAAGATGGCACCGCAACGATGACTATAGTATTATTTGAATTACAAATACCCAATACATTTCAGTTTAGGACAAACTGAACTTACTCTAACTTCCACTGACTTACCTAATTAAAAAATAAGGTACATTAATAAAAAAAATTACGTCAGTAAATTTTATGATATTTGAATATTATAGGCAGATAATAACACTACATGCTTGGTGTATATTATCCATTTAACATAAATAATAATGTAATTTTGGAATATCAATATTTATATACATCCGGCAGTGAAACTGGACGATTTGAGATGGCGACAAATACTTGTAGTTAGGTTATAGGAACGACGGTTTTCGGTCCATCGTTATTAGCACAACTGGATAAATGGGCTGTAATAGATACAAACTTTTTTTCCAATTGAGAACTGTGTACCTTTCGGGAAGTTAAGTTATTCAATTAATTTTTCTGAAATGTATGATGTACCATATCAAAATTTTATTGAGCTAGTTAGTCAATATTATATTCTAAGGATAATAAAGAAATTATTTGCTAATTAATAATTAATTATAGTATTTAGCTGTAAATAGAAATGGGTTAAATATGTAAATTTTTAATATCTTTTCATTTATTAATATTACTCAGTAAATAATTGTTTACAAATTATAAAATGTGATTACTGATATTATGATTCATTTTAATATCCAAAAAAGATAATTATAAGATAACAAATATGGTATTTACTACTATTATATAAAATAAATGTTAATAATGCTATAATACGAGTGAGTGACGTTTTGACAATAGTTTGAAATAACACAGTTACCATTGAAATACATTTTATTATTATTATTATTAATACAAATTTTTTATTCATAGACCTCAAATTATTTTTAAAATATATGTTTCATACTATGGCAAAAATATTTAATTTTATTTACGTATACCATAAAATTAGGTAAATCAAATTAGTTAAGTTAAAAAGTTATTAAAAAATTATGAGTCTTGACAATTAAATTTTCTTCTTACTAGTGATACTACTAAACATACATAGATGTATAAACATGTGATATAAACGTGTATGACATATTGCATAGTTTTCAGCCTGTAAAATTGAAAATGTATTTTTGTACGAATGTTAGAAGTTGAGTAATAAATACAATAGACTAAAAAATATAAAAATTAAATTAAATAATGAATTCACGTGTTTCTATTTTATAAATAGAAATAATTAATACATTATAAACAATTTTATAATAAAAGTATTTTAAAACAAAATAATATATTGGGTATTGTAATCAAATTCGTGTCATTAAATGAGAAAAATATAGTTGAAAACAATAGAAAAATCTGCAGTTTATTCTCCCGAGAAAATTTTTAAAACATCAGATCTTTTATTAGCGTAGATGATAAAATCGGGAATTTGACTTCGATGGTGGCTAAATTAATGTATTTATAACGCTCGTTTGTGCGTTACAGAACGTCGACGATAACGTCAGCTGCAACAACATCAACGACAGTGATAACAACAACGATGCAGGCACGACGGATCCAAAAAGAGATGACGTCATTGTGGTTATCGTCGACACCGCCGTCATTTCGGAGGGACTCGCCCCTGCCGACCGTGGAGCAACTGAAATGACGGCCGACGCGCTGGCCGCCGACGTCCGTCGTAGCGATGACCGCTACGACAGTACTGGCTGTCTCGGACAGCATCTTCCGCAAGACCCGTTTGCGGTCGAAAATGTCGCCGACGGCGTCGATTCGAGAGGAGACCCTCTGCGGCAGGAACAACCGCATCCGGACACGGCGATCCTGCAGCCGCATACCGCGTGTTTTGACACCGGAAACAACCGTCAACTGCACAATTTGACGGCAAGTACAAAATAATACATTATTCATTTGTTTATAGTACACGAGGGGGAAATTATTATTATTAGCTTCCTAACGTGATGTTATTACTAATTAAAATATTCGTTCACTTTTCTTTGAAATGGCCGCGGTTATTTCGATGGGCGAAAACGAAATTATACAGGAAAAACGATCACATCTTCTCGTAAAACAGTCGAACTTTGATAACGTTAATTTTTTTAAAAAAATTTTATGAAATAGTCTTTTTACGGATCTTTGATTTTTAAATGAACTTATAAACAACGCCAGAACAATAGATTTTAAAATAATAAAACGTTAAATAATTTTAACGTTTATTATTACAGCTTTTGTAATATAAATTTGTAAAATTACAGTTTACAGTAAATTTTAAAGTTTTTCCTTTAAAATGAAAAATAGTAATCAAAATCTGAAAATTACGTAAGGTGTGAGCATTTTCCTACTAGGTATATTTTTGTGTTAAAAACGTGTCAGCAATGGTGATGATCTAAATTTAGCATAACAAAACAATATAACGACGTAAATAAATCATCAACTATCAATAATAATTATAATACGATACATTATATTATTATATGAATCTAATAGATACGTGCATCTATATAATAATATACATATATTCAGCCCATATAAGTATATATTATATAGTTAACATAAGTATAAATATCATATTAATAAAAAGAAACTAAGACTTTAAAAATAAAAACGTAAAATATATTATACAATTCTAACTATTTTAAAGAAATGTCTAAATGGGTCAAAGATTATTTGAGTATTGAGTCATTTATGACAAGATAAAGAGGAAAAGCTGCATGAAACTCAATTTTAACTTAATTTTTTTCTCTTAAAATGTATTCAATAATATTCTCCTAAATATTTTTGTTGTCACAATATGATCGAAAAAGATAAAATATAGTCTTAAAAACGTAAATCATGTAAATAAATATTTACTAAAAAATGTCATATTTTGAATTAATTTTAGTTATATAACTGTTAGTGATAACAATTTAACATATTTTTATACTTCCAACATCGCTTAAATTACGACTGAATTAGTTGCCTTGCAAAATATTCATTTATCGTCTATTTATATTAGACATTACGTGTCTACGAAAATGTATTTATTCATACACTAAACAAGTATATAACAGGTATCATGTATTCACAATAGTATATTATTGGTATTATACCAGACAAAATGTATAGGTCTAAAGTTCTTATTTACATAACCTATATAATATACTTACTAGTTTACGACACTGATGTACACGTATGTCGCGTGTTCTTTAAACTATTATCTTGTATAAATTGAAACCCAAGGGTTCATAACTTTTATGGATCGCAGATCCCTATTATATATATGTACACCTATAAAAATAAATAGTTATGGACTCCTATATAACCACAAAATTTTTATTCTAAGAATTTATTGATTAAAGTTTTTGTTTTTGAATATTAGGAATAATATAATTTTAATAATTACAAAAATGAAATTCCTAAATTATTTTTGAATAGATACTTATATAGCATATACAAATATTATAATAGTCAATAATACTCCCAATATTTTTAATTACTCTTATAATTTTCTATTGTTTATCTATGAAATAAATTTATACAAAAAAAAAAAAACAATTTTAAATGTCTACTATATTAAATTTGAAATACAACATTTTTTCATGAAACAATAAACAATGTACAATTTTTTATAACTCTTTATAAAAATAAATTAACTACTTTAGAAATAAAGTATTTTAGCCTATAATTATAATACAAAAAGATTAGCTTAATCAAACATTGGATAACTCGCAAGAAAAGCTGCCTCTAGAATTTCAAGTCAAATTTAAATTCTTTACTATTTAATTTGAATTTAAAAAATAATATTTTATTTTAATATTAATTATTTATCTATGTTATCTGCAATGACGTAATTAGAGGGGATTTCATGGATGTTAATACATCTACCAAGCCCAAAGACCTACAAAATTAGTAAAATATATAAATAAGATTTTATATCTTGATAATTTTCTGTTGCGTATTTATCGCAAAACTTGTGTTTGCAATCGTGGATACTAAATAGAGAAGAAAATTTAATACCACTGGTGATTAATAGGTATTAAAACTGAAAAATGTAAAATCAAATATTGTAATACTTTCTGAATACAACTCAAAAGATATAATAAAAAACGAAAATGTATTATCATACATTTAATATTCACATTCGATATAGTTTTATTTTTGTCATCTAATTAATATTATATATTTTAGTTTTTAATTAAATGTAATCAAGCTTTTACCGTATAGAGAACTCATCACGAATTGTCCAACTGGGCGAATCAATAAGTAGTACTTTATTTAACAACAAATGAATATTTCGGACTATGCAGCACATAATAATTAGTGGCTAGTAGCTACTAATTCTAACCCTTCTAAACAATTCACGAATTAATTGGACATCCTGATTCCTCTTACACACAAACTATTTACAATATTAATGACGATGAATAATAATAACATGTATAATATCCTAAATATATTTTACAGATACTACATATGGTAGAAAATGTTTGCGTTATATTTACAAATATGTGTGTAATATTAATATTTATTAATCTAGTAAAATATTTCAGTGAGTGCGTTTAAATTATTTTAAACTAATTATTATATTACATTATATTATAATTAGAATACTGTTTATATAAAAAATAGCTTCCTACTCGAAAAATGTTTAAAGTACTCTTTCTGCATGCGCGTATTGCGTACTTGTATACTTTTTATAAACATTTAATTACTATAAAATTGTTCTTATAAAATCATAGGATCTAATGATTTTTAGGAAGCAAATAAATTGAATGTACTTGATTAAAACGAATGATCATCATCAATCTAAATCATCATAATATTAAAAAATATAACAAAGCAATAAAATCTTAACACGAATTACACTTATTGTATTTACACTAATAATTCTACAGTTCTATAATGTCTAATTCATGATGTAATTGTTCTGTTATAATTCAAAAATGTTAATAATATATTATTGTGTTATGTATATGCATTGTTATATATAATTGTTGCAGTATAAATAATGTAAAAAATGTTTAAATATATATAAAATAGTTACAAAAAATTAGATTAAAAAATATATTATACTTAATATAGCTTTAACTGGTTTTATGTTATATATGGTTATGTATCATACATGAAATACTAAAATATTGTTTAATAAAAATTACTCAACTACAAAACGTTTACGTAATAATATAATTTAGTGAGGCCCTTTTCTGAATATCCATACACCGACTATATAAATATTATTATATCATTATAAACGACTAAACGAGAAGTTTCCAACGTTTTATATCTAATACATATAGATGATATTATTAACCAAATATAGGTAATAGGTATACAATGTGACGTATGAGCTGTGTATATGACTTAAGGTAATAATATGGGAGTAGGGCAATTAGCAATTTTTGCGCCTCAAAAATATATACACCATACTGCTATAACTAATTTAAATACGAACTTAATTTTGCATATATTTCCATAATATTTTCTATTGTGGTTTTAGTTAATTTTATATAGGACGTACCTATACATTTAACCAGTAACGCGTTATAATATTTGGACCGTTTAAGTAGCTTTTTTTTTTTACGGTTTTATACCATGCGGCTCTATTACAACATTTAAACAAATTAAAATACGTAATACCTACGTGCATAATATTATTTTGTTTTATTATTTTATTGCGAGCCCATACAAGCACTGACTGTGGAATATAAGGTATAACCGAAAACGGTATTTTATTGCGGACAATAAAATACCTATCAAAAATTATATTTTTATTGCCCACACTGTGCGTGCACGTATTTATATATTTATCAGATTTTATTCTTTATCTACCACACGAAAACAAATTTAACTTTTAATCCAAAACTTTCATTAGATATGTTAAATTATATTATTTTTTATTTTTTATTTTACGATTTATTATTAAAATAATTTAATAAATTATTGTTTTAGGTACTTATGAACACTAACGATATTAACAATATAAATATAAATCTATATCGAACATCAATAGTGTTATAATGCCTTATAACGTATTATTGTACATATATATAAATTTAAAACGTTTAAATAATATAATAAATGTTAAAAGATAAAAGTTTTAATTTTCTTACCTTATTATTATAAACAATGATTTACCTACTCTATATCATTACTGTCATTCGGAACGACTGAACATATTACGTTAATAACATTTATACTGATACTCGCATACTTTATGCTTAAACTATGGATGTTTGTCTTTTAAACAATCGTTCTACATATAGTTTTCGAACAATTTACTAGTACATTATTATATTATATACTTTTATATTTACAGTTACTCGTATAAATATGAAGAATGCCTTTAGTAATAATAGTATAGGTACTTGAAGTTGATACGAAACTATTCGTTTAATTATAGAACATATATATCTTTTGAACTTCAATGTTTGCTGTAAACAGTACAAACTACAAATAGTATTAAACGAGTATGCTCTTACAATAAAGAAACCCGCATTCATACAATATTACTTGTTATACAATCGCATAACTATTGATACTGCAATCTGCTGGATAAACGTGATTTTCTTTACTACTTGTGTCATTTCATACTGAAAAATTCTGTGGATTAATCTCTAAAAATTTAATGACACTACCGAAATCTCGCATTCAGACGAATCGGCCTATAACGTAATAAACTATATATTTTACAACTTTTTACTTTTTACTCGTTTTTTGTAAAAAACTAAAGAAGCAATAAACGAGGTATAAAATTATCTTAAGTCATATAGAAAAAGATATAGATATATTATATAAGAATATTAACGATCTATAACCCATAACGTGTATACTTAATCCCTTAGGTGGACGAAGTAATCGATGCTACGAGTGCCGCCGAATTCAAGGACAAATTGCGATCGGTGTGCTTGACGGAAGACAGATGTTACATAACGTTCGCGAATGCCGAGTGCTTAGAACAGGCCCTGCACACGGCGGCATTCAGAATCCGCGACGTCCCGGTGCTGTTGATGGACACCGGAGCGGGCGCTGTAATCCTATCGCTGACGGGCGTACCGGACACAGTGGCCGACAAAGACGTCCTGAAATGTCTAAAAAAATATGGCACTATCATAGGTAAAAACAGAACATTTTTTTCAAAACAGAACTTTGATATTTTTAGCCAGACATAATATTGTCGGTCGGTCCCGTATTTAAATGCACCGAAAAAACAAATGAATATTCTCTCGAAATTTTTTTGAACACAATTAATAATTGTGCAATAATTTAAAATTTATTAATATTACAAAATTTATAATATTAATAGTGGCAGTGAGAATTTTTGTGGAAACGAATGTAGAATGAGAGAGGATACGAGTAAGACCGAAAAGAGGCGAATAAATGGAATAGAGATAGCTGTTGTGAATGTTAGGTAGTGTAGGACTAGAATATAGTCGATGTAAAGCGAAGTAAAAAAATATATTTAATATAAACAATTTGTATTAATAATTTAAAATTAGTCATACTATACTACTTATAAAAATACGCTACTGAAAAATATGCGCACTATAAATGTTTGTTTTTTTACCTACATAGTTATAAAACACATTTCGGGTTTACCTTGTATAAAACTATAAAAACCGTATTACGCTATTACTAGATTATAGGTATACTGCAATAAAATTAACTAGAAAAAATATGCAAATACTGAAATGTATAATATTTTTTTATTGTATTTAATATCTATTTTTACAACTTGTTTCTTTATAAAAAAAATAAGTGAAATAATTTATGTAAACTAATAATAAAAAGAAATTAAATAAATAAAGAATAGCCCGACAGAATAAAGTTTTCTTCCATTGAAGGTACTTCGACATTATACAATACTCAAAATCGCAGATAATATTAAACATTTTTGGATAAATTTCAAAGCTTTATATTTAGTCAGAAAATCAACCAATCCGTTCCAATTTTTTTTTCATTTCTAGAATACCTAAAAGAATACTGAAAAACAAATTTCAAGTCCTGACGTTCAAAACTTAATTAGTTATCATAAAACATATAAAATCAAAATAATAGAAAACATAATTTTGCCGATTTTCTGTCATTTTTTGGTAGTTTTTCTTTTCCTATAAGGAAAAACTTTTGAGGAATTCGAAAAAATGAGCTAAATAAAGCACCAACTAGAAGCAATTTTTTACCGAAAGCATATCCTATTCGTGGTAAACGGACCATTATTTCTACCCAAAAAAATGTTTCCAGATAATAAAAAAGTAAAAATTAAAAATAAACACCTTTGTAAAACCAATTCATTCTTCGATTTGCTCAGAATCTAAATTTATAAAGTTATAACACAATTTTTTTATAATATAAAAATGCAAGTACCGATGAACTGTTTCTCATAATAGGTAGCATTTCTAAGAAAATATAATCGATTATTAAAATTGTTATATATTATTTTTCAGTTAATATATTTGAACATAATTACTTAAAAAATAATTACCTACTACTATTAACAGATATTTATAGGCATTTGAGATATATGATGAGTACCTAGTGAGCTAGGTATACCTATGAGCTAATATTATCAAAGAAATCGTTTGGAAAAGTTCGAATATATTATGTTTATATATTATGATGTGTACATAAATAAGGTCACCCAGTTCCCTATTGTAAATATATAACATTAACAGTGGTCAATTACATTTTAAAAATGTATAAAAATACTTGTTACAACAAATAAAACTAGGTACAAAAAGTATTTATGAGAAACAAATGTACAGTATACCTAAATGTATTTATAGGTATATATTCTAAACTTTTAACTTTGTTTATAGTTATACCTTAAGTATATGTATTCTTATAAGTTATGTCTTATGTAGAAAGTCGAATAATATAATATAATAAACTTGACGAAAATACAAATACAATATGATTCGAAAATATACTAATCTAGAGTATAAATATAGGTTTACGATGTGAAAATATGAGAATCATCATTTTATATAATATAATTAAATATAGTATAACAAGTAGATACTCACTATATTGTATCAACGTATAATATTAAAATTGTATCGATTATCCATAAAATACAAAATCAATACACCATAAAATATAATATTATAGGTACTTAAAATAATCGGTTCAGAACGACGATGCAATAACTATCTTTTTTATATATACCAACACGTTACACGTTTTTCGCGCGCGTGTCATAACAAAAACAAATTTATACTTAGATAGTTAGATGGACTTATTTTTAGAAAGTTTTACTGAAAACAATATGCTTTCATAAAAATACACCTATAATACTATATCATAGATTATAGGCGTCCATATCTATAATTTACATTTTGTTGACTTTTATAAATAATTTTATTACACATTAAGTAAAGACATATAATATATTACATTAAAAGTTATTTAAATTATAGTTTTAATCATTTCAGTTTCAGATCCCAAGTGTTTCAGTTTTGGCATTTATTTATTCTTATTTTAATAGCGATTCGCAGACATTCGTGTGTGAATAATTCGATAATCCAAACATAAAATACGACATTTTTATTGATTATATTTTATACCTATTGTAGTTAGAAATTTGTATGAATTATTAATTTACTAAACGCTGCAGGAGGGCCAACTAAACATCTCGAGATTCGTCTTTTTATTTTCACTCAGGGGCGTATTTATGGGGAAGGCTCAGGGATCTTTACCCCCACATCACACCAACCGAAATAATTTTTTCCAACAGTGGTAAAAATGGTCGATCAGACGAGGTATGCAACGAAAGAGTTGGATTGTATAATCGAATATTGTTTGTGACTAAGTACTGAGAACCACTGAAATCAGTGGGTACGGATTTGAGTTTTTCGTGTATAAAACACGATAGTATAACAAGCAAATTAAAAATAGCTCGTTTAAAATTGTACAATATCGCGTAAATAACCGTACACGTTATATTTTACAGGCGGCGTTGATCGGAAGACTGTTCGCGGAGGAGGGACGGCCGGCGGCGTGCGTTACGTGCGCGTCCGGCCGACACTCGGTGCGCCCAGGTACCTGTGGTTCGGGTCGGACAAAGTTATTGTCCGACAGCTCACCGAACACGAGACGGGCACGATGAACAGCATCGCCCGCAGGAAGTCGTTCAGATCGCAGATCAAGTTGAACCTGAAAATGATTGGCGCCGCCGACCCGTCGTCCACGCCGCCGCCGCCGCCGCCGCCGCAGCCGACCGTCGACTGCGCCGAGTTGAAAGACCACGGTAATAGTCCACGTGCGGTCGGCAATACCGCGACACCGTCGTCGTTGACGACCGCGGTATCCGTTCAAAACGGATTCAGGTATAACAATGAGCGTGTTTTAGCGATAGGTGCGGAAAGCAAAATGTTTACAGACTGTTCACCGATACGCATTGGTTTAGATAACAAGTTTATGCATCGCAAAAACGAATGAAAACTGATAATACAAATTTAAATCCTAATCACTCATTAAAATATTCATTTTATTTCACGACACTACCACAGTGTATTATCATTTTTATAATAAGAGGTAACAGAAATACAAAACTGTTGGTGAAGGTGTTTAGTGATTTAGAGCAAACATTTTACGTGTGTGAAGTTAGCCCCCCAACATTTTGTAACCTCAACAAAAATATTGGTAACCTATGTTAATTAATTTGTAACTATTTGTAACCAACTTTTTAGAATTTGTAACTTCTTCCTTACCGAGCAATTAATGATTTCTCAATGGGGGGCCAACTTCACGTAGCCCCCCCAAGTTGTCCGAATCGATCCAAATTAAATTCAATTTCTTCCTTTTAATTTGTAACTATTTGTAACCAAAATTTTAAAATTTGTAACCTCACGGTTTTCGAGTTATAACCTGTTGAATATGGGGGGGCCAGCCCCCCAACTTTGAGCAAAAGTTCTGAAACCACTTGCAATCGATAGTGTTTAATTTGTAACCATTTGTAACTGAAGTTTTGAAATTTGTAACCTCATGGTTTCCGAGTTATTACCGATTTCTCACAAGGGGGCTAGTCCCCTCACCTTCACCAAAATTTCCGAAACCACTCACAATCGATAGTGTTTAATTTGTAATCATTTGTAACCGAAATTTTAAAATTTGTAACCTAATGGTTTCCGAGTTATTTCTGATTTCTCACGAGGGGGCTAGTCCCCTCACCTTCACCAAAATATCCGAAACTACTTGCAATCGATAGTGCGTAATTTGTAACCATTTGTAACCGAAATTTTAAAATTTGTAACCTCATGGTTTCCGAGTTATTACCTGTTGAATATGGGGGGCCAGCCCCCCAACTTTGAGAAAAAGTTCTGAAACCACTTACAATCGATAGTGTTTAATTTGTAACCATTTGTAACCGACGTTTTGCAATTTGTAACATCATGGTTTCCGAGTTATGACCTTTTATCATAAACATATAATTTATATATCAATATATACGAGTATCTTATTCATTAATTTATATCTACTAATATATTATATATTATTCTTATTTTATTATTAATACTTCAATACTTGTATTATAAGTATATAAGCAATATTCATAGCTCATATATTATGTTTGATGGGCTATTGAATATAGACATCATTGAATTATATTTATTGTATTTAAATAGGTATTTATTATTTGTAAACTAATAATATTTAATTTTTGTTATATAATATGTTATAGTAATATATTTTTAGAATAATTTTCGTTTTAATTTTTAATAAAACAAACTTTATATAAACAATTTTCATTTTAATGTTGTCCTACAAATCATATATTTGAATACTATATTAATATTAATATTTTTTAATATTTTAATACAATCTTATCTTTGATACAAGATACAAATAACTAATAACTAATAAACTGAATTAAATATAGTACTTTGATTTCATTTACCTTTTGTGTAAATAGTAAGGTTCGTTATTATTTTTTACATTTAGTTGAGGTTTATAAATGGATCATTTGTTTAACCAATTTTCATTTATAATAATCACCAAAATATCCGAAACTACTTGCAATCGATAGTGCGTAATTTGTAACCATTTGTAACTGAAATTTTAAAATTTGTAACCTCACGGTTTTCGAGTTATAACCTGTTGAATATGGGGGGGCCAGCCCCCCAACTTTGAGCAAAAGTTCTGAAACCACTTGCAATCGATAGTGTTTAATTTGTAACCATTTGTAACCGAAGTTTTGAAATTTGTAACCTCATGATTTCCTAGTTATTTCCGATATCTCACGTCGGGTCATCCCCCACAAAAAATTTGCTTTAATTAAGCATAGTTTATGTTCTACTATGAATATATCTACATTACATATTCAATTTTTATAAATAATTTAATGTGTTCCAATATCATATTTTTATATCATTTTTAAATGGTGAAATTTTAATGAATTAAATTAAAATGAATTGTATGTCACTCATATGTCACAGACCATAGTATATATTAATATTATACATTGTATAATATAGAATTTAACACAATGTACATTTTAGACAATAGCTATAAGAAACTGATAAACTGTTTCTATATAAATTATATATAAACTATTATAAATGAAAATTGGTTAAACAAATGATCCATTTATAAACCTCAACTAAATGTAAAAAATAATAACGAACCTTACTATTTACACAAAAGGTAAATGAAATCAAAGTACTATATTTAATTCAGTTTATTAGTTATTAGTTATTTGTATCTTGTATCAAAGATAAGATTGTATTAAAATATTAAAAAATATTAATATTAATATAGTATTCAAATATATGATTTGTAGGACAACATTAAAATGAAAATTGTTTATATAAAGTTTGTTTTATTAAAAATTAAAACGAAAATTATTCTAAAAATATATTACTATAACATATTATATAACAAAAATTAAATATTATTAGTTTACAAATAATAAATACCTATTTAAATACAATAAATATAATTCAATGATGTCTATATTCAATAGCCCATCAAACATAATATATGAGCTATGAATATTGCTTATATACTTATAATACAAGTATTGAAGTATTAATAATAAAATAAGAATAATATATAATATATTAGTAGATATAAATTAATGAATAAGATACTCGTATATATTGATATATAAATTATATGTTTATGATAAAAGGTCATAACTCGGAAACCATGATGTTACAAATTGCAAAACGTCGGTTACAAATGGTTACAAATTAAACACTATCGATTGTAAGTGGTTTCAGAACTTTTTCTCAAAGTTGGGGGGCTGGCCCCCCATATTCAACAGGTAATAACTCGGAAACCATGAGGTTACAAATTTTAAAATTTCGGTTACAAATGGTTACAAATTACGCACTATCGATTGCAAGTAGTTTCGGATATTTTGGTGAAGGTGAGGGGACTAGCCCCCTCGTGAGAAATCAGAAATAACTCGGAAACCATTAGGTTACAAATTTTAAAATTTCGGTTACAAATGATTACAAATTAAACACTATCGATTGTGAGTGGTTTCGGAAATTTTGGTGAAGGTGAGGGGACTAGCCCCCTTGTGAGAAATCGGTAATAACTCGGAAACCATGAGGTTACAAATTTCAAAACTTCAGTTACAAATGGTTACAAATTAAACACTATCGATTGCAAGTGGTTTCAGAACTTTTGCTCAAAGTTGGGGGGCTGGCCCCCCCATATTCAACAGGTTATAACTCGAAAACCGTGAGGTTACAAATTTTAAAATTTTGGTTACAAATAGTTACAAATTAAAAGGAAGAAATTGAATTTAATTTGGATCGATTCGGACAACTTGGGGGGGGCTACGTGAAGTTGGCCCCCCATTGAGAAATCATTAATTGCTCGGTAAGGAAGAAGTTACAAATTCTAAAAAGTTGGTTACAAATAGTTACAAATTAATTAACATAGGTTACCAATATTTTTGTTGAGGTTACAAAATGTTGGGGGGCTAACTTCACACACGTAAACATTTTAGCAAACAGTTTACTGTTTTAATCAAAAACAATCGCCAAATCGATTTTCAGTAAACAGTTCCTTTCGGTACCTTCGCGAAAACACGCTTAATATTTCATGTAGTAAACAAGAAACGGAAATTATTGACGGATTGTCGTTGCGGTCTAAAAAAACTAGTAAAATGTGTTACGATATTGCCATAAATATATAGAAAAAATTACACTTCATTTTAAATTGCGTTGCAAAATAACACGTAAAAAAATGTCATATATTACTTTGTATCACTTCGATTATAAAGGCTAAATAAAATTATATTCTACCTATAGATAAAATGTTAAAATTTATAATTAAGTTTTTACGTATGAAAAATAGTTCTATCTTCTATGTCTACCGATATCTTTGAGTTATGTAATATATAAAAATATATTTGTAATATTGTAATATATTTTCATACCATTATTCAATGAACAATGTGTTTGATATAAGAACAAAGGAGGACTCATTTCTTGGATATTCGTATCGACCACCCATAGGTATAACCCGGACGTCCTCTCCCTTATTCACAATCGTTCAAAATAGTAACTGGCGATTTTGAGCGTCGTTCGTCGTTTGGACAGCCCATGAATAGCCTATGGATATTTTAAAGTGTTTTATTCAACCCAAAATGTTTACTGGGTGTGGATTCCAGAAATGCTTATAGTATAATATTTATTAAACTTTTACGAATTACTAATAATTTACTTATCTTTTGTGGATAACAATAATTATTTAAATAAATGTCTTTATATTGCTCAAATAATAATTTGGATAATTGAACTTTTCCAATTTGATATTAATCTGAATCTGAAATTTTATATTTAATTTTTGATATATTTTCAAAAGGTTTATTTTATTATGTTTTGATCGTAGTTAAAATTACATTTTTTTATTACGATTTCATTATTATTTTTGTTAATATTATTATTATTTCCATTTAATTTTAATTATCTCTTATAATCTAACAAATCTAAACCTTAATTCGTCAAATTTATCCTCAAATTGAAATTGTTCACACAGTTCAATGAGCTTAAATTTATTTTAATATAAATATCTGTTAATTTATTCGTTGATGTAACAACATGTATGTCAATGCCAAAATAATTTATTTTCCATAATAAAAAAAATTGTCCTCGGGTTCGTTGAATTCGAAGGTCCTGTTGGGTAATGAGTGTCATTTAAAAATAAAAACAGAATGTTATATAATGTTAAATATTTATACTTTACCTTTTTATCAATGATCATGTTGACAATAAAATTACTTAATTATTAATCAAATACTAAATTATTAATAACACATTTTATGTAATAGAATTACATCACAGCAGTCTTTTATATAATAATATACAGAATCTCATAAATTACATATATATATATATTATACCTACGCGTCTAACTTTATACTTTATAATAACTATAATTCAGCGATGGTACTTACCTTACTGAAATGTTATTTACTATTACGAATTACACGATTTCCACTGGGAATTAATAATACAATTTTAAGTTCTTCCGCAGACAATCACGATATTATATTATATTATAGTCCATTTCAAAATCCATTTCCGTTTTATCGAGATTTAATAAACGATGTCTGCTACTCTGCTATTGGAAATTCTATATACAATGCACGTCACAAACTGTAATATGTACTTATATCATATAAATATATATATATATATATTATACACGCGATTCGCAAAATATTTTATTTTTATAAAAATCATGTTGGTTTATTTATTAAACGTGAACATGTAATTGCAATGCTGTCCATAAACGAATTAATTAAAACATTTTAACTTTTGTCATTTGTGTTACATTATTTTTAGATTCTGAGCGAAGCGAGGAATGTATTGGTTTTATAAAGATGTTTTTTTTATGTTTGAAAGCAATAATAGAAATAATGGTCCCATTACCACAAATAGGGTATGCTTTCGATAGAAAATTGCGTCTAGTTGGTACTTTATTTAGCTCTTTTTTCGAATTTCTTAAAAGTTTTTCTTTGGGAGAAAAAAAACTACCAAAAAATTACAGGAAAACGTCAAAATTTACAGAAATCGTAATTTTGATGAAATTGATTTTAGGTTTTTCATTTTAAATTTTTTTTGAGTTTTCTCATAGGTAATTTATACACGTGATAAACTTATGGTACGTTAAGCTGTTTATTATATTGCATTATATTGAGTTTCGCTCAGAATCATATCTTCTAATACAATATCATTGCATTCAAATCTTAATTATAATAAACCACTAATTTCTCCGAGAACCAAAGGGACGAGAATTGACCTTCCCTCTTTTCTTTTTTAGGTACCTAAAATAATAACGAGATACTCTATAAATTTTAATATCAGTTAATATAATATGTATAAAAATGATAATATTGTTTTTATATTAAACTTTAATTAATTTATAAAATTAAAATATTTTTTAAATTTTCTAATATTATAATTCTTCCCATTGAAAAATTATCACACGTATTAAAATTAATAAAAGCAGGGAAGTCGATTCCGGGAGTTCCACCATCGTTCCTTCGATCCTCGGAGAAATTAGTGATGTATTATAAATTTATAATAGCAACGTTGTACACAATCGCAGGTAAAAAACGTACACAATAGTTTTGTTTAATTGTACCCGTAATTGACGTTATTATACCATATTTGATCTTTTTGAACTCAGAGTTACCATAGCAAATTGCTAGATAACGCTTATCTCTGTTCATCATGAAATGCATTGTGCGACAATTTCATCACTGAAATATATTAACATGTTAAACATAATAACATTCATCATTTATTAAGATAAAATGTAAACTGATGAATAGAAACATATTTAAATTCAATTTAAAAGGCAACCAATATTTCATACATACCAGACAAAACAAGTAATTAATTGTTATAAAACGAAATAAACCTTCATGAAAACTGGCACTTGACTGTAGTGCGCCTGGTAATCGTTTTTCAAAGATTAAAAGGTCGTTAAAAATGCCTACATAGTTGTCATAAGGGAAATCAGCTGATGTTTGAATTATTTTTAATTGTATTTGTATAACAATTTTACTAATAAAAACAGCATTTCGATAATTAATTGTATTAACGAATACAATATTATGTTATTCAAAATTTTTAATTTGCCCTCATTAATTACACAATTTTTATTATCCCTACGTAAAAACATTCACTAGCCGCGCTACAGTCAATTTCCAGTTTTTGTGACACGCAATATATAATATAGTATCACTATATAGGTATTATTTATAGTACTGGTCTTTAGCCATAGAAGAGGATAAATGTTTGTAATTATTTGTCATTTAGAACCCCTCCATTTTGTTCAATACTATTGTAAAGTAATTTGTGTAAATTTTCATAATAATTTCTCACCCCCTTCACGTGCTGCAAGAACTATAAAACTACCCCTTTGCTGCACGTGAAAGGGATGAGTAATTATTATAAAAAATTACACAAATCACATTGCAATATTATTGAACAAAATGGTGGGGGATCCTGGTCTGATAAATTCGAATGTTCGAAAAACAAGTCGCTGTACTAATATTGCATATACACCTAATATGCATTTAGATTATGTATATAATATCTACAATGTAAATTCTACATAAACACAAAAATTGATCCAATTACATAGTCGTACTAAAAATGTAAAAATGTTGTATTAAATAAGGTTAAATATAATATAATCATAATAATACGAGTATAAATACTAAATTGTGTCTTGTGTGACACTTAAGTTTAAACTAACTTAAGTTAAAACTAGTTATTTTATGGAAAACAAAAAATTAAGTTAGGTTTGATTTGAACTTGGTTATACAAGTATATATAACAAACCTAGTGGTAGTTATGTTAAAACTGTTTAATTTTGAAAATTATTTTGTGCAAGGTTTCCGACGGATCCGAAAACCGCGACCGTTCTTCCGGTAACAGAACCTAAGACGGGGGCGGCGATGACGAATTCCAAATCGACTGGTTCGCCGAAGAAATCTTCAAAAACAGCCTCGGCTGCCACGCCAACCGATCGGGACACGGCGGCGGGTCCGGCCGAATCACCGGTCAGAGGACGAAGGAGAGGGTCCCTGATGGGCTTTCGTCGGGAAACCGTCAAGTACCGCGGCGGGTCTGTATCCCGAACGGATGGTGGCGGCGATGACGGGGACAGCGACACCAGCACGATATGTCGCCGGAAGCTCAGCGTCACCGGTCGCGAAGATGCGGAAAAAGTACCATGGTGCGGATGCTGGGGCAACGGATGTCTGTAGCCTATAGTTTTATTTTCATATTCAATTACCAAAAATTAATTATTAACTTTACAATCGTTTAAAGATTTATAATAATTAATAGTTGTAGTATTTGAAGAAAAAAAACTATCGACGTTTTTAAACTTTGTATACCTGCAATGTAATGCCATTCATTGCCGTCCGCAGGGAAGGAGGAAGGGACTTTGTCCCCCGTTCGCTTTTTTGGTTCAATTATTATAATCACTATGTAAAACAAAACAAAATTTTTTTAATAATTTTTAGGTTACTAAATTACCTATACCTATAAAAAAAATAATTTCACAAACTGTAATTTATACTCACTACTAGGATAGTACAACTAAAAATTGAAATGAAAATATTTTGCTCTCCCCCTTTGAATAATGTCTCGTACCCTTGATGCCATTGTAAATGTATTATCATAATTTATTATTAATTATTGTTAAATCTTATATCTATAGAAATATGCGCATAATTGCCGAAAAAGAAATTAAATATGTTTCAATTTTTTTCCCTTACACATTATACAAGATGATCAATAATTAATGATCCAATGAATTTCTGATCATCACTCTTAAACACGATCGTTTGTGGTCGTCACGATCGTCGTAACAGTAGATAGGTATACAATATATTTATTTAAGATTTGATAATAACATCAAAAATCGAACGTGCGTCAAGTTTCAAATGTGTATATATATAAATTGTAATGTGTATTTTTAATGTGTATAATTTGTTTTTATATAATAATAATACACTATTAAATTGATAGGTATATAATATGTATATATGTTAAATAATAAATTATAATAAATTGATACCTATTGTAAATGTAACACGTAATACGTAAAATTGAGTTTTCAATATTTCGAGTTTTCTGAATTGGAAAATTTTTTAAATATTTAATTTAAACAACATAAAATAACTCATTCAGCATTATCGTAATAACATAAAAAAACTTTATCTTAATTAAAATTAAATTAAAAGAAGAGGAAATAAATAATGTATTTATTTTTCGCGCTTAGAGTACGGGAATTTATAATGCACGAGTGCCCAACAAACCGACTATAAGTACCGTTTTTTATGTAATTTGAGGTTCCTAGTTCGTTTTCGGTATATCACTAATCAGTTAATTGTTTAAATATTTCATTGTTGAAATTACAGTCACGATAATCAGGTGTTAGAAAACTAAACAGGAAATATTATTTAAATTTAATATCTATTGTTTCCAGATTCCATAATCCGTAATAAATAATAATATATCGGATTTAATTTTAATATGTGATATCAAATGAGTAAAGGCAGTTTTTAGCATTTATTGAAACACATAGACGCATAAAAAGAATATTTACATCTAAATAAAAAATTCACTCTATCACTCTTCTATCTTCTCAACCATCATCATATCATATGTTATATTTCGGCGGAGCTGTTTTAGCGTACCTAAGCTGGACCTGATGTGTCTTGAATATTAATGTAAATTGTGAGAAAAACATAGTAATTTATTTATATTTAAAAATTATTAATTATTTGGTATTATGTTATAATGCTGACAGTCGTTTTCATGATGATAAGAACAGCGTAATTTTTTCATCAAATGTTCAAATATTATGTTTTGCAATCATAGACAAGTATATAAAAATATGATACTCCTATACTATAAGCTTCGATTGTGTGCTCATAGTTTTGATGGCAAATTATGTTATTGTTAATTCATATAATACAATTTAAATTGTATTACGAGTTTATTTTTTATTCTTTAGAAAGTAAATACATTAAAAGGGATATTTTATTTTAAGTTTTAATATAGATGCATTACTACAGAACTTAATACCTACTTATATGAAGAAGAGGAGTTTTTCCCAAAATTATATTTGTCGACAAATAAATTTATATTTATTACACATACAGTCGATTCGAATATATATGATGAACGTTATGCAGAAACAACAGTAATAATAATGCTTATATTATGTATATAAATTGAGAAAATATTAAATGGAAATCTATATATCTTGTAAGAACTGTGTATGCAATGTATATGCGATGTTGCGATGAATATATTATTTTACTCGTTTGTTTGAAGAGAAAGTTTTATAATAGTAGGTATATGTTATATTGTTATATATTATATACTACTATATTTGAATTATTGTAAAACGACGTGGATGTACGTAGGATGTATACGCACAAAGATTACATAAAGAGCAAGTAGTCAAAGAAATAAAAAATAAATACTCTATAACGTTTACAAAAGTAAAAGTGGAAAAAACTCAAAAGTTGTTCAAAAAAATATTTATCATATTTTTATACTGCTTCCTAGCTCGTTAGAACGAAAAAGTTCAGAGACTAATTTTGTTCGCAAAATTCACTATTTACTTCATATTTTAAGATAAAAAAAGAGTATTCTATTTCCACTACCTAATAAAAAAAATAAAAATTTATTTAAATGTATTTAATATGTTTTACATTTTTTTCAATGCCACTGTGAGGAAACATAGTTTTCGCACATATACATATTATTATGATATTATAAAAGTCCTATACTCCTTATTAAATAACAGCTCAATACTACGGATTAAATGTTGTTTCTTTTTTTTCTTATTTTTTTTTTTTTATTTATTAAATATAAACAGCAATAATAAGACCAATACAACAAAACTTACAAAATTACCAACTCTCCGAATCAATAAATATTAATATTATTTTAATTTATATTTTATCTAAAATGTAAATATCAACCATAACATTTGCGAAAACGTTATTATGTCGAACCGATTTCAATAAATAGTTAAAAAATCAAAAGTTCTCAATTATCTGTTACTTGCCCTGTTACAGGGCACTTGTCCCCCCCCCTGGAATAATGTTATTTCCACAGCAATTGGTAAAATTTCCAATGAGAAATTAGCTTCTAATAATAATACCTAACTGTAATATTTTAATTGTAATAATGACGAAACATAATAATGCACTATAAATAAAATATATAAACAATTTTCATTTATTTTTTAAATTAATTTGCCCCCCTCCCCAAGAATGATGTCTGGGGACGCCCATGAATACAATTATATAAAGTTCAGAATATAATATGTAAGCAATATGCAAATATGCAATTATAATTTATGATTAAAATACAATAATTGAATTTAAACTATTTAAACTTAATTTTTTGTAGAATTACACTCAATTATAAAATAGTTTAGCTGCCTTATTAAACTTATTTTTAAATTATATATTTTTGTAAAATACAAATATACAATTAAGTTAGAACATATTTAACATTTATTACTTTGTAAATAACAATGTCAATAACTTAACCTTTAAATTAGTAAAGTAGTAGGTGACCTATTCAGTATTTTTATACCCACTAAATTTACAAAAACAAATTTAAGAATTAAAAATTAAAAATTAAAAAATAATTTTATTAGAATATTATATTGTTTTATTATCTTTAATTGTTTTCCATTTTTATTTGCTTTTAGTTATATCATGTTTAATGATATGTCATATGTTTCGTTTATTAAACTGTATTGTTAAGTGATAACTCAATATAAACGTTTACTGTTTCCGTTAATGATTAATGTTTTACATTTCAATCATTTTTTGACAAGTTTAGCGTTATAATTATAACGTTTTAAAAACATTTTCAAGCCCTGCCTACTTTTAAAATCCTAGACGGTCTCCTCGCAACGAAATTTGTAAACAAAATAACCATAAACAATAGACCACCTCCTATCGACAGATTCTTTCACTTCGCCTCCATAAAGTCAGTAGTTCATAAAAACAGTACTATAACTATTATAGGTACCATAATGAGGGAAAAACCAAGAAGTAGAAGACTAAAAAGAGGAACTTCCACCACTAGTTTCCGCTGTTTCCGGTCAGTTTTTTAAACTTTTCCTAATTCCTATTTAATTGCCAATATCTGTAAGATAAATAATAGAATTTTCGATTAAATATTATATAAATAGTTTGTCTCAGGTTCAACCCATAAGTCCCATAACTTATATACGTGTAATATTATAATATAATTACAACAAGTTTATGTATTAAAAAATACATATAATAAAATCGTAAATACTATTACGTATATTATATAATATTTTTACGAGTTATAAACAGTGACAAAATTACAGCAACCAATAAACACTACGTAACGTACAGACGTACTTGTATGTATTATGTTAAAAAAAAAAAAAGCAACAAGTGATTTGAAATCCATAATCGGGTTTTAAATATTACCGAAATTTAGTGCTCCAGTTTTCAACTATACATTATAATATCCAAGGACAAACAATAATGTGTATTGTATCATTGTGTATGTGTATTATTCTTATAATGTTTCTTATTATATCATTTACCGATTAATTAGTTTAAGTATTAAATATTAGATTATTGTTTTTTATGCAAATATTCATATTATTTACGAATTAAATAAATGGTAAATTGATAGCAAACTCCTAACAAACTCTGAACAAACAATTTACGAAATCAATATAACAAATATTATCTATCTTTAAAATAAGAAATATTATTATAACAATTATTTTCTACGATTATTCGCCTTTGCACGTATAACCTTATAACCTTAAACTTTAGATTTTACAATATAGTTTTTCACTATTGACTTTTGGGAATTTGTACCTATATTTAATGAATAATACATTCATTATTAATATGTCGTATTATGGTGAAATTCAAATATGAAGCATATACAATTATATTAAGTATTAAGCATCTAAAAGTGTTAAGTTGTAATTAGTGTATGTTTCAGGTCCTATTATTGTGTGCACTACGAAAGTAATACAAAATATACACTATAAATTTATCATAACTACACCACGTATAGTGCATAAAAAATTATAAATCCATATTATTTCGTACTATATTGTAGTCTTTTAGATATTAAATGTTTCAGAAATGTAAAAAAACATGTTAAATCAAAATATTTTTTTTATTTCAACATAAAAAAGTTCCTTTAATGAAAATTTGGTGTTCGGTACAAAGATCGGCATTAGCCTGGGAAAAGCTCAAGCAAAATATTCCCGAAGTATCTAAGATAATAGATAGTTGTTCATTAATATTATCATATTTCCAACAGTCTGCAGAAGTTAAAAAAATAGCTGAAGGTGAAAATATTTCAACATTCAAAATATTTTGATGTTCGATTTACTTATAGTTTCTTAGTAAATATATTAAAAAATTGGAAAATTCTTGTCAAGTATTTCATATTAAAATGTCAAGAAGAAAAAGATTCAAAGGCAGAAGGTATTTAAAGGTTCTTATAACTGATAAATAATAAATTAAAGTTTCTTTGTTTACTTTCAGACTTAGGAAATCTTTATTCTAGATTTCAAAAACAAATTCAGAGTGACGATTTGCTAATTTTTCGAAGAAAGAAGAAATGGTTTAACAATGGATATAGAAAATTTGTAGAAAGCTCTTTCCCACTGGGAAGGAATTATTAAAGATGAAGATTGTTATAGAACAAAAATCAGAATCTAATTAAAAAATAATTAAACTGAAAGATTTAGAGTTATTTGATAAAATTACTCAAAGAAGGAAAAAGAAAATTCGAAATCTTTATTTGTCTGAAAATAGTTCGTTTTTAATAGTTCGGAGTGATATTATTGAGCACATTATATATTTATCGTATATAAATGAACATACCACAGATGAAGAATTAAAAAAAATGTTACAATTTAATCTGTTCAGATTTTGAGTTATATTAAATAATAAGGGTTGGAAATCTTTAAGAACTCCCGTTGCACGAATCCTTACTACCAAACCACATTCAGCTGACGTGGAACGAATAATATCGTAAAATAACGTTTTAAAAACTTATAAAAATTCATCTTTATCTCCAGAAACTATTAAAAATTCGCTCTGCATCAAAATTAATATGCCTACATTAAGTGAATATGATCCGTACCCTGCTATTCTGAAATGGTTAAATGATAAAAAAAGACATTCAAAAAAGTTCATCCACTAACTCGACAGCAGGAATGGTATGAAGATATTTATTCAGAAGCGAAACTAGAAACTGATGAATTATCAACAATTAATAATAAAGTTTCTTTTTGATTATAAATTATTAAGAACCTATATAAATTAAACAATTAAGGATAATGTATAAGGCATAAATTAAAATAATCTATAACTAAGTGTTTTTAAAGGGCACATACAGTGTTAATTTAATAATCAATAATTATATAAATATTAAACGTTACATTTTTGTTATTATTCTAAAAATAATAAAAAGTTTGTTATCTTGAATATTATAATTTGTTTATTTTATTATATATGATTAGATAGTTATTACTACTTATTAGTACTTGAAGCAAACGCATTATTATTTTTTTTTTATTTTTTTTTTTAGCTTTTATTTATATCATTACTTATAGTAGGTTTTATTACTTATACTTTGTGCAATATGAAATTATATAAACAAAATAGGGAATGGTAGGTATATCGTATAGATAGGTACCTAAGTACCTATTTATTATCATAGTATTAATTGAACATTAACAACGAAATTTATATTACAAAAATGGTCAGATTAGGTGGATCAATTAGGTTTTAATAAATAATTCATATAATAAAATAATTGTACTTTAAAATTGAATAAATATTTTTACTACAGTATTGAGAAATAAGTAAAAATTGTAAACTATATTATGTACAATATTAGCAGTAAGTAATATGTATGTAAATATCTATTTTTACACTATAGATCTATTTCGAATTCATTATTATAAAAATAAAACACATAACATTTTTAAAGTTTAAATAACTTGTAATAAAAAATTTTAATTATTTTAACATACATTCCCTCGAATTCTCATAAATATTAAATATAAAGTTGAGGTTAACAACAATTTAATTATGAAAAGCAACAGGTTAATTTTATAACCAACATGTTAGGTTTGCAACAGATTAGGTTTACACAGAAATATATATAGGTATTAGGTATATATATTTTTATTGAAATATACAACTATTAGACTATAAGTTTAGTTAGTTACCTTACTAGAACCAATAATATAGGGTCCGGCAAAAAAAACCTCCCGTATTTTGTGATAGAGTTGTGTGAGTTGTGGTGGTGGTACAACGATGGAGCGGGTATCAATCGATAGCATTTTTATTGTGCCAAAAACCACTACACAGCCCTTGTATGGAAGTTTGGTGTACTAAATCCAAATTTTTTTTAAGAAGATGGGATAAAAGCAACAGTTAATTCGGATCGTTACTGTCACATAATCGAGACCTTCCTTCGACCTAACCTAAACCAATTTACTATACCAATTTACAACAAGACTGAGCCACAGCACACACATCGTCTTCTCTTTTTGCGTGGAGACATTGCCTGGCCTTTAGATCACCCGATTTATCACCTTGTGATTTTTTTTCTTTGGGGATATTAAAAGGCGCAAGTGAATAATAATTACCCCATAACTCTACAAACACTTAAGGAAACAAATACCTAGGCAATAGCTGCTATTACTCCGGAAATTACACAAAAAGTGATGAAACACTTCCGAGAAAGGCTTCGAGAATGTGCCAATAATGGAGGACACCATTTAACCGAAATAATGTTTAAAACTCTTTTAAAACTTTTTTAAAAATCTTTAAACGTAAAATGACATAATATTAGTAATATAAAAATAAAATAATTTTTCTGTATTTTTGTTTGTTTATTTGCAACTGCCTTTTGAAATATGGGAGGTTTTTTTTTTGCCGGACCCTGTATAATAATATTTATTATTGACTTTTATTATTATAAAGAACTATTGATAGATACAAATATCTATGTAGAATACAGAACATCTGAATATTATCATATTTAATATTAATATTACATAATTCTTATTTAAGAACATTATTATTGGCATTTATCAAATATAGAATATAATATTAATATAGGTAAATAATTCCTGCCCTTTCCTCTTTCGTATTGTCATATCGTAATATTTCAGTGCATTAAATTAATATTAGTCAGAGTAATTTTTTTATGGAATGCAAATTTGTTTTATTTTAACGCTTTTATTTAGTCTATCCATCATCCATATGACCATCATGAACTATGTCTTTAAGTTAGATATTTCTTTGGAAATATTTATTTGTTCATCACATTTATAAAACAGGAGACAACTTTAATATATAAAATACAAATTACAGAGCCATTTCCTTACATAATTTCCATAATTCCAAAAAATTACGATTACTCACATATTATTATTATTCCATCAATTTCTTCTCCTTTATTTAGTCACTATATTATCAAAATCAAATTTGTGACGATTTTTAACTTTAAATGGGAAATCGATAAATCAAATAATGTGTTCTTATGAGATACTACTACTTTAAAAAATAGATAATATTCTTCTATAAGATGCACTAATAGTTTATGTACAACTTCCAACTGTAATAAAAAACGTCCCCTTCAACATTTTAAAAATAATGATTAGGTATTTAAATATACACATTTTCTTGTCACTCAAAATTATTTAGGGTTTATAGAGTCCCCTTTACCTTTTTGTACCACTTTAAGCCTAACATATATTTATATAACCTATATAGCCATATAGGTACTTCAAATTCGACTTTAATGCCATAATTTAAGATTTATGGCTGTTATTGATCTTGTTTCAGCAAAATATTCAACATATTAACGACTCTTAAAATTGTTGATTACATCCATCAGTCCGATATCTCCTAGGAAATCGTTCTGGAGACAGTAAGAGCCAGTATACATTATGTATATCTGCAAACTCATGAGAATTTGATAAATGTTTTTGTAAACAGAAACTAAAACTAAATACCATTTGTTGCATAGCTGCAAAATTTGAAATTCTAAATGCCGCCAACGCATTTGTCACGTTAAAGCACAACTTGAATAAATAAACAATTTCATATATTATTTTCGATATTTAAGAAGCAGTTGTCTAGTAAATTAGACTGATTATATATATATATATATATAAAAAAGTGTTTTATTTGAAAAAAAAATATAGGTAGTATTGTGATATATTATTAAAATGTATTTATCTACTTTGTGTGTGTGTGTGTGTGTGTGTGTACCTAATAGTAATATTGGATAACTCAATCTTGTCATGAAACTAGGACATGGACATTTTGAGGACGATGGCAAATATAATGATAATAGGTAATAATAATAATTACAAGACAACCTTCGAAGGCGTCATGGACGTTGGGTACCAGTTAAAGTGAAAGGTGTGTATTTGTTTTACACTTTTATCCATAAATAAATTATAAAATAATACCCATAATATAAATTATTACAGACCAAATGCATAACTACATAGAAAAATGGAATGGGAAATATTATAATAAATACATTAAACTCAAAACATCAATTAATTTTTGTTTAATCGCTTAACTTACATTGGTTCGCATAACATGTATATATATAAATATGAACAAAACGGTTTTTTTTTAAAAATTAAATGGTTTTACAATCGCACAATTAATAATCATACACCGTAATCCAACGGCTATTTGCTGTACATTAGTCCTTCCGTTACATTTCTACGCACGTTTCCTAGCCTCCTATAAAAATAATATATCATTATGTATATTAACTACCCTCATATCGCACAATTGTCCCTTTCAATTCAACAATACTACCGTGTAATGTATTTCATTTTAACATTTAAAAAAAAATTTACGGTTTACATTATAGGCATACTATAGCATTACATATTTATATATTGCATTGAATGGTTTAAGGTATACCGTATATATATATATATATATATATATATACTACGTGTGTGTAAGGTAATCCCATGTTTCAAAACGTGTTAAAAATGAAACGGACAAACTAAGCTTTTGTAAAAATAATAATTATAATTTTAAAATAATAATAATAGTAAAGTAATAATGATAATAATAAAATCTTAACCACAAAAAAAAATATATATATATAATATATAATAATATTGTTAATATTAATATATAAGAGAAAAATGTATCTGTTGATTATTTTCTCTCTTACTCAACATTTTCAATGGGACGGTAGTAAAAAAAAAAAACAAAAAAAAACAATTTTCCATATCTAACACTCAACAAAAATATCTTGTTTTTTCTATCTCCTTAATTGCCATTCAGTATTTATACAAAAAATAAATTAAAATATAATCAATAAACATTATATTTTAAGATCAATACACATAAATAAAAATAATACGCTGGTAACAGGTTTTTAGAAACATTCTTGACCACAATAATTAGTATCATTTATCCGTGTAAATTATTTTTACTTTTGTTTAAAAAAAGTCTTAATGAGACAAATTATGTGTACATAATATTTCAATGAAAAAAAATTGCATAAATAATAAAATTAAACGTAAATCTATATTTACATCAAAAATAGATAATACAAACACAAAACACTTAATAACATGGTATTTATTATTATGAACTTAATTATATTATATGTATATATATTTATATAAATTATGTTATTTATAGTATATTATATATTATATGGTACAAACGCAACAAATTTATTGAGGTAACAGGATTTTTTTTTATATTCCTTAAAAATAAGTTTTTAATTGTATATTCCGAAGCAATGTCCTCGTATTTTAACAATTATACATATTATACATGATAAATGTTTAATTAAGTTCTAAAACTAAGGGGTAAAAATAAAAATACAAAGCTTATGCTCTAAGCGGTTAACGTTAACAAAAAATAATAATCGTAATAATAATTACATCTGGGAGCTTTTAAATATAATGATATTAATAATAAAAAAATGATGCCAAATATTTAATAGTAATATTAATAATAATATAATAATAATGAATGGAGAACAAAATAATTAACAGTGTTAAAACCATAATAAAAACTTAAACATTTCATCTCAAAAAATAAAACTTATTTTCCTTTTAAAATAGATTAAGAAATATATTTCCAAAATATATATTTAAATATGTATTATTATTATAATAATATTATATATTTTACTTTAAAAATATTCAATCACAATATTTGATCACGAATTCATACGAAAACCCTGGACGCTTTTTTAAAATAATTATGATTAAACAATTTATTTTTTAATTATGTTATTTTTGAGAAAAAGAATTATATACATGTGTATATACACATATAAATATATGTATATACAATATGTATATAAACATTTTATATATTTTGTTTGAAATTCAAACATTTCTTTCTTTTTCCCATTGTTTTACAAAAAAAAAAAAACTGACAGTTACAGTATTGTCACAAATAGGCCCCGGGCATATATTTAAAGGAAGACGGTGGTTGCTGGGTCCGTTAATGACAAACGCGATAACACACAAATTGAACAGAAAGTGGTTCTTAAAAATTACACAATCAAAGTTTGCGATGTTTGAATCTTGTGTGTATACCTCTGTGACAAACTGAATGAAATAGATAAGAATAAATGTAAAGAAGTAAAAGAAATAAAAGAAAAAAAGAATAGATAAGAAAGATATAATGAGCAAGTATGTGGTAATATTACTTACAAAACAAAAAATTTAACGGTAACTCATAGTTTCGAACAATCATTCTTGTGTTTTATCATATTATATTCTTTTAATGACAATAATTTTTAAAATAAATATTTTTTAAATGTCTAACATTATGAACCACAAAGGTATATAATAATAATAATAATAATAATATATTTACTAAACCTATGTATGCACGCATAAATAAATAAATTTTTAAATCTAAACAATTATAAATTTATGTTATGATAATAATTAAACTATATTAAAAGAGGAAATAATATTACATAATAAGGCGAACGCTAATTTGTCCATCACCTTCTACCAGGATAAAAATTAAATCAAATGTAGGTATAATTTTTTTAATTAATTTAGACGGAATGTTTTTTTTTTTAAAACAAGATCCAAAAACTAATGCTGAATCAATGATTTTATGCCCAAATATCCCCAAATAAAAATAATTAAATTGAATGAATAACTAAATATAATGGGGTTTAAATAAACAGTGATAATAAAATGGTTTTAGATAAATATTTTGTACTTTTGTTATGGAGGAAATGGATAAATTTCTAAACTGAAATATCTATTCTTTTACATGAAAGTTAATAATTTATAAAGTTATAAGTAATATGGGTATATTAATGTATATTAAAATTTGTATAATTTTGTATCAAAGAAATTATAAATTATAAAAAACAAATGAATAGGTACTGTTTAATAGCAATATTATCAAAAATTTATTATAATCATTCTCTCTCTTTGAATCTATTTTTTACACATCAAATATTTCTCTTTAATAACATATTTTTGCAAGTAATAAATAGGAAAGAAATCCGAAAATAATGAATTAAGGTCTTATTTAAAATTGAAACAGCGTATAGGAACTGAACAGCTTGTATACATTGTAAATAATAAAATACTTTTAATATTTTTAATCCTTGAGCACATCTCCTTTTACTGGCCTTTTGAGATTTGGTAACCAAACATTAAATACCTAACATAAGCTAAGCATTAAAATCATAATAATATAAATATATCTATAAATATATTATACAAACTATAACGCTATTAATAAAAATATATGTATACATACATACATACATACATACATACATACATACATACATACATAAATTATGCACTATATGAACATTTAAATAGTTAATAATTATTGGTATTATTTGCATGCATATTATGCACACACAAAGTTAGTAATTGGGAGGATTTGTTTTCTTTAAAACAAAATAATAATTAAAAATAAATAATATTTATGTAGTGTGTAATCTCGTGTGTGTGTGTGTATTTTAGTACTGGTGTATTGGTGTGTGTGTACATAAGTGTATGTAGTGTGTAAGAGTAGTTTTGACCAACATCGCGTACGTGTATAATGACGCTGTCGACGAGATCAGTTGGTAACTCTGTATGACTCAAAATGTATTGTAAGTTGTCATGGTAACGTAGCTGTTGCTCAAATAGACGTTAATAGTGTCATTTGAAATATTTGGCCAACCCTGTAAAAAAAATAATAAATAATTTTAAGTCATGTACAAACAATACAAAATATCTAAAACAAATTAAAAGAGAAACGCTTCCGAACTATTCAAATATCAAATTCTTATTCCATTGCACCAATCTATGATTGAGAAAATATAAGTACACGTGATCGGCCTAATTATTAGTAAACACGCAATATGTGCAAGTACCCCCAAAGTCATCATTGATTTAATAACTAAATAGTTATTATAGGTATTAAATAATATGAAAGACAACTGTGTACAACGATGCGAAATACTCGAGACCGGTCCCCCTTGACACCGGACTAGAATTTTGCGTGTGCTCGGACAAAGTGAAAAAAACATAATATAATTATTATTATCAATAATATTCAGCAAGAAAAAAAATCAAATAAATAACACGCGGTCGCGGCGTCCGATGACCGCTTGTCTGGACGGGGCAAACCAGTCTCGCGCTGGGCCCATATTATAATAGCGATCAAACGGGTTAAACTCGTCAACAGCAGCAACTTATAATAATAGTAAAATGTTCGTATTCTTACGTATAAAACGTGTACGAAGTTCGTACGTCCCTTCTTCGATGATGTTGATGACCGGTGTGTGTGTGTGTGTGTGTGTGTATGTGTGTGTGTGTGTGTGTGTGTGTGGTGATGTTTTTTTATTTGTGCGATATATTATACATATTATATGTATATATTATAATAATAATAATAATATAATTATTATTAATCATACAATATATATACATACAATAAAATATTCGAATGGTGGCGGTGAGTACAATATATAGAAATGTTGGTCTTATTTTCGCTTGGCGTGCAACATCTCCATGAGCAAAGTCTGCGTGGGAGCTCCGCCGCTACAATGCTTCAAGTACAGACTCTCCTCGCCTCTGGTGGCTATGTGATGGATGTCGGGCAATACAGACAACAGTTTGGTAAATTTGTCCTAAAACACCGTCGAAACTCCGTTAAAACACTATAGAAATTATATTTTATTATACGTGATTTGTGTTTATTAAAATGGTTCAGCAAAACCATCATTGTCTTAAACCGGGTCCTATGATAGTAAAACGCGATAGTTGTTATCATAACAATGTAAATAATAATAAATAATAATAAAAATAATCATCGGGTCAAGTCGATAGTGATTATCAAACTATCATGAGAGCGACTCTTGTACAGGCTTGCATGATAAAGTGAGAATTGCTATCATGATATTAACTATCACAAAGAAACTATTTTAGTGTGGATCCGGCATTATATAGAGAATCTAAATTAAGGTTAGTAGATAAAATTATAATGCATACGTGTAGCGAAGATGAAAACTCTAAAATGAGTGTGTGAAGGAAGTTACTATACTGACTGGAGTAGGAATAATAATATTTGGTAGTAAATAAAACTCGAAATAGATTAAGTTGAAACAGAAATATTTTTAAAACTAAAAAGAGCAGTATCATATTCAGTAAGATTGGTAATGGAAATATAAATAAAGCAGGAAAGGGGGGAAGAATGAGCTTGAAATAAGTATGGTTGGAACTTGAATATAATGACGATGGAATAATGCGAAGTCGGTTGGTGTAATAGTGTAAGTGATAAGATGCAGATAATCGAATCAAAAACAGATGTCAAGATGTGTTAATAGGTAGTCAAATAAAAATACTTGGGATAGAATGCGAAGGAGTAAAGTTGAATTACAAGAGTACGAATCAAGGTACACGTAAGTACTCAAGACACTAGTCACAAAGGGACACTAATTTTTTTATAATGGCGATTGGGATGCTAATATAACGTTTAACATTAGATACTAAACTTTGTAGTTGCGGCACTGTTAAGGAGAAAAAGAATACCGTGTGATTTATATTATATTTTATTTTTATGTGTTTATGATGATAATTTATATTTTTTTTTGTATTTATAAAATAATTATCAAATGATAACAGATATATAATTTTATGATGTGTACCTGTACTTGAGAATTGGCTGTGATGCAATAGTCCAACAGGGCCTTCAACACTTGCTCGTGACCTTCGTGTACGTGTTTACTGTTCCCGATCCCTTTGACATCTGACAATCGGCAGTAGGAAAACAAATATATAAAAGAAATAAGATATAAATAAAAAAAAAATGACCGTTTAGTATTTATGGGTACGCAGCGAATGACAATGCGGTAATCGCACCATATTATGTATCGTTATATATTCACTATGGTCATGAATTTGTGTACACAAAAAGTGTTACACATAAATATATATATCTTCCATCGTGATAAGGTAGCGTGTATGGAACCCCCATTGGATAATGTAAGTACGGTATAAACCATTTAAAACGATATACCTACTATTATATTACTTTTAATAATATTAATATTGTACTCGGTGAACAAATAATAAAATATAAAAAAATGTGCAGCAGTTCCATTATATCAGAACCAATAATATTGTGATCCTCGGTGACTTATTATTTTTTAAAACAATTATTATACTATCACCAACCCGAAAATATAATTATTTTAAAACTCTATTTATGTTAATTATAAATATACTGTTGTAATAATACCATGTGATTATTTCCAGAATTATAATTTAGACGCGCATACTAATTTTCTACAAACTCACCGGGGTTCAAAAGCAATAGGAATTTTAAGCAAATGTAGTCGCCGACGTCGAACTTGAGTTCTTGCAATCTGTCGATGACCCGGGCAAAACAATCAGCCATTGTGGTGACACCGAGCAGGCCGAGCGCGAGCAAATCAAACTTTTGCCCGTTATGCAACATTATCTCATTGGCCAAGTTGTTGTGCATATGTTGATGGATATGGTCCAACACTAGCATGTCCGACCATGAGTGTTGCAACAATTTCATCTGGTCATCTACCTGTAATATACGCATTTATTATTAATTACATAATATATTATAATATATGTAAACGGAGTATGAGGGAAACCCACAAAAGCCGTTAAAATATAAACTACTTGCAACAACAACTAAAAAAAAAAAACAATAAAATGTTAACCAACATTAAAATAATATTGTCTAAACCACACTCACTAGTTGAATATTAAAAATGTAAATTTGCATACATTCAGCGCGCACATAATATAGTATTATGAATACGTATTGAGTAATAATAAATACTATATTATATTAATAATAATTATTATATTATTATTATCCGTTATTGTAATAATATAAACATTTATGTATCCCACTGCGTCGTGTATAATAATTGGAATTAATTAAATCGTACGTCGACTTAAGGGGATCCTCTATAGTTTATACCAACCACAACAATGTATAACACTATTATATATTTAATATAATTTATTATATATATATATATTATAATAAGTATGTAAGATAATATAACCAACGAGTGTATTATCATTGTCATCATCGTCTTCGGACAGGTTGATTGTATTCTAAAATATAGTTTTTTCCTCGCGATATTGTTATTATTGTCATCAAATAATATTTATAAAACTATTATGTGTATTAAAAAAATATTCTCGACACATCACGCGAACGGAGTGTGGGTATATATACTTCAATTTACGCGCGCGCGTAACGAATCGGAAGACCTTGAAAAGTGAAAGAGAAGAGTCTGGGCAGCGGCGGCGCAGATGCAGAAGGTGTATTAAACATTATACACAACAATAATAATAATAATAATAAATCCGTAACGATTGCGCGCGATTGTTTTCAATCGGGCCGGTGATTTCGTTTTATATTTTTGTCAGACAACTATTACATATACATGCACTTATACTATAAATCTATAACTATTTTACAGTATGTGCGTGTCAATAGTTGTAAGTACTAAGTAGTCGTCGTCGAAAGAAGAGAAACAAAACACAAGACAAAATGTAGCGTCATTATACGCCCGTTACTACCGATTGTACATTTGTACATTACACAGTGTAATTCGGAATTTCGAGCAACAAAAACGATGTAAATTACTTTTCCTATAATATTATAATGTATTCAATAGATTTATATAGTTTTTCTGAAATAATGTTTTTGGTCACCCTATATAATATATACACACTGAGATAACGTATATAGTATATACTATTACTATTACATATTATTTTAGTTCGTACGTATTTTTTTCTCTCTATTTTTCGTCTTGTACGCGTTTTCCGCTTTCACTGGAAAAACCTAGAACTCCAAGGCCAATGCCGACGATTTCACTAATCCGACACGCCGGCCACAGGAAAAAAAACGTAAATAAACTATGTAATATATTTTATGATACTAGGCAGTAGGCTACTATGCATTTTTCACCGTCAAGCCTAAAAGTCTGAAAAAAAAACACGCTCTCGTATAAAATATACTATTACTTATTATTATTTAGGGCCATGCGCGATTGTAAACACCCACGCTCTTGCACCAATCATAATAATATTATATGCCGCGTATTGTACCTATTTTGTACTTTGTTCCCGCCAATTTCAATTTTATTTCGCTAAAACTATGTAAATATTGAATAGTAAAATTGGGACACATATTGTCACCATGCCATGTACTAATGGGAAAATAAAATATATAAATAAAATAATAGATATATAATTATTTTATATAAACGACAAGTTGACAACGTAATATGGGAGGAAGTTTTATAATCGTTATAAATTATAATATACCTACGTGCATACCATTTTATAATATCATGTGCCTACCTATGTATCAATTTATATTAAATATTATTAAAATAACAATATCAAAAACAAAAGAGTATTGCATACTAGTTATTACATAATGAATAATATAATATAGTTGAAATTTGGTCATAGTGAAGTTCTGAAAGATACGTATTTAAATAATAAATAAATAATGATAATACGATTATATTTAATATATAATTCAGCATAACGTCATAGTTGTAAAATAATTTTTTTTTTTTAATGACTAAACGTCTCTGGACTTTGATCCTGTTACAATTGCAATTGCACTGTATTGGAGAATAATCGTATATAATAATATTATAATATATATTTTGTTAGTATAATATTGACATCTAAAGCGTTGCACACAAAAATAAAAAGCACCTGACATGACATTAAAGTTCCGATAATTTAATGAACAGGTTTAAAAAAAAATTACGAAATTTGATAAATCAATTATCATAAAGTATATAGGTAATATAATATAATATGTACATAGAGATTTTTAAATCGAACGTTGTATAGAGATAGTAAGTATAGCTTGATATTACAGCAAAATACACATCAAATTATATATTATCGTTATCAAAGGCTGAAAAAACGATCACTTCCCAAAAGCCCACGTGTGCATGGTCACCGACTCGACGCTTCTATACCACATACTAGCAAACAACGTAAAAAAAGCATTTAATGAAATATTAAACAAATCTCGGGACGATGAACTTTAGTTAAAAAATAACAATAATAAATTACAACAGTAGTTGTCTGTGCATAGCATATTAGCATGGAATGATGACAGTGTCCAGTGTGATGTTTATATGTTGCCAGTTTTTGTTTTCAACACTTCCGCGTGTGTGTCTATATTATAATCTTCTTAACTTTTTTTATTGTTCACTATATTTTATACAATGTTTGGTAATAAGAACATAATTTCAAGGTGACAACAAAAATTGGCATGCGGTTCATGACATTAATATTTATACTAAAATCACATGTGTATTTTTTTTTCTCTTGGTTACATACACGTCTTATTATAACAAACATGAGTGTTCTTAACACGTCGTCGTAACAATTCAATAAATCAGTTTATATTATATAGTATAATAGTGTTTGTAGAAAAGCTAAAGTATCGCCATAAAGACAATAATTAAAATAATAAAATAATATTCGGCTTATTAAATATTATTAATGAGAATAAAATTTTCACGACCTAAAACTATGTAACTACATTTTTTTTTTTTTTTTTTGGCAACTTCAAAAAATAGGTCATCAGGACACGGTGACGGCGCCGATGGCGAGGATGAGTACATCGTTAAAGGCGACTACGGCGACAAGTTGCCGTCCATAATGTGTATATGCGCACGTTTTATTATTGGCCGTACGAACAGTTGAAAAATAAACGAAGCCCTTTAAAAAATAATAATAACAACATAATTTCTAAGACGGAACTGAACTCATAAAAAATAATAACGATGGAATGATGAATAACAATTTTTTTTAAAAAAAAGTAAATTGTTTGAAATATAGGTAGTTTAATGTGTAGAAGCATCAAACGGACAACGCGACAAATGAGAAAAGAAAATGAAATGTAAGTGTCTTGGGGATATATATATTATACACATCACACACGATGATGTAAAAACTGTAACAACACTTCCACCAACCATTCCTTGCAAAAAAAATCGATCTCTGGCCTGACCATGACCTACCATAACCAAATTAACCTAGTTACAAAAACCAACCCTCACTATAATCCTATATACACACTGCCCTCCCTCACGCTTCGACCACCGAGTAATATAATATACAATATACAATTTCATCGTTTTTACATCGCCGACACGAGTTTCGATTTTCTGTAGTAAGTCCCCTAGAGAATTCTAGCTCTTATAACTGCGAGACGAAAAGGACCTTTGGGCTTTGGGACTTTGGTCGAAAACAACAATTTAAAAAAAACTCATTAAAATACTAATAGCAAATTATTAAAAAGGCGATATAATATTAAATATGTGCGTATAGATTATACATTAATAACTTCAATCATGCAATTAGAATTATTATTGTAACAGTATTATTGTTATCATAATATACAAATGCATTTACATAATATATTATTTAAATTCGAAAAAAATGTTTTTCTGCCTACATAACTTACGTATACACATTACACGTATATACTTATTAAAAATTAAAAACCTAGTACAAAACAAATACAAAGAAAAATAACAATAACAATAAAACTAAATTATCTTAATATATTATAATAAACACCTATATAAAAAAATCATTGACGACACTTCAAAATGTATTATTATAACGCTATTATGGAAATTAAATAAAAATTACATACTCTAAAAATATTATTATATTTAAATGGGCTGTTACATAAAGAACAATTCCGATCGGTAATGATCAATTAATTTTGTTTATAAAAATATAATTTTATTAAAAACAATAATTATCCAATTACTATTATGAACAATATTCTTTTAAATCTAAACCATTCTAAATTAAAATCTAAGGCTCTTGACCTTGGCTCTTATTTGTTGTTTAAGGAAGATTTAAATTTAAAAATTTTCCAAAAAAATATATGTAAATTTTTGTGAAGTTAACAATAATATTATTCTTTGAGCATTCTTTCAGTTAAGTTTAAGTTTTAAATAAAACATTGTTTATACAAAATATACCGTATTTAAACACGTTTTGGGTTTTAACTGTTTTGCAAATTTCATGTTGTTTTATTTACTATAAATAAAAACCGTATATGAAGAGAATTATATATATTACCCGAAATATATGTCACGGGCGTTATGCAAACTTTTCGCCTCATCCTGTATAGTGCCAAACAACAGCCGTTCGTAACTAATGGGACTATGGGAGTTGCCCGTCGGTCGTCGTGTATCAGTATGTAGTGAACATACATAAATATAATAAGTATCCGGTCCACATTTTATATTTGTTCAAATGTATTTTATCCCCCTCTGCATAGAATGCAACTAAATTTGATAATAAGATATAAAGTAAAATATGTAAGCAGAAAAATCTGAAAAAAAATGTTAAATATTTTATACAAATTGAGTTTGTTCTTCAATTAATAATATAATAATTATGATCGTAGAGTATATTATACCTATTTTGCTATTAAACTACATATTATGTATATTATTATGTGATTATCTAAGTTTCTAAATAGGAAAAATATTACAAAAATATTATTATTAGACATCTTCGATACATCCAAATGTCAATTACTTTTTAACATATTATAAAAACGTATAAAAAATAACATAATATATTTTGACTAATAATAATAAACTAATGAGATTGCTAATAGGAATAAAATAAAATATATTCAATTTCAAGTTATAAATGCAATTGAAAATACGATCTAACGAAATTCAGAATGGATATAAAAAAACGTATTTTTTCAACTCATTTCGATGAGTCAAGTAAATCGTATTTAATTTGTTTATTATAATTTTGGTCAAAATAACCGATCCGATCATAATGATATATTCAGATCTATTTTACAGGGTATAAAAGTATAATTATTATACACATAATATTTTAGTAATTAAAATAGAAATTAAAATTTAGTGGTTGCAGAATCTTAAATTATATCATGATAAGCATACATTAGTTTAGAAAAAGCACAAACGATAACGGTTTTATAGGGTAAATAGTTCGTGATTTCTCCTGAAAACCTGCACGTAAATTTACCTGGTAAATAACCTGACCACTTTATCTACCTGATTGAAAATTATTTAAAAATAATTTATATTTAAAATTAATTAAATTAATTTAAAAATAAAGACTAAAAGTAAATGAGAAAAAAAATATTGCCTATTTCAATAAAATAACACACATAATAAAAAATAATCGAAAAAGTATCGAAAACATCGAACGTGGAATAAACTTTATATTATTAAATATTGTAACTATTTATACATAAAAAATACGAATTTCACCAATTAAATTTAAACAACGATAATATTATATAACTATATATTATTATATATGCAATAATTTAGGCCTAAACCAACCCCGTAAGACATAAATATGTAAAATATAAATACAATTGCGGTTGACGTTACTTCTGATTAAAAATTTATCAACAGCGACGGAGCGGCAACGCCGACCCCGACACATAATGAGTCGAACGGGCTGCGGAGACGAAGGGAACGGCGGCGGCGGTTCCCCTAAATCGGGCCCCCCGGACGACTCTGTAAGCCGCCGCCGATACCGCGGCGTCGTGGTCGTCGCCGTCGGTTCTCTTTGTACCGAAACAGTTAACACATCAGCAGCAGCAGCGCGCGCTTCTGTCTTTTCGCGTATTTTTAAACGCTGTCGCGCGCGCAAAAATATATTATTAAACATTATTACGTAATTAATATAAGCCGTGACCGAGGACTGGTACACTACTATAATGATAATAATACGAAAAATTAGTTACCAAAAAAGCTAATGTGAAAAATAAAAATACCAAGACTACCTGAAATTTTCATTTTAAAATATACTACGCAATACTCGATATAGGTATATTATTTTTAATATTAATAATATTATTATTATGATTCCACCCCCATACCACGTCCGTCCGTTTTTCCGAAACTACCTATTATATTTTATTTCGTACATAATTATTTGTGGGGAATATACGAATGTGTGCGCCTATACGACGCAATCACAGGCGCACGGCGGGCAACAGCATTGTTCTCTTTCTAAAATATAATATAACACACACACAATCGGTTTAAAATCGTTGGTTTTTACTTTTTATACATTATACGTGTGTGGAGTGCGCTTGGCACGCTGCGGTTGCGTAAAAATGTATGGCACCCGATTTACACGACAACGCGACGGGACGCCGAATAGTGGAAGTTTGCGCGCGCGTTTGTACAAAAGTCGTCGGCGGCAACGAACTTGGCCTCATTATTAATTATAATTATTATTTTCTTTGACTCTCCCTACCACTGTGTCGCAAAATTAATGTTGTTTATGCTGCTTTATAATAGACCACTCACCACGCGTGTGTATATAATATTATAACTATATATATATCATAAGCGTACACACAGGGGCAACAGGGTGTGCTCTTGCTGCATCTGAACGGTTCGGGTAAATTCAAGCTGCACTACTGTAAAGCGTATAATGTATCAATATAAAATACTCAAACATCCTAAGTTAGTTGTCCAAAACATGTACCAAGATAATCAAAATCAATGTAAATAATGCATTAAATAGAAAACAGTAAGAAAAGAAAATTAATATTAATTTAAGTAGGTAAGTATATTGTATATTATATTTATAATAATATAATATGCAAGTTAAAAAATGTATGTGTGGGCAGGGGACTGTTAAGAAATAATAATGGGCTAGCATTAATGTTTGCTGCACCTGACCTGTAACTCTGCGCACGCCTATGATATATGTATATTTAAATCGTTTTTTCTAAATACAAATATAATATAATAGACATGAAATTTACCTTTAGATCTTTGAAAAACACTGAATTCCGCGCCCAGTCCACCTGCGAGAATAGATTTTGATCGAGCACCTTACACATTAGTTCAAACAAATCGACTTCACATTGGTTATACGTTTGACTCTGCAACAGACCGAACAGCGAACTTTGCCATTCTCGATCGTCCAAGCCCTGTACAAAGTCCCGGATCATAGGCGACATGCCTTTTCCAGCGATTCCGCCTCCGGTAACATTAGTGTTAATTGGGGCGACGGCCGACGTGCTGCCACCGCCATCCATATGCTGCTGCTGCTGTTGTTGTTGCTGTTGCTGCGGTTGTTGATGCTGTTGTTGTTGTTGCTGTTGTTGTTGTTGTTGTTGCACGTGGTGCTGTTGATGTCCAGTCAACAAATAATTCTTCGGAGACGAAGGTGGCGACCACATTTTGTTCACGGATAACATAGACGCCGCAGCAGGGACCGACGTCTGTTGCTGTTGTTGTTGTTGCTGTTGTTGCTGCTGTTGTTGTTGTTGCTGCTGCTGTTGTTGTTGTTGTTGTGCCTGCTGATGATGTTGCTGGTGTTGCGGTGGTTGCCCACCATTTGAGGCCCCGGTCATGTTCGTCTGGCTATTATTGTTGTTGTTGTTGTTACTATTATTGTTGTTATTGTTGTTACCACCGTTGGCGGAAGCTACTATTTGTAGCGTCATCTGTGAATGTTGGCTGACCGCACACGTGATACCACCGGCACCTGTGGCCAGAGACCCTAGTCCGGCCTGGCCCAGAGCCACAGCGATAGGACTGGGAGAAGAGTCGGGTGACGACGTCAACGACGACACCTATTTCAACATTGCACAAAGCATGAATATTATACATTTATAAATTAATCAATTAAAAACAATATTATAAGAAATTCCTCACCGGCGGACCAAATATATAAACGCCCTTTTTGTTTAAACTGGTGGGTAACTAAGCACTCTTAATTAATTAATCAAATTTTGTTTTTATCTTTTTTATAGGATGATTTATTAAATACTTATTATTTTGTCCTACAGGATTTTTAATTCCGTTTCATATTAAACTAGGTATACTAAAGTAATTGTATTATTTATTATTGTTTGGTTTTAAAATCACTGTATACAGCAGTGTAGTTGCTCCAGAGCGCACACGATTAAGTCAAAAATATACCTTTTAGATATTATATTATTATGTAAAATTGATTACCGAGAAAAAAATATAGGTACAGATAATATATAGTATATAGATACGTTTGATTCTATATTATGAAAAACAAGATATAATATATCATATTATTACATTATAATACGAACGTCCGCAATTTAATATATTGAAGTTGTAAATAATATTATTACAAAAATGTAAAGTGATACGAATCCTATATTTATTCTGCGCATATATCTGAAAATGGAAATCTTACCTGGGGAATCTGGATTTCTTGTTTGATGTGCAAACTGGACACCGAAGAGGTGATTGTCGACCCCGAGTATTGGCCCAACGTAACAGCGTCGCCGGCCAACATGGCGAATTGGTGATGACTGTTAGCCGTTGCCGACGTAACTACGCCACCGCGCAACGTCTGCACGGCAATCTGTCGCTGACGCATCATCTGCAACTTTCTCGCCCTGTCTCGTTTATACATGGGTCCGAACTTGTTTCGACCACCTCGCATCCTATCCGCTCGGACAGCTGAAAAGCACAATAAGATACATTCGTTAGATTTAGCACAAACGACACACAAACTAATTTAGTATTGAAACAGTATTAATATATCAAGTTACTATTATACCATCGTGAGAGATGCATAAATAATGTAGAATTAAAAAGCATAATATTTATGTTGTTTTATATAGAAGAACCAGAGAAACGATATAATAATTCATAATATAACATACAGAAATCGGCTATATTATGTGCGTCGTAAGTGTCCCCAGACAACGATATGGAGACTAACGATTATAGTTTATTATACACTTTTGGGTTGCAAAAAAGATACAACTAATTATTTTATGTGGACGACTACACAACGGGGGAAAAACATACATAATATGTAAATACGCACGCGCGCACAATGTATACACGATATACATATTATTATAATATATACTACGCGCAATACATAAATTTAAAAAAAAAAAAACGATTTCAACATGGGCGTACGAATAATACACGATATAATATCGGTGGATGTTTTCTTGCGTGCGCGCGACGAAAAGCATGAGACACACACGCGCAACGCCAAGAAAATTATATCGTGCCAAGGAATCTATATAAGTACATACATTATTATATATATAATATACCTACATATAAATATATTATATGGTATTCTCATATAATATTATAGATAGGTACATGTATGTAGACTGCGTTATATTATTATTTTATTTTTTTTTAAGTCAACAATTGTTTTCATTGCATGGGTCCCCGCCACCATTCTTTCATCAACATCACCAGAGCGGACGGAACAATATAATAATAGTGAAAAAACCTCGCGTTCCTCCTATTATTAAAATTATTACCAAACCGACATGTACGAGAAACTTGGTATAGTAGTGGTAGTACCATATACCATGATATATGTGTATATTTATATACGTATACGTAGGGATACAGCAGCGTAACGACTATAATATATGGTGGTATTGCATAGTCATCCTCTCTTGTACTATAGTGAGTAGTGTGTAACGAGTAATGACTGTACACTGTACATTTGAACGAGAAATAAAAAATTTAAAAATCATGGAATGATATATTTATTATTATTATTATTATTATTATTATTATTATTATTATTACTATTATTATGAATATTTTTAGATAATATATTACGAACAACACGTAGAATATTGTTGACGGTAATATGACCGATACGTGTATATTTTAACAACACATAATCAAAATGGGCCACTGGTTTCGCCTTAAAAAAACGCTCGTCTTCCACTTCAATACAACGAATCAAATGAAATATAGAACCCCGTGCTCGGGAGACTACGGGTATCCTTCGATTTTATACGCAAACGAAACATTTAAGTTAATAACAAATAACAATTCGTACATCGCCCGAGAATACAATATGCGCAATTATATACGTACGAATGCACGTCATTAATAGCCATATAGTGGGGGCTACGAGCCAAACAACTTTTGACAAACGAATTACCTTATTGTCCTTATTGGATCATAATAAAATAATATAAAATATTTTAATCAATCTCATACCTAGAGCGATTCTATCCTTTTGGTACATGTGTTACTTTGCGCCGCTGTACCTATTTATATAATATAGTAGACAATGTATACACTCCTGTAATTTTAAATAATATTTATCACAACATATTGGCCGAGAATCTTTGTTAAAAAAAGCTAGTTGCTGTAAACAGAAACCGGTTATAGCGCAGGTTATGACGCACACGAGTGCGAGTAACGAAAAAATAATAATAGGTACCTACATAATATTGATAATAAATAATAATTAATAATATTGTAGCATTATTAATTATACAGATAAAACAGATGGTTGTTGGTTGTCGAGTTATGATCGTGATAATATTCAACTAATAACCATAATTTTCATCAAAATTAAAATTAGATATTTTTAATAATTTATTCTATATTTACGCACAAATCACAATAGATTTCTCTAAGTACATAAATTGATAAAAGCAATAATTGTAATCTACATTAATTACTACAATACAATCACTTGATTACGAATTTCAACGTACACGTGATGATCTATACAATTTAATGATAATGCATCATCATAATCCAATCGACAACGTTTTATGTTATCAACGCTTGCCCAATGGCCAGCGATTTGTTTTAATAATAATTGTCAAACAATTTACATTGATTGAAAAACAATGTTATATCATTATGATTGTCCCGAAAATGTAGTTCACACTGAACGGTTACCGAAATGTATTATTTTTTTTAGAAACTTAACTCTGTTAATGTAAACAAAAGTTAATGAAAAACGAAAAATAACTCATGATGTCTTGTATGCAACGATGAATTTTTAGTTCTATAAAAGTTTCCACGCACACATGAGAACCCCGAAAATGGAAACACGCGTCCAAATATATTATACGTATATTTTATATATTATACGTGCGGTGTATTGCGCCATTGTATACAATTGCGTAAGGATACGCGCGATTTCAAAAAGTAATTTTAGTGGATACATATCGAGATTGGGCGTTAAAACGAAAATAATTACAAGCATTGCAAAAGTTACGAAACAACGTACGCGCGGCCGCTATCGCAGCGATGTTTCGATTAATGAATCGATTGCACATACTATTATATTATATTATGTACATACTCCATACGAATAATTACATTGGGGGGAGAGTTAACGTAAAGACATCGTTTAAACAACTTTAAAAAACCACACAAAAATAATGCGGTTTTTTTAAAAATAAGTCTAAATTTCTCCGTCAACCGGGGATTTAATTGATTTATATTTTTATAAAGTACAAGGATAACATTATTTATTCGTTTCATAACTTCTAATCAAATCTGCTACTATGTCGTTTATCATTCATAAGTTTCTTGAGAGTGTCGTCACAGCTGTTACTGCAGTGGCGCTTTTCACGGAATTTACATAACGCTTAATATAATAATAATAATAATCGTAAATTGTTAAAATAAAATGTTTACGACTATTAATACTCTTATAATCGACAGCTACAAAATACTACAAGATAAGCTTTTTATAATATATAAATTATTAGTAAATAGAAAAACACAATGATTATAAATTAAATATATATATATAAAGATAGGCAGAATATTATAATAATATATTATATTATGTGTACACCATGTATACCATGCGATGCTTGAGAACCTATAGAGTAAGAATCAGTCGGTCGACGGAGCTGAGGAAAATAAGGAGGTGACCGATTTTCTTTGCCGACAGTATACAGTATATTATTATTATATAGTTACACACGATCGAAGGCATATGGCCTTGAGAACACCACTGCTGAAGTTGCCACCGTTGAAGCAGCAGTCACAGCCGTATAATATAATATATACATAATACATATAGGTACACCACTATGCCGCTTATGCAATTAAGTGGCAGCGCTGTGGCCACGCGCGCACGCGCAATAACGCTACCACGGCAGCTATGTAATAGTAATGATAACATGTTATCCCATTAAGCGGGGCGGCGGACGACGATTGTGTGTATATATTATACTCGCAGCGCGCGCGGTTGTTGCGACGTTGCCGCCGCGTTGCGTCGCGCCGCCGGCCGGTCACGGTGTCCGGAGACTTGAACGCCGCCACCGTCACGTGCAATGAGTAGAGGTAAGGTATATTATAGCAATACTATATAATATTAATAATAAAGAAGGGGAATATTCGGATAATGAAAATAAGAAACATTAAAAAAACATAAAAATTATAATAGCGCACGCGGTTATTGGCGGCGGCAGATAGCGGTACAGAATAGGGACGACGAAAATAAGTGGGGAATAAGTGAAAACGCGTAATGGTTATAATAAAATATTGTTTTAATATTATATTTTAGGACCGCGGCGACAAGACGGCGACAAAATGCTATTACACATATGGGTATAATATAGAAAGATTTTCGGTTTCAACGCTATTGTTGCGCAATTTCAATAGTACAGCAAAGCTTATAGAAAAAGATGCGATCATAAAATAGCCGCCGGTGACGAAAACTGTAAATCTCAAGCGAATACGATATATTATACACATAATATACGGTCAAGGCCGTTCGCCTTGGCCTAGTCGACGGAGAAAAGTGAGTGCACTACAAGAGTTATAATAATATATTATATATATATATATATATATTATACGCATATAATAGGTATAATGGTATGTATATGGGTAAATATGTAGCTGTACATAGCGAAAGAAAGCACGTGCAAACCCGCAGAAGAGTTCCGCTTTTACTTTCTTCAGTATTTCTGTGCCTCGATATAATATCTAATATACGTATTATAAATATATATATATTACACTCTTCGGCGCGAGCGAAGGTCGCTAAATTCGAGAACATGATATAATCAGACGCGACAAATTATGTACTTATTTTCACATACCTATAGATTCATATTATATTTAAGTCTATCGTGATTGCTTGTTAACAACTGTTTCAGTTATTGACCACGGTAATGCTATATAATATTGTATTATATACTACTGTGGTTAGTGATTACAGCATACGATATCACACAACACCTAACTACTGTGCCACGATAATAGTATCAGTATATATTTAGAGAAGATGTATAATAATTCTCCAAGAAAACCTTTCAGATGCAACCTAAATACAGTTTACTAAATAATTATTTAAAAAATGATTTGAATATTATAATATTTATGTAATTTGAGACATCGTTCTCGAGATATAATATAACTAAAATAATATGTACTTAATATACGTATTTTAACAACAACTCACACAGAAAAACAAACAAACAAATTTTGAGTTAAGATTTTTTTAAAAAAAAGGGTAATAAATGTTGTAAATAAATAATATATATAATATGTATATTGTAAGAAATAAACAACACCAGCAATCCGCATTTGGTTGCAGGATTGTATACATAAAATACCTTATAGTAGTTATATTAATTATTATAATACAAATTATATGATAAACGACAAAATTATACAAACCCAAATAAAAATACCCACAAATAAAGTAAAACAGTTAAATTATTCAATAGGAAGCATAAAATAACAGAAATGTATGTAATAGGACAGAGTTCTATAAGTTATGACATTTTACAAATACAAAAATTATAATGCACGGACAAGGAGAGTAACGCGTTGAATGATTTTTATTGAGTAGAAAACTAGAAAGATATATTATTTAAAGTCACATGGATTCTACAATTTTAAGATTTGATCTCATTGTAATATCGCTTCTTCTAACTAAATTATTAAACATAAATAACTTAATCTAACCTAACCATACATGTTTAATCTATATGCGTTAGTTATTTTCAAAAGTAGATAATATTAATGTTGTAAGTAAATATTTAGCATCAAATATATATATATATGCAAAAATAAATGCAATTGTTCTTCAGATTTGATTTTACTAATAAAATAATTAGTATTCTTATTTTTCTTATATTTTTTTTTCCTTTCGCAAATGTTCTCGCTCGCGGTACACCAGGAAGAGATGCTCCAGAGTTGAAGGTCTACAGAGAGATATGACTAGGAAGTTGTCATCGAGTTTACCTTGATTATAACTCCACCATACGCCGCTACACGGTGTAAACAACAACCCGGAATGAACGCGATAATGCATACATGACAGCAGGAGGAATACGAACGCCTCTACTTAACCTATCCTCCCGATTGATTAAAAACAAAAGCACGAATCAAAATAAATTAATCTACTCCGTTAACAGGTGAAAATTTCAGAGTTATCATAATAGATTATGAAATACGTATAAAAGCAATTTCGATTTTGATTTACACTGTTTATATATTGTAGAATTAGCCTCACGGGGCAACCCCAAGGGGCGCTCTATCGAAACCGTACCAATAACTTTCTAAAACTAATCTATATTATGACATTATATTACAGCGGGCATATTGTTGAAACAGCTATTATGCTATGATTAGGCATTATTCTTATTGTTATTGAATAATTAAGTAACAAACGCCTCGGGCCGATATATATGTGTGTGCGTGTGTGGAGAGTAAAGACTGAGAATGCAAGTCCTGATTTTTACAACACATTAAAAATATTATATTCAAAACCTAACAACAGCAATAAAAATATTATTAAGTAGCAAATAACAATAAGCCAAACTTTAAATAGTAGATATGTATAATAATACTTTTTATACTATGAGGTATATATAATTTAGTCTTATCCATGTATAAATCAGACAGTTTATTTCTCCCATAAATAATTATTTAATAAAATATTTTTGGCATTAAACAACAACTTATCTAATTTATATAGAATCTAATTGTATTTCTTTATTATCTAGTTATATATATTTACTTTACTCACGAGTAGACTCAAAAATGTTTTAAAAAACCGTAGCAATAATATTTATTTTAGTCACGTCTCACATACTCGTAATATTTTTCCATTTAATATTGTTTGGTTAATCTACGTTGTTAGTAACAATCCATCTTATACAACCATTATAATTCCACCGCGCTTAAACGCAACTGTATGTATCATTATCAAATGTTGTTATTAATTTTTGCACAATATAATACATAAAACTCAGTTATATCATTATAAAATAAAGAAAATAGACTCTATGTTTTTTATTTAAATCTATAATAAAATATTAGTAATAAAGTTGTTTTTTGTCTGTTAACTCTAGGTGTGGGAAAGAAAAAAAATTACATATAAAAGGGGGTTACTCGAATGGCTGACACAAGTTTATTATAGTGGCAGTGGTAGTGATGTCGAATCGTGCTTAACCTTGAAAATTTGGCGTGGCGCGATTCTCAAGGTCGCAAATAGCATATTATAGCGAATGTTATCGTTGATGGACCGGCCAAAGATAACATAGTCACTCCCGACGGCTAATCAGCATATTAACATAATATTATATTAATGTTAATATATATTATATATCATAATAACAACACGTAACATTATTACGACTGCACACAGACGGACAACCAGATAGTCGATTTTCTCTTTGTCGCCCATGTTCACCACCACCACAAGTTCGGTGAAGATCGGTTGAATATTATTTTAGTGTGCATGCGTTGTCGCGTATTGGATTGTGAAACTAGTTTTAATACATATTCATTTTCGGACACGTGACCATTGACAGGTGGTGGATGACGCGAAGAACACGGTGTATATAATATGGTTTAAGGCCGAGTTTGGAGAAAGTCAACCTGATGTGCACTATATATATAGACGATTTAAAAATAAAAAAGAAGAAGAAGAGTATACGATATAAGTGTGTATATACATATTATGTGCGTATATTATTATACGGACATACGGTGAAGGGGGACCGCAAGATATGGGACGCACGTCTTCTCTGAGGCAACCAAGCGGTGGCGGAGACCATTGCGTAATGTTCGCTTCGAGCACGTCTGCAGACATTGACAGTGGCCCATTTAGTTATATTATTAGTTATTACCATCTATATATTTAACAAAGTACATTAAAACAGGAGAACGAAAAAATATAATGAAGCAATAAACCGATTTTAATATCATCCATTTTTTTAATTAATTTTATATGTTATTATTATTATATTCTATCTAAAAATTGGTCGTAAAACTTGTAAAGGTACGAAAGAAATATAATTATTAACAGCTTAGCAATAAATATATGCCATATATACCAAAATCATGAGTTTATTACTGGCAACGATTAGTTCTACATTTTATTTATTCATCATTTCACAAATTGGATGTGGTACATATGATATATATAATATTGGTCTCTCTAAAGAAACATTTATGATGCTGTACCGCCCACGTGATATCTCTAAGCAGACGTTCCACTGGTGAAAGCCGGACACACTATAGGTTATATTTCGGTTACAACCGCACCCCAGACGCTTTCGACATTAAGTACGGACTATACAACAATAATTGTCTGGACATTGTCATTTTAAAACATTTTTTTTTAATATAGAATGAAAAAAAATTACCAAGTGAAAACGTCTGCCGCACATTGTTAAAAATGTATATTTATACTACACAAAGAGCAACGGGTAACATTTTTTTTTTACTTAGAACAAATAATATAATATACGTGCCGGTGTTAATAATATAATAATTATATATATATATATATCTAATACGTAGGTACGCCTATTTTTGCATATAGTTTTACCGTGGAAATACATTTACGCGATCCGAGTACACTTGGATACAAAATTATGATGTAAAGTAAATCGACGAATGTCGTAAGATAACGATAACAAACGGAAAATATCGATTAGATTCGGACGGCGTTTTGAAATAATCGACAGTGGCAATAGTTTTACGGATGGCGAACCAACAGACATTTTTACCCCGCCGCCGCACATAGGTCGTTAAAAATTAAAAACGCTATTATCGTTAAAACACACCACGACGACGTATGCGTGTCGACACTATCACGAGACGAAAGAAAAAGCCGAGTATATGATATATACATATAATATGACTAGTGGCGGTTTTTCAACAATTTTCTGGAGAGGGTACAAACTTTTACGAGTTGTAAATATGCATGCATGTATAGTTGCAACTATATAAATATAATAATTTAATAATAATAAATTCATTTATACATTTACCTATTTTACATTTTCTTTTAATTATATTTTTCATTCATCTGGGAATGGGTCAAATACCCCTGGTCCCCTCCCCGTAAAATGACTATATGTGTAGTACGAACTACTAAGTGGTGTTATGTTTGGTGTAGAAAAAAATATTATAAAAGATCTGACGATGTTAAAGTTGAAATTATTGTGATTGTGGAAATTAACGTCAATTATTATAACTTATAAGCCAGTGATGACGTCATGATGTGATATTATAATATATATTAAAATAATATACTGTAAAATGAGCGTTACGTAGGTATGTAAACGAAAAAAATCAGAAATAAATAGGTCAGTCGACCGAATATGCGTGCCCGATAAAATTGCTATATACATCACGCGCAGTGGTGGACAATTTTGGCGCCAAATTGTATTTTACGAAACTTTCAGAGACCTTAAAAACCTATATATAAAGTGTGTATATTTACGTTCCTAAAATAATCCAACCACCACGACAAAGACACAAGGAAAATTTAAGCGTAGATTTGTTTAATAATTATATTATTATTATCGGGTGGGAGAGAAAAAAATAATCTCGCGACATACTAACAAGTCGAGTATATGTCAAAAAGTAATTATTGTTATTATTTATATGTTTATTATGTAGAGACGTGTTTATTGTGTTTAGGTTACGTGACTACGGATTTGTCGATGGTTGGGTGTTGGCTGTTATAGCATTGATATCATTATTCATTACCATCAACTGTCAAGAGATATGGAGAGATTGTTCGATGATGATGTGACCGAAGAGGGCGATGGGTCCGTAGGTTCTTGGGCGCTCCAAATTTTTTTTTAGTTTTTTCAATAGACCGTAATAATATAGTTTAATAATCAAAATATTATAATGCATAAGATGATATAACTGGTCAGTACGGAGTAAGAGAAAACAACGCACGTTTCAACGATAAATCTAACCGCCGCCACAGTAAAGCGTACAGAGTTGAATACAACGGTCGATGGTTAACTCCAATCGACGGCGGTTCGAAAAACCGGTCTCCTGTGTTGGCGGCATCGCGACAATGGCGGGGTAGTACTCATTAAAAAAAAGCGACGACAACGTACGCGCATACAGTGCTATAGCATGAGACATTGTAGCATAAAAAATAGATAGAAAAACTAGTGCGCTTTTTTTAGAACATGACAATGTCAACACCAAATTTTTGCCCCTTTAACGGAGAAAAAATTAAAAATTAGGGCGAAAAGGAGACATCGTCGTTGATTCAGTAATAATAAATGTATAGGCATAATTATACGTAGATAACTAGAAAAACATTACCAAATACTCGCTAAATTCGAAAATCAAACATAAACGTATGTTGGGAGAGTGTACGAGAGAAACCGAAAAATAAAAATAAATGTGAAAATGTTTTTGAAAATACTCGCGTAATAATAATATGTTGTACATAGTATATGTTACACGGGCGACGCGCGACGGTACGGTCCGTAACTGGGCCAACGGTGATCGCGGGGTAACATTGGGCGGAGATTGTGTGACCTACTCGCCGGGACCCTAATTAAAGGAGCGCGTTGCGAAACGCCTAGGCTGTGCATGCGCTTGTACGTCTGAGCGCGTACGTGTATATTCATTATGTGTGTGTGTCTATTATAGACGAGTATACACGCAAATGATACACACAAATCTATGAGCGCATGTATATGTATATATTATGCTAATCTACATTCTGAATGCATTGTATGTGCGTGCGAGCGCGTAAAAGAAATAAAAAAAAACACACACACACACACACACACACACACACACACACACACACACACA
>CM023357.1:33895904-33980075 GCA_013282895.1 Eriosoma lanigerum | reverse complement strand
CACACACACACACACACACACACACACACACACACACACACACACACTATCAAAACCGCACCGTCGAGAGTGAGAAGAATGATGACAACTATTGTGCAACAACTATACACATAAGAGCGTAGGTACACATAAATATATAAACATAAAACGACGTATACATTCGGATGAGTGTGAGTGTGTGTTAGATTTTCGTTTTCGTTTGATTATTCCGCCCGTTGTTGTTTTTTTCACCAGAAAAATACATAGAACAGACTCACTTTCGCGCGGGCCAGCAGATAAAGCAAGAAACTAGGTAACAAACGTCGCCGCTGAATTCTCCCCCGCCTTAACAGAACGACGACAAACGTTGCGACGGATTATTAATGGTCCGTTTAACGAGTCTGTATGGAGCGCGCGCGACGTTTGCACAACTCGACCGACGCGCATTTCCGAAACCGTTTTTCTCTGATAAAAAAAAAAAAAGTAAAAACTCGGCTTGTTTCCCATTGCACAGACGTAGCTGGCGTTCGATCGTTTACAAGAACCTAACCCAACACCCCACCACAACCACCTCCAATAAGTACACACGATACTATCGGCATAATATACTATTATAAAATTCCATGACACGTGCGACTCGATAATTCGCCACGTATTGTGAAATCAGTACGTCATAATAATATTATATTATTATGTACAAAAATACATAATATAATGTTCATAATAATATATTATAGTCTGTCTTCCAGTGAAATTCAACGTCAGAATACACATACGAAAATTAATAATATTATACATACGAGTATATGCGATAATAAATAACACGTATAATTATTATTCGGGGAAAAGTATAAAAATGCATATTTTATATAAATCGATGATAATTTATGGTGGGTTAATTTTTTTATATTTTTTTGTAAATTTCGTGCAACAATTGCCACGAAACAATAAACAGTGTATTATGTATTTTAAACACAAAACAGGATTTCCGAACACGATTATCAGTAGCACCACTCTGGTGCTAAAAAAGAACGGAAGTTCAATGCGTTTCAATATGGAATACAACAGATTAAACGCACACACAATATAACCCACATACAGAATAAACATCGATGTCTATCTAAGCATTCGTGTTCTAACGGGAAATTAGGTTAATTTTCATGCTAAAAGCAATTAAATTATTGATAATACTCGTACACGCATCATGTATACATCTAAATATTAAAAATACGTTACAAATTTTATTATTATTTTTCATTTTCAATAGTAACAAACACACACACAAACATATTATATATTATATATACCTACCTACTATATAATATACAACCATATAATATAGGTACATGACATCGAAAATTAAAGATTATTGTTATAACTTGTAATACATAATAATTTATCAAATGTAATGCATATAAAACATAAAATATATTATATGGTAATAATATAATATGTTATACAATTTTAATTTTTTTTATTCATAAAATAGAAAAAAAACCGAAGGACTGAATAGATTATAGACAAAACGTATATTATCGTCATTATTATATGTATTTCTATTATGTATTAGATATTCTACTGGTGGCCGGTGGGACGAATTGCCTTGTAATAGAATAACAGAAATAATAAACTGTATGATGTCATGGAAGAATGGTGGAAAGCAATAAGACGAGGAGGGAGGCACTTAGAAAATCTTGACGATCTTGACACGGATTCGGTCTATGGAACAGAAAAACTGAGTTTTTTTTATCATTATTATCTCTGCGTGTATATTCTCCATAATAATACAGATTACAAAATAGTAAATGTGTTTTTCTGTTACACAAAAATCCGATGGCAAGTTTTTTTCTTTTTTGTTCAATTAAATATGTTTATACAGACACTAAAGATATATATTATATAGATAGATTATATAGATACTAAATTATAGTTAAAATAAATATTAAAACATTTCATACAAATTTATACAAAAATATCAGATAATACTTGAGAAAAAAATGTTCATTTAAATACATTATATGCAATATTAGATTTCATTGAATTTATCTATAATGTAGTTGTACTATATCAAATTATGTGGTTTCCTGGCAATTATACATATTATATGTATAAACATACTTTATTAATTCTAGTTGCTATCCGTTTATTGTTTATATAGAAATAAATTATTTAATGCACATTATATTAAACAATTATAAAACGTTTTATTTATAAACCGTAAAAAATCATTATACAATGCGAAGACTTCCAATATTGTCTGGTGGATAAAAATATTATTTTAATTGAACATGTCTTTTCACAACGTGCAATATATACTTTCGATAGTTTTACGTTGAAACAATAATTGAGGCTTTAGTAAGGTAAATACAAACTATAGAGAATTATGGATAAGTTTGTATGCAATATTATATATTATATAATAATTAAAAATCATAACTTTATGACATTTATGATTGAAAATACTAGAATAATTTTAAATAAAATATGCTTAATATAAAATCCTCAAGAAAAATTAAAATTTATTTTGTTATTATATGATAGATATTAATATATAATTTTATAGTCATATAATGTTTTTCGATTTTTTAGGATAAACGACATTAATATCATACAAAAACAACACTTCTAAGTTACCTGTCAATAATAATCAATACCACTTAAATACCTCTATAATAATTGTATAATATATGCTGACAGAACAAACTTTATGTGGGTATTTATATTATGCATAATATAATAGAAAATTATAATAAAACGGTCAACCTCGGCTCTGGAGTCTAATTATTACAATATTGAATTCATTGATAGGCAAACAATACACCAGGTATAAAGAAGTACCAAAAAGGATAATACGGGTTATAAAAGTTGTACTTTTAATGTTTTTTTTGTTTTATTTCATATCGATATATATATTGTACCAACCATATACGATGCGTAAAATTTATAATAACTTAACCCGCATTTCTACAAAAAATAATTAATAATACAATTCAGTAATAATGATGATTTGATAACTGAATTTAAATCAAATACAATTTTTAAACATTTTAATTAAGAAAACCAGTTTGTCATCTAATTGAATGAGTTCTCATGTTATAAATTATTTTCCCAAAGGATAAAAGTATACTAACGTCTAGTCTAGTACCTATGTGCAATGTTTTGTAACACGCACATACATAATTTTCGAATACCGGAGAGGTAAGTATTTAATTAAAATAATTGGTCAAATGATCCAAAATTGTTTAGTTACGAGTTACTCTATTCTTCGGAAGCGGGAAATCCCTTGTTTGCGTTTCAGTTATTATCGCAACCAATGAGTACTGCATGACAAAATATTTAACAAGTAAAAAAATATTTAACAACTACATAATTTCTTTATATAATCCTTCTCACATATTTTATTGGGTTCGTCCCGCATTGTTATTAAAATTAAAATTAAATAACTAGAATATACGCTCACGAGCCATGAACAATTTAAGGATTAAACGTATTGTCGTTCAATGTAATTATTAAAGTTCAGAAATATTCAGTAATGACAGTTGATATAATAAAGTAAATAGAAATAGAAATCGTCAATAAAATTATATATTTTAATGTAATAATATGCAACTGAAATACCATTATCAACAAAATATTTATGTTTTTATTAAAAGTCTTAATTAATTTTCATCATTAATATTTTCAAAATATCTATTACCTACAAAATAAACGTTCAGAAGATGACAATAAAATGACACAAAATGACAATATTATTATAAAATTCAACTATTTAGAGTCAATAAAATTAGACAGCTAAATAAAAAGACGTAGGTTAAATTTGTATAACTATTAGGCAATTATAAGGGCAACCTTATTTATAAGCCAAATCGGATCCATTTGTCATACTTAATCTACGTATATATCGACAATGGTCACAAAATCGTAATTATCCATATGTACATTATGTATATCTAACATCTACTCACGATTTTATAAACCCGGTATAATAGTAAGCATAAGTACAACATAAACAAAACGACACTCACCTTCTAGTTTCATGCCGACATCGAGACATTTTTGAAATCGGCAGAACGGGCACCGCTTCCTTTGAGTTTTGTCAATGTGACACGACCGCTCAGCTACGCACGTGTACACCTTTTTATTTTGTACAGTCCGCTTGAAAAAACCTTTGCACGATTCGCACGTGAGTAGACCGTAATGGTAACCGGAAACTTTGTCGCCGCACACGGGACACAGTTCCTCGATTCCTTCTTTGGTGTCGGGCAAATCGGGGCCGCCACACGTGGACGGATTGATATTGGCGACTGCAGCGGACACGGGAGTACCGCCACCGTTGCCGCCGACGGCCACATACTGTTGGAGGCCGTCCATGGAACCGGACACGCTGCTACCGCCGTTTCCACCTGTAGAACCAAACAAATATGCTGTGTCCACATTACCAAGCTGGTAACAGCCTTGATTACTGGCACCCATCATTGAGTACGCAGAAGCTGCGCTAGATGTGGGTGTCTGGTGCTGGGACGGCATGTATTGGTATAGGGGTGGAGATGAAGCAGGCGGCTGATAAAGAGAGTCGTCGCCGCCACCGTCACCGGATGCCTGTGGCGGGCTAAGCCCAAAATGGGACAGATAACTGGCGGAGTGATCCATGCCGGCTGCTAACATATGACGTTTAGTACGGGGCCTCCCGGAGGGGCACCCACAAAACACGCGGTTCGCACTGTTCGTCACGAATAGGGGCTCGAGAGCATTATACGATTAGCTAGCTTATTCGCACAATAATATCGATAACAGCTTTGTATTCTTAATTCGAGTTTACTAGAAAATATTTTCAAAGCAAAATAATCTAATATTGATGGCCCCTTGGTAGCGTCTCGCTAGAATGCGTTGACTGCGAAGCTGGTTGCTGGCCGCGCGTTAACGCGGGGGGCGACTAGCTAGCTATCGGCTTTCGTCATGACTTAGGCTATTACACTGTATGGCGAGACTCGTTTGCACAACGCGCCCGGCCCGATTTCGTCACTTAGACTGAATCGGACGACGACTATACAGTATACGCGGCGGCTACTAGTTACTACGATCAACGACGACGACGGCGACACAACGCAATTGCTGCGGCTCGCCGCGCGCACTCATATACACACACGTTACACGCACTGAGACCGGTGGGGGGCCGAAACACTACTTGCGCGCGCGAACACAGCACGCGACGGCGACCAAACACAATTTAAAAATTTAATACATATAAAAAGATTAATTTATTATTATAAAAATATAATATAATTCGAGATAACAGTGTTAATACTATAAGTATAAATAAACACACAACACATTAACTAAGTATCTCAGCAACAATCGAATTTAATATATTAAATAAAAATATAATATAATATAATTTTTTTTTTTTTAAGTTATAAGAAAACGATAAATATGTATATAAATATTTTTTTTTTTTTACAAGTATCACGAGAGAGGACTTTATAAAAGATCGAGCGCGCTCGGCGAACACATGTACGAAACTTCGCGGTAGAGTCAGGTTAGCCGTGGCCGTAAGATCGGATACCACACACACAGACACACTGACACGGACGGCACGACAAAACGGCTGAAACAAGTGAAAGTGACGGGGCCGGCCTGTGGTGGGGGCAAACACGTAATGGCTGTGGCGGTGGTTGCGACGTCGGAAGGGGAGGGAGAGGGCGACCAACAACGTGGTCGGTGTGGTGGCGGCGTGGTCGTAGCGGCAACGGGGGCATAGAAGGGATCTCAATGACCTACTTTCAATTCTGTGTTTGTGTGTGTATGTGTCCACAATGAATCCGTCGCTGAACTGACGGACGGGCGGGCGGGCGTGCGAGTTTAGGTGTGCGCGCGCGCGTATTTGTGTATATATTATTACGCGGCTCACCGAGAGGGGTAAACGAAGATACCGCGCGCGTATTACCTCAAGGTTACTTAAATAATTAACTAATATTAATATATTTGGAGGGAAAAATAAAAAAAAACGAGTTTAATATAATATGTAGTATTAATAATAATTATTATTATATTACATAGTTTTTATTATATTCACGAGTTATGAGAAACGTGCACTTTTGAAAGATACGAATTTTAAAACCCGTTAAAAAAACGTAGAAACAAGGCTGAAATTACATGAATAACAAGCAAAACAACGGTATTTTAATAAACTTATGCACGTTAAATGTTGATGATTGATTTTCTTTTTAATTTCTACATTTTTAAATATTAGATACTATGTATTTAATTAGTTATATATATATATATATTTTTTTTTTTTTTTTATATATTAAAACATGGATAGAAAATTTAATGTATATTTTCTACATATATTGCCAAAAATGTATCGTTCAACATTACGACAATATTAACCAAAAGCATTATTTTGTTAAACTTAATGTAAATGTTGCATATAATATATATTATGTTACAAATTTATAAAAATATTATCAACAACATATCACATATATTTATATTATACTAAACGGATTCCATTAGTTATTTTTGTAAGACGTTTCATTAGGTGATTGATTTGTAAGTGTGTAAAAATTCTGAAAGATGCATCTTAAGAAATTATTGTTTAATGGTTAAAAAGATATATGGGTTGAACAATAAAATTAACTTGTACAAATTTAAAACTGACAATGAATATTTGTAATAATTATAAATAGGTATCAAGAATAAAATTATGTTAAAAATAGGAGTCCATTAAAATTACTTAATATCTTGAAAAAAAGTTAATTTATATTAAAAACATGATTTTATGTAGGTACTTCGCATTTATGCTAATATAATGTGATTACCTACTTGTTATTTTTCAAATATAATCAATATAATGATAAACGAAAATTGTCTAAATTGTATTTGTTAGTTAAATGTTAGCATTTAAACAAATTTTAACGTATTTTTATATTGTAAAATTTAAATTAAAAGTCCAAATTATTTTATCTTATCTGTATTTTGCAATTAACTTCAATTATGTTGATAAGAGTATAAATAAATGAAATAAATCATTAGGGATGTATTTTGATTATTTGATTATTTGGTTTTGATAATTTAAACAATAACAAAATTATTGTATCTGTGTATGCCTACTTCCGTTTCCGTGTATTTCAAGTTTTTTGTCATTGTAATCCCACTGACCTAATTCCCAACGAAAATAGTATTCTCATAAATCCCTTAATGATACTTATATGTGAATGAATATAAAAATAAGTCTGCTTCTTTTTTGTAATTCGTTCTTCACACCAGGAGACATCCCTTTTAATTGTTTTGCTATTCATAAACGTTTTAAGTATTTTTACACGCCCCTATACCTTATATGCACAGCAGCTAGTCACCTGATACCACCGAGTAACGACAGGTGCAAGGGTTATTAAAATAAATAATCCATTCAACAATATTTAACGTTTTCCCCAGAAACCATAAGGTATTAAATTATATAATTATATATATATTTTTAATACTGATTATGTAAACGTGACCTATTTCCCACACAATGTAAAATATAACTAATATTATAAGGATTTATGAGGATGTTTTAAAACCATATGCATTAAGTCATAAGTGTAATATTTAAACATACAATAGGTATATGTCATGCGCGACATTAAATACATGACCAAAAAAATTATCAATAAACGAATACAATAATACATAAATATAATATATAATACGCAAAAGTTAAATTATTTTTATTTTGTACAAATATAAAACAAAATGTCAAGTGCCGAGTTTAGATCCATTCAGCTTCTATAAAATTGTATACGATATGGATTATGGTATAATATATGTTGTCCTACTGACCTACATAATCAAGTGTGCTCTCGTTTTCTTATCAGTAGTCAAGGGGAAAAAAAAGCAAAATACAAATATATATTTGCACGCACGCAATTCAAATGAAATCGATAAAAATCCTTTTATGAACGTTTTATCAGCTAGACGAAGGAAAAAAATTGCAAAATAGAATACCAACAAACTATAATATTACTAGATATAATAATTATTTAGACATATACACGTACTGACAGACTGATATGCGTTCGTAATATTATACTCGTAATAAGCTAAATCCCAATACCAATAGGTAATAAATGTTGTAAAAATAAAAATAAATACACGAAGGTACCACAATATATAACTCGTTTTATCTATGCGATTAATGCAAGATTACATTTAAATTCTATTAAAATGCCAATTGTCAATAATTTATATAAATAAAAATACAATTTATATATAATTATTTAATGGTGTCTAAATTTTGTGATTAAAAAATCTAAAGTTTAATTTAATATGTAACTAATTAGATACGTAACTTATAAGTTACTAAATAACACATTTTTACATTTCATCGAAAGATTCTAAAACAATGTTATAACTAATAACTATAAGTTAATACTTAATACTCAAGTATTTATTAAATATCAAATAATTATTAAAAAAATAACCATATATAAATACAACTTTTATGGATTAATTTATGTATTTTTTAATTTAAGTTTAAAAAAACATCGACTAATACAAAAAAACATAAGTTTAAGTTTAAATATAATATAAAATATATTATGTAGGTAGATAGGTAGTAATCAATAATTAATGTAACTAAATAACATTTTTAAAACAAGAAGGTACGTTAGACGATTATTTTTAAAAGATCAATGGTTTACTCATAATTATATACATTTTACTAATATAATTTACAATGTAATATATACATAAATAAATATATAATATTTGTAAATTTTATGAAAATATTGTAATCATATTTTTTACACTCACCATAATATTATATAAATTATTGATTTTTATGATTTGAAAAAAACTTATAAGTACATGGTTTTACATTTGATGTCAAATCAAAGTAATACTATTTTTATTATTCAGGTGTGTCAAAGTAGAACGTAAATAAAAATACAGACATAGGTATATCGATTGTTATCGTCTCTTTTTATTATTTGAGCTAGGGCATACAGGTCCATAGTTCAATATATATATATATATATATAAACATAATAGTACTAACATAATGAATACTATATGAAATATCATATTATGTATCTAGGTTACTGACAATAATATTGAATGTAATTATTATATATAAATAAATATACACACATAACTATTAAAAGCAAATTGTAAACTATAACGGAACTAATGAACTTGTCAAATTTTAATATTTAAGTTTTTTCAGAATATCTGTGAATTTTTTTTTTGTAGGTAAATGCAAATATGCAATAAACTTGTAATGTTTAATAACATTGGAGGTTTCAGACATTTCGCAAAAAATAAACACACGTGCCTTTAAATAAATCTTATATATTAAAACACAACTAGTATTATATAATTATGCAACTACCTACTTAGTTGAATTATTTTTTTTTTTTTTTTAGATCACAATATTCATAGCACAATTTAATTTTGGAAAAGAACGACGTTCGCGTGGGATTTAAGAATTTAGCCTTAATAAAAATATATAAGCAACCAGCTGATATAGCACTAATAATTAGTACAATAAAATAATAGGGGTTAGTTATATACCATTGATTATATAATTGTATATTCTATAATCAATAGTATATACAGCCTATACAGGTGTCCCAGCAACTATGTTACAGATATGTACAAGGTAAAAATAAAATATGTTGACGTTTTTAATCTTGAGAATCTTAACGCAGTCAAATGAAGTTATTTTAGTCTGATAAATTAAATTGGTCTGTCTCCCCCCTACCAATACACTTATACGCAATGCAACTTTAGAAAGTCAAACGTCAACACACCCATTTTTTTACAAATAATTTTTCTAATACTTTTTATTAAGATCTTAATAATATTCTATGTGAAAAATGCGCCAAATTAAATGGTATTTAAGTTTCAAATAATAAAACGTTGTTTTATTTAAAAGATCCTATTTTTTTTTTTCGTGTTTAAGGAAGATATTGTTAAATAAAAAATCAGCATTTACATAATATTATAATTTTGATTTTCGTTTTCTTCATTATTCCCATTAACAACCTAGAAGTGAATATTAAATAAATTAGCTTTATTGAACTCAGATTTTTAATTATTATTTCAATTGCATTATTTTTACAATAATAGTAATAAAGTAGTTAACATAATACATTTTAATATTTGATACATTTTATTGTTATTTTAATAAATGTTCAATCTGATGACCATTATTTTACTACAATACATTTTTAAACTCTAATTAAAATACATGTCTAATAGATGCGTAGTTTCTGCTTGTAATTCGTTACAAGTGTTAGTAATCCTTTCTTTAATATATTAATATTATTTTGTATTGTTTTCATATAATTATATGAAACTTAAATACCCTATAACTCGACGAATTTTTGACGTAGAATATAATATTAAAATGTTGATTAAAAAAAGTGGGTGTTGACATTTAAATGCCTAAAGTTACATTGCACATCACGCGTAAATTGAAGAAGCAATTTTTTTTATCCTAACTAATAAAAAACTTCATTAATTACATCAAGGTTCCCAGGACTAAAACTGTCAACATATTTTGTTTTTATCTTATATACACCTCTGTAATATAGTTACTGGGATACTCTATATATTTTATTATTTTCGGTAAGGCTTAAGGAATTAGACGACGTAATAATAATGTTAAAATACACATACATCTGGAAATATTTTTTTGAAAAGAGGTATCATAATCATCGACTTCATATAAGTATTGAAGTATGTAAATTGGACGAGTTATAATTGAATTGTATTGTACTTATATACTATTTAAGTAGCGTCAAGCGCTAACCGGGTAGGCCAATAATAATTATTATAATACTATCATAAAACGTAACAAAGGGATTAGAAGGAATACTGACTGGGGACTACAAAAGAACATTACATTATTGTATCAATTGTATGCATATACTATAACTATATTGTATTATTTAGGCACGTGACAAATATAATAAATATATATATATACTTTGTTACATATTTATATGACTCCCAAAAAATAGATATTTAACGACTATAGGGTGCCAGGGATAAATGACTATATTATGCGAACAACGGCGTTATGGGTCGCAACGTTAACGCAGTTGTGCTGGGCACGAGAACGGAACGATGGACCCCATGCGCCTGCGCGCCGCCAAACCGCGATACGACCTACTTACGTAATCGCAAACACTTGCACTTGAGCCAGTTACGTCTCCGTGACGGTGGCAGGTTGTGTCAGTGGCGACCTCTGCCTCCCTCCATAACTCCTTCAACACCTCCGTACTAACCCATACACACCAACAAGACAACAAACGCCTCTACTTTCCGGCTCTATTTTCATTTATTTTTATTTTATATAAGACGAAATTTATATAAAATATATAAATAGACATGAGCGTATGTGTGAGTATAATGTATAATTATAATTATGCCACGTCAATGTGACCCACGAAGAAAATACAACAATATCTATAACGAACAGAAAGACAAAAATGTAAATAACTGTCATATATATATATAAAATTAAAAGTAATTATATATTAGGACACTACCCTACACATGTTTGTTGTCTCTGTCTTCTATACGTGTAAGATAGCAAATCTATGTACCACAGTTTTAATACAGTTTACTTATAATTAATTTTGGAGAAAATTTACCTATTATCATATTTATAGATTAGAATATAAACTGTGCTTTACGTTGAATTTTTTCAAATATTTTAAATTTAAAACTAGTTAAATGCATTTAAATAAAATTCAACGTTAGAGCACAGTTTATACTTTCCTTTACAAATTTAATAATAAATTTACTAAAATATTATTAATAAATAAATTTACTAAAATATTAATTATAAATAAATTGTACTAAGACTACGATACTGATAATAGTTTGTTGTCTTATACATATGTAAAACAGAACCGCGTGAGCAGCTACTACTTAAATACAAAATTATAATATAGTACTTATATACATATGAAAAAAACCGAATATTGCTGCACAACCAGTGTGCTTAGCAATAATAAAACATATCGCTATCGTTTTCCCTCATGACTATTTTACTGAACATCACAATTCATAATATTATTATGCGTGCATCGAGTACAACAAGTACACTACACCACTTATTATAGTACAGTGATACTACATACCAATAATTATAATAGTAGGGTCAAGGATTATTATTATTATTTTTTTTTTTTTAATATAATCTTTATGGAAGACATTTTTCTGAGACACAGTCAGACATATTGAAATTATTAGTAAAAAATACTGTTATATATTTTATAATATGAATATTATTCATTATTATTCTATCTATACCTATATCGTATATGTATGTCTACTATTTCTCTCTTGGGTAATGTATAATTATTATTACTACGTCTATAACATTCGTTATAAAATAATACGGAATAAGTATTATAAATAATCATAATACAAGTAAATAATATACGATTTTCATACGATAAAATAATAAGACAAAATGTACATTTTGCTGAAGCGAAAAATTACACTAAAATTGTAAAAAAGTATATTAGGTACCTTTAACTCATATTCGTAAATTGAAAATTCATCTATGCCAGTACAATAGTATATACCTATATTATTTTAACTTACAATTGTTATTTCATATAATAATGTAATTAATGAATATTAATATTTGATAAAATTCTGAACACAAGTTTTTTTTATTAAGTACGATTTAATGATTAATTAATAAATCTGATATTTATTTTCTTTTTATATTATTTAATTTATAAAAATAATCAAAATCAACTATCAATAACAATATAATTGATTACTTACAGTAAACGATAAACGAAATTTATATAGAAATCATTTGAGTTCAATTGTCATTTATAGTTGTTAAAACTTTTAAATATTTTGCATTCAGCATTTTGAGCAATATTACACTGGTCCAACAATTTTTTAATTTAATTTGATCGGAATTTTTGTCGATTGACCAAAGGTAATCGGCTTTGTAGTTGTAAGTGTATGTACCTAATACAATATGTGATATGTGTACTTGTTGCTAATATGTGTATGTGTTCATTAAACTTTAAGTAATAATATTAAATTTATATCACATATATAAATGATTTTAATTCTTACATAGGTGAAATGTACTAAGGTAAGTAATAAAAAACACCATACCAATACCAAGGTATAAATAATATAAAACGCTATAATATAATAACTCGCGCTAAGTTTTAAAGATATAAATATTTTACGAGGTTCAGTTCAATTGTCTTATGAAAATCGAATTGAATTGATATTGTCATTGCATTTTATCTTTACTAATAAATAATAAAAATAATAAATTGATATTGAAGTTAAAAGTTCATAAAATTGCATTTGTATTAATATTTTGTATTTTTTAGGTCATATAATAACATGCACGTTGCTGAATACATTTTTATTCAATGCTGAGAAAAATAATAGAGCTGCCAAGAAGTCGTAGTCCTTGAAATTGCTCCCCTCTGTATTCTAGAGTTGTAGAAAATCGTCATGGATTACAGTACAGAATAATTATTTCCCTGATTGTCTATGAATTTTATTATCAAAAACCTACCTTAAACACTATCGAAAAAAAATATATTTAGTTAAGTTTCAAAAATTTACATAGGTATACAATTTAATTTTAAAAAAAAAATCTATAAATAAATAAAACCGAAAGTTATTTTCACTTTTCAATAATAAAGGTCCTATGGGGGTGTGACAACAACCTTGCCGAAATCCTAAATTCAATTGTTTGCCATTTATCTTGTTCACGGCCATCAAATTGGCTATAAAACGTGTGTACACAAAACATCCCTGGCCCCTGCAGTGACTTTACATGGGTAGATTTAATAAAACATCTATTGTCAACGAATTGGTTTTTATTTTTGGGTAAACTGATCCCTATAAAACACGTGTAATGTATTATATAAACATAGCTCTTCTATTGAATCCCCGAACACCCGTACTCTTTTGTTAGTTGGTCAAGGTTTCTTATAGAGGATGAAATTCGATTTCCACGATTATCAACGCTTAAAAATGATGACAATTTATCGGATGCCGGATGGTAATTTATTTTATTTTCATAAACGTATTGTCAACATACCATTTAAATAATGCTTAAATATTTTTTTAAGATAAAATGTATTAATTTTTTGTACAATTTAGTTGCATAATACTAAATAATGGTTAAATATATAACAAACATTATTTTTAAAATTTGTATGAAATAATATTAAGAAATATACCGTTCTAATTTTATATTAAAATATATTTAGTAGTCAAACAACTAAGTACAACTAAAAAAGTATTTATTTTATATGGATAAAAATAATAAAATAATACATAGATTAATTTTTAGTTATTTAAAATGACAAATTCACAGAATTTCTTTATTAATTAAAGTCTGAAAAATAAGTTAAATATCATTGAATAAACGTAACTGAATTATGATATAATTTTTTAGTTTTCAAATTTAATGTTAGAAGTTTACAAAATAAACTTTGTATTTTTGATTTCAATAAGATTTTAAACCAACGATGCATTGCAGTAGAGGGGAACCGGTTCATCACAGCTCTATGGACCGTGTCGTTATAAGTTGTCCTTGACATGGTTCCGTTGGATAGATTTTTAAAAAATACAAGCCCTCTCTCTTTTCCATACGTTTCCAGTGGTACCAGTAATAGGTTTTCATTACATACATAATATTTAACGTTATTCTAAAAGAGTTACATATTCAAACTAAAATACGCTCAAACACACCATGCTAAAACCGCATTATTCTAATATATATATATATATATATATATGTGTGTGTGTGTGTGTGTGTGTAATTTTATAATTCAAAATAATGTTTGTATGTTTTAATTTTAAACACAATTATTAATTAATACAGGTCCCTATTTTAAATTATAAATATGAGGTTATAACTTAAATTTGTATGTACAAATAATATGTAGATATACATTTATTTCTTTTATATTTATCAGTATCACTCACATATAGGTACATACTTAATGATAACTTTCATAAAATATTTAAAACCCATTTCTCAGTTTGCATCTATTAATTATCTACCAACCTGCATATTGTAATAGAAATTAAAGTAGATATATCATATATCATATTATAAAAATTGTTTATTTTAAAAAAATAATCAATAGCTAAATATTTATAAAAGTAAAATACTTTCGTAACATAAAAAAGTGCATTAAAAATAAACATATATGGTTTATAATTACAAAAATATAATAATTAATAACCAAATGTTTGATTATAAAATGTAAGTAATATATATGATTATGTGATAATAATATTTAAAAAACTAATATTATTACATAATACAAAATATATTACTATCGTTGCGCACTAATTTCTTACAGACGGCGTTTCGTATAGGCACTGCGATATGCATTACAATTCGCGAGGCAAATTCGCAGATGGCCAATGCCCCTTCAAATTATAAAACAGTACATTATTATTAAAATAGTGTACACGACCATGATCGGACATTGTCAAATAAACAAGGACAAAAAAAAGGAACAATTATATTATACATATACTCGTATATTACAAGAACAAAAACAAACTTGTTTAAAAGTGAAAGTATTCATAATTTAATAATATAATGAATCTGGCTAACCAAAAATCAAGAATTCTGAACATTTATATTAGTGCCTGGATAATTTAGTTAATTTACCAAGGAGTATAACAACTCGAGTCAGCCAATGGAATTTAACTCAAAACTTTCAGCCTAAGATTTTTTTAGAAGGCAATAACCTTTTAGACGTACACGTGTGAAAGTATGCTGTTATAGTCCTACCGCATGTACCACAGACATAAAAACGCCTATTTAAGATGATATAAATATATAATAAGTAACAGTCTCTTATCAGATAAATAAATATTATTTTTAAATTTTCCAAGTTACTGGAAAATATAAACTATGTTAATAATTTATCATTTATTGAAATAGTAAAATTTGAAATCAGAAATTCAAATTACTGTGTAAAGTATAAACTACAAAGCCATTAATAATCACACTAAATTTAGAAAAAATAATAATTTATTATAAATTATAATTAAAAACTAAAACTAACAACCTATAATGAGCCTACAAATATATCATAATATACATAATGCATAATTGTATGAAGAAAAATAATCATAATACACTCTGCGGATGAAAACAAATAAAATTATAACCAATAATGTTATATCGTATGTAGAGTATGGATATTATATATTTATATTATAATAAGTATATAATACAATAAAACAGCTAAAAATGTCATAATTTCATTCCCAAAATTCCGTGATACGTGATAATATTTGGATTTTATTTCCTGAGTATAATATGTACTTATTTAGTTTTTATTTTTGGGGACCCCTGCTCATCGAATTCCTCAACCGGAGCAATATTCTTCGCTGGCTATAAGGTTATTACCCGTGACCGAAAAAATTGAACACGTACTTTTTCCCTGCCTTCCACTGTCCGTGTCCCTTTTATCGGGCGGCATCATCAGTCTTCATTGTTAAAGCGTCGACGGAGCGCTTTCTTTCTTTCATTCTCACACGGGTCAACCAACCCCGGGGATTCTTTAGGTAATTATTACCCATGTGTATCCACCATTCGTCCGGCCGTTATAATATTATGGTCGACTTGCCACTGGGAATAGTAATGACTCTGCGGTTGTAGACGAGGTTTAATGACATTGGCTTTATATACTCCCTCCCCTCTCTCCGACTACATTACCAAAAATGGAAAGAGCAATAAAAATAAGAAATAAAAAACGGTTCTAAATCGAATCTCATGTAACAAAATAATAAAACCGTTTGCATTAAAAATCTTCATTCGATTTCATACAATAATTTAGTTAATAATCAAATATTATTAATTATACCTAATTAATATTTCATAAGATGTGACAAACTTCATTAAAAATACAAAAATATACTTAAATAATTAAAATTAAATTGTAAATGTGTATATCTACCAACTAAAATACCAACATCCATGTAATATGTATAATACCAGCTAATTTGGTAATTCTTATAAATCAACAGCTAGTGAATACTATATTATCATTTTAAAATTCAAAACTATGATAGATACATAATAACGTTTGAAAATATATTTTAACTTAAAGTAGTTTATTGATTCTTCTTATTAATATTATCAAATTTATAATGCCTATTTAGTATATAGATTATTAGTGTAACGTTATTGTTTTACAGTTAATTTCAAAATAGTTGTTTTTTTTTTTTAATATAATTATTTGAAATATTGTCAATTTTAACATTCTATTTCAATGAAATGGAAATTATAATTTGTTTTCATAAAATATAGTTTAAAAATAACAAAAAGTAAAGTTAAGTGGGAATGTCGATTGTGAAGTTCCTTCTACGTTCCTTCGGTCCTCGGAGAAATTAGTGGTTTATTATACTTAAGATTTGAATGCAATGATATTGCATTAGAAAATAAGATTCTCAGCGAATCTCAATATATTGCAATATATTATACTAATAATCCATTCCAAAATTTAACACGAATGTAAATTACATATGTAAAAATGTAAAATAAATTTCAAATAAAATAGGCTTCTATAAAAAATTTATACCGTATAAATATTTTTGGAAATAATTCAAAGCTCTATATTTAGCCAAAAAACAAACCAATCCTTTTCAAAATTTTACTAAATGTAAATATTACCTATATTAATACTCAAAAAATATTTCAAATTCCTACTAACAAAACTCAATTAATAAACAAAAAATAAAATAAATTAAAATAACAGAAACCGTAATTTTACCAATTTTCCGCTTTTCAAGGAAACATTTTTGAGAAATTCAATAAATGAGTTATTTAAAGTACCAACTAGATGAAATTTGGTACGGAAAATATACCCTATTTGTGGTAATCAGACCATCATTTCTACCCGAAAAAATGTTTTCATGTATCAGAAAAAAAAAATAATAAAAAGCCTATAAAAAAAAATTATCAGTCACGATTTTCAAAATATTTTGTTAAAAATTTAAGTAGTATATTATTAGGCTTCTGTAAAATTTTCAAATCGATAAACACAAAATTGTAGGTAATATTAATTTTTTTTGGAAAAAAATTCAAAACTATAATTTGGCCAAAAAATCAATCAATTCCTTCCAACATTTTATCACACTTATATATTACAAATGTTAGTACTCAATAAAATTTTTAAGTTCCTGCGATTAAAACTTAATTAGTTATCACGAAATTAAAAATTAAAAATTACGGAAATCATAATTTTGCCGATTTTTTGTCATTTTTTGGTAGTTTTTCTTTTCCTAGGGAAAAAATTTGGAGAAATTTAAAAAATGAGCTTAAGTACCTAGAGGACACGATTTGCTACCGAAAGCATACCCCACTTGTGATAATCAGACAATTATTTCTATCCGAAAAAATGTTTTCATACATAAAAAAAAACCTCATTGTAGAAACAATACATTCCTCGCTCCGCTCAAAATCGAAAAAAAATATCATAATTATTTTATTTTATTAATCCAATTTTAAAAAAACGATGTGTATGAAAGAATAATAATAAATATTCAATAATTTATCGTTATATTGTTAAAGTAACATAGTAACATCCATATTTAATATTATATATACATATATTAGGATGGTTCTTAGTTATAGAAGAAAAAAAAATTAAAATATTAGTGATGTCGCACTCCCCTCCCACCCACTTGACCCAAAAGGGTTGAAAGTTACCAAAAAGAGTTTTAATTTTTTTAATTGAATTCTTAGAATATTACAATAAGCCTGAAAATATACAGAATCTTATTTATAGAAAACTATATTGTACATAAAAAATGTTATAACTAAATTTCTCGTAAATTCATTAGTTTTCAAGAAAAATGAGACAAACTATTAAATAATTCCTTAAACAGCCCTTTAAGTTACTTTTGTACAAGTAAAAATACACACACACATATATATATATATATAAATAATATAACCTGAAGTTAATCAAATTGTAATAATATAAGCTCATAAAATGCAATTTTTAACAATTTACAACAAAATGCGGTATTATAATATACATCATATATAGTATATATATGATATTAAGAGTTGTAATTATATTTAAAACCAATATATTTTTCAAGACAAATAATAATATGATTTGTTTTATAAGTTCCATATAATTATATGGATAATATATAATTATGCTACTATACTAATTTTATTTATACCGTAAAACTTAATATTTTAAATTTTATACAGATATTTTGAAACCATTATATAATATTTCTTCATCGGGTACTAGGTCTTTTAATTATTTGGAAGGCTAATTACTGAAACTCAGACTAATTTTACAATTATATTAAAAGAAGATACGAAAATATAAAAATTGTACAAAATAAAACACTTTGTATATATAACATAGTTGTTAAAATAAGATTGTACTCAAATTAAAACCGGAATTAAATAATATATAGGTTAAAACAGGATGTCTTATAAATTAAATATAATACATATTTAAATGTCGAAAGCTATTAAAAATGTACTATATAAGTACAACACTAATTTAAAGGAATATAGATCACAGAACAGACAACTAATAGTAAGTATTTATTTTGTTTTTTTTAACATACCTATATACATAATGTATTATGTAGTAATTAATAGTTGAATCATTTGACAACTATATTAAAATATAATAATTAGAATTAGAATAAATAAATTACTAATAATTTAAGAAAATGTATATTACTTTTTATTTTAACATTAACAATTTTTATACTATCATATCCATCAATTGTAAAAAATATATAATTGTGATATTAAATTTTTTAGTAGGTACAAATTATTATTACAATAAATCAATTGGCAGCATTTGGGAATAACTAATAGAACAAAAATGTAATGCAGATAACCTACTCCTAGGATGTCACACCTATCATCAGTTCACTATAATTCCGAATAATTGCGTAATTATACTAATTAAATTTAACAATAAAAGAAATGAAATAAAAATATTATAATAAATCATGGTACAATCTTGGCGTATTCATGCAAATTAATCAAATTCCAACAATATCATATAATGTAACTATGAACTTAAATATCCAAGATTATTGTAATCGCTTTGTTATCTTGATAATATTTTAATTTCAAAATTTTAATTAATTTTTTATTATTATTTAGATTTTAATTAATGTTGCGATTTGCTTTTAGAATACGCAAAAGTACCATAATATATTGAACCCAACAATATTCTAGGAAGTACCTACTACTATTCCAACCCCATAAAATTAATTTATAAATAAATGCCTTTTAGAAAAAAATTAATTAATTAAAAATTAAGGCATACCTATAAATAAAATGTATGCTTTTATTTCCAAATAATAAAATAAGTATAAAAATTCAAATATGTTTTTTTAAATAATATCCACGTGTAGTTTTTTGTCCAAAATATACAAATTTCAATAATTAAATAGGTTGCCTCTATATGCATACATCGTACATAATTAATAGACGCAAATCAAATATATGAATGATAATATAACTAATATAAGTTTATAATCATTTATAATATATTATATAGTTATATCTTTGCAGCAATTTTTTTCAATAAAATTATTTAAAATTAAATTTATATTGAAGAATAATATTCAAGATGATAACAACACTTTTAAATAGAAACATTAAAATTGAACGCAATAAATAAACCAAAATGGAAAGCATACCTTATAATTGGAATTTATATTTTACGAAAAATATGTATTTCACTAGGTACTTAACACAAATATAATTTAAAATCACGATCCTATAATCAGTCTATAAATTAAAGGGGTTATTTTTTTTAAATATACCATATTTTGTTTACACCTGCATGGTTTCACCATAGCAAGCCAAACATACACATCATAATCAATGGTTGTCATTTAATAAGATCGTTTAGTCCTATAGACTTGTCAACATAAGATACACAAAAAGAAAACTAATAATTTACAAGGGTACTATTGACAAAACATTTTGTAAAACCAATAATTCGGCAAAAGGGATACCGCCTAACGACATTATTACGGTTGTCCAAACCGGTGAACATAAAGATTTACTGTTTTATTGAGGCGGCGTCCTTGGTTAGCTCGCTTTCTATCCAGACGTAGTCTGAGTGAATAAATCGTTTAGAAATTTCGATTTTATTCTCCCTTTAACATGTAAATAATTTATAGCTAAATTTTTGAACACAATACTCAGGTTTTTTTATGACCCTGTCTGACCCAAAGACCTATATTTATGGAACGAATATTTGAATTGTTATTATTGTCAAGTGTTTTTAGAGATATTCTCAGCACGTGCTACAAAATACTTAAATTGAAGACTTCGACGAGTAATAAAAATGATCACATATGTACAAATACTGTATTAGTATTCTACTAACAATGAACAACTTCATCCCATAATCCTTATAAATTTATTATAATACCTACTATAAATTGTATGCTTTTTATTATTTGTATACTAAAAGGGTTCTTATATGCACTATATTAGGTGTATTGTCAAAATGTTTACTATTCCACTCGAAAACTTTGCATAAAATTATTTCATATTGAAACAGTTTGTCTAATGATGACACGAAGATGTTTCGTATTTTAGGGCTATCCAAAAATAAGTCCGAATTAGGTGAGTTGGCACGACCGTGACACTAATACAAGTTTGCAGGGGAAGGAGGAGCAGAGAGCCCTTGCTGTCCTTGTTTAAGCACATTGTGGCGAATCGTTCATAAGTGGGTCACTAGTCACAATGTTAGCGGCCCTGCTGTGGCCTTGAGCTAATAACCGCGCGCGTTCCTCCGCTGTCTGTGATTAGAATAATAAAAAACAGACAGGCAACAAACAATCAATTAAAACAACGAAAACTGATTTCTTAATAGTATTTATGATCATTACAAACACGTATAGTCAAAGGAATTACATAGTACATACTGCCCCAGCACACATAATTTCTGGACATAACAAATTACATAAAACTTGTATATATTATTTATTTCGACACGTACCTTCAATAAAATTGGGATCATCATCACTCAAATTACTTAAATCCATGCACTTCGAATCTAAAAAAGTGAAAATAAATACCATAATGTTTATTTAAAATAACAGTAATTTAATGGTTAATATTATAATTTCTAAATATTTGTATTTTTTAATATTCTTTACAATATTCTCTTTAAAGATATATTTTAACATTGAGCAACAATTAGTGTAAGTACTTAATTTATGCAATACAAACTACCTATCTCCCAAATCTTGAAAAATTGTAACTATATAAAATAATTAGGTATTAAAATTACCACCAATGAATGTTTGATCATCTTCGCTCAAATTGTTGAGTTCCATGCACTTTTGATCTGAAAATTTAAAAAATGTATTATTAAAATTAAAAAGTTTAACTTCTTAATTAAATTTAAACGAAGTTAATTATACATATTATAATTAGGTATGTTATATTTAAAATTTATAAATTATATACAATAATCCATTTTTAAAATTTAATTAAAATTAAAACGAATCTTGTTTTGAAATTATTAAATTATTTTAACTTATTTATCTCTATTACGTTTATTATAATTATTAAATTATTACAAATATATAACAATTTAAAAATTACTCAATAGTAGTTTATATTATAAAACTATAAAACTATTTAACTACTATTCAGATTCTAATACGCTATAAAATGTTTAATTATCAATAATAATGATATTATTTTTTTGCACACAACATACTGTGTTATCTGTAATACTATACAATAAGTGCGTTGTATAAAAGTAGTATTCTAAAGTTTAGTATTTCTAAATAAGCAGTTACCTCAATTGTGTAATACGTATTTTATTCTTATCGAAATTATTTATAATTTGTATTGAATTGATATTATAATAGTCTATACAATAAAGGTAGGTACAAAATAGGTACCTACATATTATAATATTTGTCTACATAGAATCTAACAAATATTTCAATTTATTATAAGATTTATATTTTATAACCTATATAATATTTGAATAACTATTAACTACTATTTACAAATAATTTAGTATCGCTCAGTGTTATATTATTTACTGATGACAAAACACCAATAATGTGTTGTACTATATATAATAATAGATATTAGATATAGACATATTATAGCAAAATTTAATAATAATTGTACAAGTAGCCCCTAAAATTCCGATATCATATCACTCTACTTTTTCTTAAATTTGACATATTAACGAGCAATGTAATGAAAAACCCCGCGATATTTTGTTCTTTCACGCGCTATGAAAAAAGCAAAATACAAGTAGGGCCACTCACAAAATATCTATTTTCATATGTTTATTAAATCGTTAAAACTCAAATTACTTCTAGTGGGAAATTGGAGATACGCCTTTTATTGTACACTCTTTTGAATGTAATCCAAATGTTTAATATTAAAATTAAATTTAAATTAAAATACTATAAACTACTAGCATTTTTTAATTTTTTTTTTGTAATAATTATTCTAAAAATGTACCTATAAATATAGATAATGTCCGGTTATATGATAAGAAAAGGGTCAATGGTCAACGATTTGGATTAAAAATCAAAACGAATAAAAAATAATAATAAAACGTAAACGTAAAAACAATTTAATTTGTGATACTATTGTGTTTTCGAAATTATTAAAAACAATTTTCTTCTACCTAAAACTGATTAAAATATATATTTAGATATTGAGATATCTTATTATTAAAAGTATAAATGCAGTATATTCGTATACTTTTTTAATCCATAATAATAGTTAACTATAATTATATTTAGCTATAATAACAGTTAGATATAGGATAACTGTGTTCCTAATATAAACATATAAATATACAGACTTCAAAAACAATATTGTGAAAATGGGAATCTGTGTTAGAATGTTATAGTTATTTATAGTAACAAACAAACGGATGTAATTATATATTTTTATAGAATGAACAGGAAAGTATTAATTTAATTATTAATAATGAAAATTACAAAATTAAAAATTGATATCTTATTATTATGTTGGAATAGAAAAATTAAAATATAGTTAGTTGAAAGTTGAAACAACAATAAAATAATTATTTGTTTTATAATATTTATATAGTCCTTGTAATAACAAGTAATATAATAATCAAATTTAAATAACGGTAATTTACATAACTAATTTTTATTAAAACTAAATAAATCAATGAAATTTATAAACAGTGTTCAGAAAAGCATGTTAAAAAAAGCGGGAAGGTCAATTATAGACGTTCCTCCTTCGTCTCTTCGGTCCTCGGAGAAATTAGTGGTTTATTTTAATTAAAGCCCACCGCACACGACACTTGTTTTGATGCTGGTTTCCTTGTGCATGGCAACCGTGCTGGTTTTGGTGATTGAAAATGACGTCACTGCGGGCTTCGTTGCATGAATGCATACTGGATTTTGTGATCCAACTTGTGCTATTTTTCGTGCATGTTTCTTTGATAGATTTGTATATGAACCAATCAGAAGATAGCTCTTATCACGTAGGTAATATTATCACAGAATATTTTTATATTTTATATCATCACTACCACACAACAAGTACACAACGGAATTACTATTTCTAGTTTTAATTATTCTGTGACACAACCATAAACAGGTATTTATATACACAACAATGAACAGTTTAATATGCAGAATTATAAATCTGAAGTGTTCAAATAACTAAATAGAAGCATTAATTGATGCATATAAAGACAAACATATAAAAACTATTAATTTATCATTTGAACCGAACTATATGTCACTAAGATAAGTTATCAGTAATAATTAATGAACCATCTCAAAATCCATCCTAGTAACGCGCTACGTGTGATGCCAACATCGCACGCCGGACCCATAACATAAACCAATTCAATAACCCGCAAAATAACAATCTAGCAATCCAGCAGCAAAACATACGTCGTGTGCACTGGGCTTAACATTTGAATGCAATGATATTGCATTAGAAAATACGATTCTGAGCGAGACTCAGAGGCATACTTGGCAATTTATAATAAGGGGTTCGGATTTGTTTTAGAAGCTTTTGAAGCCGAAACCCTCTTCACCTTTCACCATTTTATAATTTAAAAATCTCAGTCAGAAATATATCATAAACAATAGATCTATTATACTAATAATCCAAAAGTTCCAAAATTTTACCACGTGTGTAAATATAACATTATTCAAAGCAATTTTCAAGTCGGTTCGATCTGAGTTTTCAATTAATTATCACGAAATATAAAAATTTAAAATAACGGAAACCGTAATTTTGCCGATTTTCCGACATTTAGGTAGTATTTCTGCTCCCAAGGAAAAACTTTTCAGAAATTCAAAAAATGAGCTAAATCATTTATAAAGTACCAATTAGATGCAATCTAACGAATCTACCGAAAGCATACCCTCCTTGTAGTAATCTGACCAATATTTCTAACCAAAAAAATGTTTTTAGACAAAAAAATAAAAACATCTTTGTAAAACCAGTAATTCCTCGCTATGCTCAGAATCTAAAATAGTGGAAATGATAAACAATTCATTATTATCAAAATATAATTTGTAATTCAATGTTTTGCTTCTGATCACCTTGTATTATAATATATATTTACACATTAAAATAGATATTTATTGTATACGAAAATGATACAGAAAATTAATAGCCGATTATTAATAACTTTAATATAAATATAATAAAAATATTTAAAGGACATCAAAATTAAAACGCCATGTATTATATTCTTATTTTATATTATATTATTTATTATATATTAATTATTTAAGTATTTTTTAATCATGATATTATATTACCATGCTAATTATATTATTATATTATTTTTATAACCAAATTCATGTATGAAAAACTAATAACACGAAATTGTATTTACAATCCATAAGGTGTTACATTTTAAAGTAAAAAGTTTCTAATTTATTCTATCTTGATACTTATATACTATATAGTTACTGTAATATTTAAACACCGATAATTTCATAATTTTTAATACAGTTTCAAGGCGAATGCTGGAATAACCAGGGGTATTTTATAATGTTAACCTTGAAAGTCATGAAAAAGAATCTTTCGGAAGTCTAGAGAAAAATATGATAATTTGGTAAAATGCAGTAAGTACTCATTTTTATAATATAATAACAGATTTGTCCTTTAATACACATAAACCAAGGTCAGATTTTATTAATATGAAGTGAAGGTATATTAATTACATTTTATTATTAACACACATTTTATACTTTAATTGTAAAAATAACGTTTTCTGAATACAAATTGTCTGGAAAAATGAGTACTTACTACATAATCAATTAGAACTTATAGAAACCCAAATATTGGACGTCATTCATAAATTAGTTATAAGTTAATAATAATATGAGCAATTCGTAATTATGTGGGTCATACAAAAAGGTGGGAAACTTATATGGTGCACACCCGGGAATGACTTCACGATTATACCTTCGAGGTCAACAGCAATGAGATAACGCCGGAATAATATACATTGCTGATAATATACAAAATAAATAGACGTTTTTAAAATAAAATATTATATTTATATATTATAACGCTCACGTAAGTATTATGTCGGTCCGACAAGTGGGCCAATGTCAGATACAGCAAGTATGTCAGTAGGTCAAACGCGAATCTTAACGAGATCACAACACAATATTACGCGTTACAAATAGTATATAGGTATACATAATACACATTATAATATACATAACATATTACACTTTCATTTTCGTCGCATTATTATTCGCATGCGCGTGCTGAAGAAAAAACTGCGGGATATTGAGTCACCGACAAATATTAAACTATTGTGTTGATTAAATTATGATATTATGCATTATTCTGTTAGCGCCATGTAAATTCTGTAAAATATTTATGTTACATCAATAATTGAATATTAAAATTCTATCATTGCTATTTGATATTTGATTATAGTAAAATTTTATTGTTGACTTAAGAAAAATTACTTTCACCCTCTCCCCATAAATAAGGGCATGTGAAAGTTGTAATGACTTAGACTTGTAATTTGTAAATTTTAATTGTCCTTAGAAATTAAATTACCATATTTTGCATAATTATTTATTAAATATATAACTTATTGCATAGATACCTAGGTAATTATAATTTTTTCAAATAATAGAAGTATTTGGTATACACATTATATTATAGTTTATGTATAATTAATGAATAACTAAACAGGCAATACACCGAAACATGTATAGAATTTATAAAAGTAAACAATATAAAATCAACATATATTACTATGTATCAGTTTTAAATTTTAATCAATAAATTATTTCCTGATTTATATTATATTCGTAGTTCAGTTCTATTTCAATTATTTTTAATATTTACAATCAATCAATATTAGTTAATATTAAATAATGGACATTCTACAAATGTTATCATTTATACATATAAATGCTAAAAGTAATTTGAACGAAATCATCACTAATGAATCTATTTTAAGATTACCCTAATTATATAAAAAGTCAAAACTTTCCAAGACTGAAAATGCCTAAACACAATAGTTTTATATCGTACATGTTTTTTACTATTTAAGTTCTCTAAAAATCATAGGCCAAAATAATAAAATGTCCAATTTTCAATACAATACAAAATATAATATTATGTTACTCATTAAAAAAATGATATTTATCAATTTATGAATAAAAAAAAACAATGTCCATCAGGCGTGTAGACATCTGCAGTTTAAGCATAAAATTAATCCAGCCCATTTTCCAAATTGTCTATTATTATAATATAATATCAATTATTACTATATCATACCTAGTTATTTTTTTCAGTAACAATGTGGTAACTCGTTATTAAATTTTGATAGTAATGATTGAGTTACTACGTTATAAATTTAAAGGTAACATTACAAAATAACACGTTACGCATTATATTTTACATAGACCATCATCAAATACGCAATAAAAAAAAGTGGGAAGGTCGATTTTGGATGTTCCTCTTTCTTCTCTTCGGTCCTCGGAGAAATTAGTGATTAATATTATAATTAAGATTTCAATGCAATGATATTGTATTAGAAAATACAATTCTGAGCGAAACTCAATAAAATACAATATATTATACTGATATAGGTCGTTTCATAAGTTTACCCCCATCTGTAAACTATCTAAGAGAAAACTAAAAAAAAAATTAATATACCTACGTTCAAAATTGCATTAATTAATTATCATGAAAAAACTAAATTTCATCAAAATTACGATTTCCAGATTCTGAGTACGTCTATGATGTTCGTAATTTTGATTTAAATACAAAATTAGATACACAACAATAAAACAATGCATATTGCCTGCCTTGGGAGGGGAAAAACTATCAAAAAATGGAGGAAAATCGGTCAATTTACGGTTTCTGTTATTATTTTAAATTTCTTTAGTATTAACATAGGTAATATACAAGCGTGTTACAATTTTAGAAAGGATTAGTTGATTATTTGGCCAAGTATAGAACTTTAAACTTTTTTCCAAAAATGTTTAATATTTCCGGTAATTTTTGGTTTATCGCTTTGAAAATTTTATTGAAGTCTAATCATATACTACTTAATCTATTTACAAAATATTTTAAAAATCGTGACGGACAATTTTTTTAATAAGCTTCTAAAATTTGAATATTTTTAGTAGAATTGAATATTATGTATATATGTATATATTTTTTTTTGATGTATGAAAACATTTTTTTCGGATAGAAATAATGGGCCGATTACCACAAGTAGAGTATGCTTTCGGTTGCAAATCGTGTCTAGTTGGTACTTTATTGAGCTCATTTTTCGAATTTCTCAAAAGTTTTTCCTTGGGAGGCGAAAAACTCCAAAAAAATTGTGGAAAATCGGCAAAATTACGATTTCTGTTATTTTAAATTTTTTAATTTCATGATAACTAATTGAGTTTTCATCTTAGGGACTTGAAAATTTTTTTGAGTATTAACATAGGTAGTATATAAGTGAGGTATAATTTTGAAATTAATTATTAGTATAGTGTATTATAATATATTGAGTTTCGCTCAGAATCGTATTTTCTAATGCAATATTATTGCATTCAAATCTTAATTATAATAAACCACTAATTTCTCCGAGTACCGAAGGGACAAAGGAGGAACGCCTAAAATCTACATTTCCACTTTTTTTTTTAATAATTATTTTATTCAATATATTAATTAAATCAAATTGAATTAATTAAATTATATTTATAAATATATTGTATCATGGATCCCCAACAAATTCATTTAATAATATTGAGTAGCTAATTTTTAAATATGTTATAGACTATAATAACTTTTATACATAAATTTATACATGAATATTACGTAAATAATATCATAATATACCGATATAAGTACTATAAACAAAGTTTGATATGAATATTTTTTTTTTTTAAGAGCAATTAGAAACTATTTTTATTTAGATAATTTTGAAAAAAATAAATATAATTTAATTATTATAAAAAAAATCGTATTTATAAATCTATTTAATTTATCTTAATACATATGGTTTGAAATACTCAAATACATAATTTTTTTAGTCTATAAAATTTTTAATAAAAATTCTTATATTTGTATATTTTTCCAATAACTAAAAAGTATTCATTTTCGAAGTATAACAAAATAATCAATAAATCATATTTAAAAGAATATTTAATAAAATATATTTATTATTTTATGTACATAATGATAGTTAGATAATACAGCAAAATATATAATCAATTCCTATATTATAAGCTTCAGTGATTCATTGTATTTTAAGATTGATATTTTATATACCCACCTAATTGTTAATAATTTAAATTTGAATATTGAAAATCGGCATCAGAAAAATAGTTTTAAAAAACTTCAATATGTTTGAAAACAAATGAAAACAATTATAAATTATTAAACATATTAAATATGGAATGTAATGTATGATTTAAAAAAAAAAGTTTCTATAGCTCTTAAAGTCAAAACGTAAAATATAAGAAGCCATCCGTATTTGAAAGCAATAATAAATCATCAAATTTAAAAGAACTATTCTAGGCGAAACATAAAGTCATATAAACTCATTATACAACATTATCTTAAATCCACATTTTTTAAATATAAGTAGTAGCGAGTGTAATCGGCGAATAACATAATATTTTAAACGTTGTAAAATGTATGGATATGAAAAATTAGGTTAGTAAAAATTACTTTATACAAATTTACAAGAAAAAGTATATGCAGTTGAATAAACATTTTAATAAGCATGTATTATATTTTCACTATTTTCAGGCCAGCATTATTTAAATTTAAAATGTTATCAAACATTAACTATAAAAAATGTAATATGTAGAAAATTATAAAAGTATTGTATTTAATCAGAAAAAAGTCAAATATTTTTTTAAATTATTCTACATTTGTAACATAATATAATAAAAGATAAATAACCAAACAAAATCCAAGCGGTTGATATAATTATTCTTTAATTTATAATAAAATAAAACCATAATTAAATTGATATAATTGATGTTATTAAACGTTAAAACATCAATTTTACATTTAATTTAAACTTTAATCAAATGCGAGTATCAATTTTTGAGATACTTTTTATATACAATTTAAGATTATGTTAAAAATGTTATATTAAAAAAAATTACATATTTAAGAAAATGATCGAAATTCATACTTTAAAAGCTTTTATAAATGATGACTGACAATTTTGGAAATATTAATTTTAAGTAGGAAACAAATGATTGGGCTTGTTTTAAATTTATAGATCTTAAAAACCAAACTTACAAATATCCAAAATACTTTTTAGACTAAAAATAATTATAATTATTTCGTTTATTATTAATTATTATTATTTTATCATTTTTGGATAGTTTTTCCTAAGATTACAATTGGTAAATTCGAAAATGAGCTAAATAAAATACTAACTAGACAAAATTATTTATCAGACTACTATTTATACCAAAATAAATGTTTTCATGCGTCAAAATTAAAAAAATCACAAATAGGAACCAACAGTTTTTCAAAATTTAAAATCTAATACTATATAAGTATATACTATTAAGTAATAACATAATACAAAACAATTATACTAGATTACATGAATATTTTTCTAGAAACAATCAAATATAAATTTATTTTGAAAATATGAAATGCTTAATATTATATTCCAACAAATAATTTAAACAATATACCATTAATTAAACAAATATACAGCTATTTTTTAAATCCGAAATTATTTATACTTTTCAGAACATTTAATAGTAATCGTTTACTAATAATAATTTCTATAAAATACAATTTACGATACATATATACACTAAACTATAATATAATAAATTATTTAAAATAATTCAGAAGGCTACTACCTAAACAGTTTGTTTATATTACAAATAACTTTAAACTAAAAAAAAAACTTAAAATAAGTAATTAATATAAGTTTAATAAACAAAACTAAAATATTATCAACTTCAGATTAATATCATATATTTAGATATATTTGATCTATTAAAAACTATTAGAAATATTAATAAATATTTAACAATGCATTACAAATCATTACTAAAATAATGTAAATTGTCCAAATTTATATTATGGTTATAATTTATTTTATTTTAAATTCACAGCTATTATTTATTAATATACTTAATAACATACTTGAACCTGGTATATATGTACACTGTGCAGTGAAGATATTGGTGTAACGATAGAAGAGTTGCGACAAAATCTTTGTTGCTAATGACCCGATTAGAGGGATGATATGAGGCCGAAACTAGGCCGCTTACCCGAGTTCACAACCAGGGAGGAAAAAACCCGGGACGTAAAATAGGACTCGAAAGATACACATGCGATTGCGTGAAATTGTGGGCGGGAATGCGTGACCCCGTGAACAGAAATAGGTCGACCTGATGAGAATACGGCTTTCAAATATTGAAAACTAAAGTAATATCCCAGTCGATCAAAATACCTAGGTCATTTATGTCATCCATATTATCCAGCAACACAGGACAACATATCATATTATGGAACATAGACTATTGTCATTATTCATTATGTATATTTTTAACTAGCAACATAACTACATAAATATTATTTATAGTAAAAATTAAAATTAGATAAATTAATATAAATATACCATAGATACTTAATTTATCTAATATTAATAAAAATATAAATGTTTATATTATATCACTATTCTTGTATATAAAAATAATTGATTAAAACATTTAGGATGTAATAATTATTATCCTAAGTGAGATAATAATATGTTGTTATGCATTTTACATACAATTTTTTTTATCGAGATTAATATAATATGAACAAACAAATTTTTTTATTAAATAGGTACATTTTAAAAGACATTTCTTAAAAAATCTACATAATATGCCATACGTTTAAATATCAATAATTTAAATACACTTACGTCACTACCTAAACTAAAAATTTTAACGTTACAATGCAATGTGTTAATGAAAAATTAATATATTGCTGTTTAATATGATTATTAATTATTATGGTATCCTTATTTTATACAAACATTTCGATTATTTGTCTTTTGTTATTTTATAAACTAGGTAATATAACAAAATCAAACGGTTTTTAAGTATATAATACAATATAATTAGATTATAAACAATTTTAATTCATAGACATATTTTTTTAAAAAAAATCAAGCCTATCCATCTGATATTTTCGATATATTTTGTATACAGCTGTGCAATAAAACTTGAGTTAAAATTTTAGATAAAAGTATTAAAAATATAAATTTTAATATTATAAAAAATTGAAAAAATTAAGAATTTTAATCAAACTTCAAACTTTAATAAAATAATTGTGACTTAAGATTTTCGACGTAAATATTTGAACTAATTTATTTAGATGAAATCAACATACTTATTAATTATGGTTAAGGTTAAATTAAATTTTCAAATTTTTAAAATTAGATTACAAATTTCCAAAAATGTTATACTATTATATTATATGTTAAAAATGTTTCATATAAACTTTATAAAATTTCATAAATTATGTAAAATACAAGATAAATACTAATATAGAAACATTCAAAGAAATTATAAATCTTTAATCATTTTATTTTATCATAAAATACGATAACTACAATCATTTTCGCTATGTAAAAATTGATTGTGGACTTTGATAATAACATGAAAAATATGAAAACCGTGGACAAATTGTATTATCACAAGAAGTACCTAATAAAATTACCTATGTCAAACCTCGAACATTATAATAAACAAATACATTTACATTTATTAATAATACAAATTTTTTTATAATACTATATCCATTACTTAATGTAACTAATAAAATCTTAAAACTACAATTAAAAACACAAATTACATAGAAAAATATTAAATTATCAAAATTGTATTATAAACTTTTATTTATTTTATTTTCGTTTTCTATTCAGGCTTCATAAAATGTATTTTGTTAACTTCTTTTTAAAACAATTTTGAAACATTTTATTTTAGACGTACAACGTGATCGAGGTATGACAATAAAAAGTACCCGTTTACTGTAGTTATCAACAAAATAATTTACGTTCCAAAAATCCAAATACATGTTTTTGGAAACTGAAATTAAATAATTTTGTTTTCGCTCGACTTTTCGAATATTTTAATTGTACACATCTTGATTTCGCGATATATATTTTGTTTACATAATGTTTAATATAGCTACTGATAAAACTTTATAAAATTAACCAATATTTAACAGACCATTATAATATAAGTTATATGTATTAATTCATAGTTTAACCTTTACTATAAACTCATAGCTTGGTCAATTGTAATCCGGATGCATCCAATAATAATCAATCCTATCCGTTCTTAGATCAGTAGGGGAAATTCATAAACGTGCCAACTGTTATGGGTCAACAATTCAAACATTATATATTTTATTAAGTCTGCATTTACCAATGGTCAAAAATAAGTTTTTTTTCCAATACATCTAGTATTCATTTTATTTCAATTGAAAGACATTGTTTGAACATACAACTAAAATGTTCAAATAAATTAAAAATAAAACTAGTCGTATGTACATAAAATAACAAATCCTAGTAAAAAAATATAATTTTATTATCTATTTGTTATTTTAAATATAATATTTAAAAACTTTAATTTAATTCGATTAGATTCCGTGTTTAAAAATATTAAAACTTTCTAAATAAATATGATTAATATTATTATGAATTTAAGTCTTATATTCAATTTATCTTAAATGTTCTAGTCTTGACAATATTTTAAAATCCAAATGTGCCTTTTTTTAAATTTAAGTATTATTTTACTTTTACAAACTATATTTAAATATTAGACATTACAATATGTATGTAGAGTTAATTTCCTTCAACATTAGTCATATCTTACAACTTTTCAAGTTAAATAAAGATCACAATATTTTTTTTAATAATAGCCAACCGGCGACCGTATACTGTAGGTAATGAATCTAAAATTGTCGTACCTCTACAGACTTTTAAAGAGGGTATGTACATTGTTTGACTGAATGAGATATATAATGATGGTGAAAAGATAGTGTTGAACTATTATTAAGATTTTTAAAAAATCTTATTTATTATCATCGCATTCGAAAAAACAATATAATAATACCTACCGAGTCATAGGTATTCACTTTTATTAATTGAATATAATAAATTCCATTTATAGTTACGTACATGTTGTTGTACATATCACAAATTCATAAAATTTGATTAAATACATAATAAAATAATATGTAAGAATTAATAACCCAAAATAACTGAGATATTTATCATTTAAAATGTATGCTTACATATAAGCACCCTGTATAATGGTAAACAATGAGAATTTACTTTTAGTGAGCAAGATCTATAACATTATCTTGCAATTTAATTATTGCTATTTTACTTTTTTGAAACATTGAATGCTTTGTGGCTGTATTATTATAATACTAATTATGTGTATGTATTTATTTGTGTTTTTATTTTTAATACAATACCTGTGTAATTTGGGACTGTGTTTGTGTTATAAACTCTGTGAACGAATTAAACAACAATGTGGTGCCAACTTGGAGCTCGAACCCACTACCCCGGGATTAGAAGCTCTTCCAAACGAGATACCTTGTATCCGGCCACTATTGTGTGAGCCACAGATAAAGTATGAATTTCAATAAGTACGTTAAGACGAAACACATCGTGTCTTTCAATTGAAGTTCATATATCATCAATAGCCGGACACAAAGAATGAAAGAACATTAAAGCGGCGCATACACTAGATACATTTCATTACGTCACGTCACATTGCGTCTTGGACGCATGACGGAGACGATTATAGATTACTATTTAGCACAAAATTGACGGACGACATACACCACTACAGGAACAATTTCAAATGTAGACATTTAAAATATACGATTAAGAAGATTAAGAATTTCTTCTGGAAGAGCAACACGAAGAAGACAGAAGAAGAAGCATCCAGTATGCGACTTTTCACTATTTCGTCACTTAACCAACATCTTCACTAGGTGTGTGAAAGGTGTACAAATAACAAGGGCGACCAAAATAAGTGCAACTTTAAATTTTATTTCATAAAAATATAAGTCGTGTCCATGAATTTTATTAATAATCAAAAATCAAGACCAACAATCAATATATGTTATGTATCTAAAACATTATATACGTATTATATAGTCGTGCTACAACTATTTATGTATTATTTACTTATGTATCATAATATTCAATATTTATAATATTTGTGCATTTTATATTCCACGATGTAAAAGATAAAAAATTACATAACTGACGTCAGAAATATGAAATTTCCAATAACAGAATTTTTTTTAAAAAATATACCATGATTCAAATATTTAAATAGATATCTTTAAATTTTCAACTTAAAAATAAAATTATTTTTTTTTATTTTTTTTTACTAGACATTTTAAATTTTCAAAATAATAGAGGTATATTATGATAGTCAATTTCCTAAATAATAATTATTTTAATAAACTACATTAAAAAGTAAACAGGTCAATTTTAAATGTTCCTCCTTCATCCCTTCGGTCCTCAGAGAAATTAGTGGTTTATTATAATAAAATTTAAATGCAATTATATTGCATTAGAAAATACGATTCTGAGCGAAACTCAATATAATATAATATATTACACATAGTACAATATATTATACTGATATAGGTCGTTCCTTAAGTTTACCACATGTGTTAACTACCTAGGAGAAAACTCAAAAAAAATGTAATATACCTACGTTCAAAATTGCATTAGTTATAGTGAAAAATCTAAATTTTATCAAAATTATGATTTCCATCAATTTTGCCCATATTACGCCTTTTTTATAGTTTTTCTTCTTCTGGGGAAAAATTCGAAAAATGAGCTATATAAAGTATCAACTAAACTCAATTTGCTACTGAAAGCATATACCCTATTAATGGTAATCGGACCATAATTTGTACCGGAAAATGTGTTGTCACACAAAAAAAAAAATATATATCATAATATTCAATTCTACTAAATTTTTGATTTAGTAATAGAGTAGGCTGCTATAAAAAAAATTAAACCATTAAACCAAAAATTGTAGGAAATATTAAATATTTTTGGAAAAAAGTTCAAAGATCAATACTTAGTCAGAAAATCAACCAATCGTTTCCAAATTTTTTTTCTATAATGTAGAACACTTATGTTCTAAAAAAAAGTTTCAATTCCCTATGATCAAAACCTAATTAGTTATCATGAAATAAAATAATTAAAATAACGAAACCATTATTTTGCTGATTTTAAGGAATTTTAACTTTAAAAGCTTATAAAAATATTTTCATTCACGATTTTCAAAATATTTTGTAAAAAGATTAAGTAGTATATGATTAAACTTCGATAAAATTTTCAAACCGATAAATTGGAAATTTCAGAAAATATTAAACATTTGTAGAAATAATTTCAAAGCTCTATACTTAGTCAGAAAATTAACCAATCATTTCATTTTAGATTCTCAACGGAGCGAGGAATGTATTGTTTATGCAAAGATTTTTTTTTTTTATGTACAAAAACATTTTTTCGGGTAGAAATAATGGTCCGATTACCACAAATAGTGTATGCTTTTGGTAGAAAATCGTATCATCTTGATACTTTATTAAGCTCAGTTTTCGAATTCCTCTATGGTTTTTTCCCAGGAAAAGAAAAACTACCAAAAATTGGCAAAATTACGATTTCCGTAATTTTTCATTCTATTATTCATTAATTTTTGATCGTAGGGGTTTGAAATTTATTTTCAATATTTACATATGTAATTTACACTCATGGTAAAATTTTGGAGTGGATTAATATAATATACTGTAATATTTAGATATTCGCTCTGAATCGTATTTTCTAATGTAATGCCATTGCATTCAAATCTTAATAATTATTATAAACCACTATTTTCTCCGAGAACTGAAAGAACGAAGGAGGAACATTTTAAATTGACGTTCTCGTTTTTTTTAATAATACAGTGTGTTTCTGGAGGATTTGACGAACTCTGGTTTCATGCAATATTTTATAATTATTTTATTTTATTATTTCAGTATTTCGCCGCTTTAATTATGGTACACTAGTTTTTATTTTTAAATAAAAAAATTTAAAAATTTAAATCTATGTATTTGTTTATTTGTAGATTTAAATTAAAAAAAAATATTATTTGACATCAAATGAGAATTTTTAATGTGTTTTCATTTATTTTAAAGGATTTGAAGTTTATAATAATAATTTATTGGTGCTAACATTAGGGTTCAGTATCAATAAACATACGTATTTTAAAATATATTTTCATAAACTTCAAAATACCATTCAAAATAATTGAAAACATATAAGAAAATTTGAAACCAATATTTTTCTTAATTTTTTTTTACTTTAAAATAAAAATAAAAACGATTGTGCCAGAATTGTATCGCTGGAGATTAGAAATAATTTTAATTATTGCATAGGACCAGAGTTCCTCATATTTCATTTGTCAACTATTCCATGCACATCCCATTTATCTTACTATACTTTTACGTTGATCCTAAGCAAAAATGCCGTAAGTAAATAATGCCTAGTAAATGTTTATTAGAATTCCTATAAATTATTTATTATTTAATCGCATACAATTATTTTAGTCAGTTTAAATAGGAAAATTATAATTCCATATATAGAATATAATATAATTGTCGTGATATTGGTTGTTGTTAAAAAAATAAATAGTTTAGAAAAAGTACATATAAATATTTAGTGCATCTACAATCAAGTTCTTGTGCCTTATTTACGTTTAGGAAAACTGAACCGAGTTGCTAAAAAACGCCGAGTCATTATAAATTAATTACTAAGATTAAGTGCTGTATCTTCAGCAATATTTACGGCGTTTTTCTTAAGAAACGTGACCATTATATTTTTGGATCATTTACGGAAACTGATTAAATATATTACTTATATTATTTTTATTATGAAATATTTTAGACTTACGGTAAGTTCAATTAATAGAGCAGAATTTAACATAATTTATGTAAAGGTTTCACATTATAATCATGTATTTTGGTTTTAAGTATTGAATTCTCGGTTCCGAGGATAGTATGTATAGAGTAACTATCGTACTCATAAATCGTACGCATCGTATTTCATAAAATACGTAAATGTTTACAATTTACTTACTTACGTTATACTAAGCATACATAAAAGCGTTTAACGTACGTCACTCCCTCAACATTTTTTTTTTATTAGTAACTACTGAGAAATATTACTACCTAATATATCAATATAATATATATTTAGAAAATTATTGAATACTGACTTGATAGGTATAAAATTACATGTCTTTTAAAACCTATTTGCTAATAGGTACATATTACAAATTATAATCAAATTTTTTGACTATGTCTTCAATATAATATGTTACATATTTAGAGGAATAACATTAAATTTTTCAGATGTTTTTAGTTTTAGAAAACATGTTTTAAAACAACGTATTGATTTAAAATTATCGAAGTTTTAAAAAGTGACTTTTATTAAATTGAAAATATTGAGCAATGAATATAAAAATAAAAGTATTTTAATTTTGTCAAAACTCGTTTTAGTTTCATAGTTATTTATGAAAGATGAGATAAGAATTAAAAAGCTTCTGCAGCTTTTTATTGCTAATCTAACCTAAACTACCATATTTTATATTAATTACGGACTCTTTAACGGTACAATTACTTAAAGTCTATACGGTACAACCTAGTACCTATTACACCAAGGACACGCAGTTAAAGAGTGAATCTTGAAAATTGAAAGTAGCTCGCAAACAGAAGGTGAAAACATAATATTGCATAATAGAATAATACTCCAGGGGTATTCCATCCAGCCACTTCCAGTGATTCTATACGTAGTACAATTTTATTATATAATAATGAGTGACACAAACACCACCACTACAACATCGAACAACCATGTACGCGTATCAGGTAGAAATGTATTTTTCCCTCCACCTGTCATATCCCCACTATGAAACAAATTTCCCCCCCCCCATCTTGATTAGACTATTCAAGTAAACGACGGTATCAAACACGCACCCAGATTCCATCAGCGATGACGCCGTGGACCCAAAATAGCTAATTACCGTGTCGACACAGTCAAGGCTCTTATCGTACATGAACTTGACCAATAAGGTTACTTATACCACTCTATACTATCGTCTATAACAGGTGCTGCGGAGTTTTATCTACCGCCATCCGCCGCGGAGTGCGATAAGTATCGACGCGCGCGGCGAACACAACGTTTCTCGCTCTACGGTACCGGCACCGATCACCATCGCCATCAGGGTTGCAATAAAATGATAACAATTATCTAACGGTGATGGATGAAAGAGAAAGTATTTTGCGAACCCGTCACCACACGCGTAGAAAAACCCGGACGTCCGGTGACGCGTTCATCCGTACTTAAAAATAAAACTTAAATTTATGTAATACACACACAATATTACACATTAGGTATATAAAAGCATAATATTATATAAGAAAAATGCATTTTAAAAGGCTAAAACAATACTACCTATATTATTATGATATAATGGAATAAAGCGTCTCACCTGCTATGTTGCTGTCTGAATATGATGACTTCGGTGTTTTCTGTACAATTTGTTCCAGTTCTACGTCGTCATGCTGTTGTCTGGCCGACGGTCCAGCGGCTGTTACGTCGACCACCGTGTGGTCACCATCATTATCATCATTTTCCATTTTGAACGCGATCATTACCACCCGTTCGGCGGCCGCCGCTGCTGCCTCTATGACAGCGACGGAATCGTCACCACCACCGCCACTGTCACCACTATCATTGCTGCTACCTCCGCCGTTCTCGTCACCCGCCATAGCACCCGACGTCGTGTATTCCGACAATTGCGTCGTCATGCTGTTTGGTTCTCGGCATTTCCGACGATCAGCAACAGCAATGTAGGTCGGTAGGCCATCACTTGCACTTGTTTATCACCGCAATCATCAGACATATAATAACAATGATGATGAGGATGATGATGTATCGTATATCATATACATAGATAGATATTAAAAAATATAATATTTTAACATAATCACTTTAACACAGCACACAGGACGACAACCGTGCGGACAACGGATAGTATATTATTGTAATGTAAAAATTATTAACGTGTGCGTACACGTCGGCGGTGAAAATTTATGGTCAGATAATTATGTGATAGAAATAGACGACAACAACGACGACGACGTAGACAAGATACGAAGGGATGCGACCAATTTGATGGACGGACGTATTTTAATATTTTTGCACGAGGGGAAAGATAAAAAAAAGTGAAAATGAATAATTTGGTTTGCGAACAAAAAAAAAAAACAAAAAAACAATAATAACACTCTAGGACCACTTATGTTTTACACAGGCTTGCCGTCTTGACGATCCTTTTGGAAAGTAGGTCATCCAACGTGAATCATTGATGACAAAAAATGCTAAAACGCTAAATAGCATCGCCGAATTATAATTAAATGTCCAAAATAAATTTTTATATAAATTATTTACAAAAATATATTATTAAAATAAATAAATTCGACAATAATCGTAATTTTCCATTCTTCGTCACGGAACTATGACATCCATACTGTTGTTTCCATTGGTATATTGAATCTACGTTCAGTCTATTGGTAACACTGTAATTATATTCATATCGTTATCAACTAAAGACTTAGTTTTTTTATTAAAGCTTCTAAAAAATATGTAATTGTATTGTGAAATAAAAGCAAAGCGAATGAATTTAATAATTTAAATTTATAGATATTAAGGACCTACTTATTTAAGGCAATACTAATAATATGGCAGTTTCTGCAACATTACAGGTAAACATTATATTACATGGCACATTAATTATATTTAGAAACATACAGTATTTACAACCAAATTATCAAGTAATTATTAAAGATTGTTATAAATTATTATACTAAACCTTAACTAATTACATATAAAAAGTAAGTTTAGATATATTTGACATTCAACGAATCATTCAATAAACCTAACATTTTTTATAAACTTTGCAAAAATTATAATATAATTCAGTTAGATATTGATTTTGTATATTGAATTAACTATGAATAAAATGTATTCAATTATTTTAGAAAGCAATTGATTTAGTAACTAAAGCAACTGAAGAAGATCGTAATAAAAATTATGAAGAAGCTCTTAAGTTATATGAAAGTGGAATTGAATATTTTTTACATGCTCTTAAATGTAAGTTGTATTTTATGAAATTTGTAAAAATAAAAATGTATTTAAAATAATATTGTAAATAAATTATACAGATGAAACTCAAGGTGACAAAGCAAAAGATAGCATACGAGGTCGTTGTACACAATATTTAGAAAGAGCTGAAAAACTTAAGGACTATTTAAAAAATGGAAAAAATAAAAAGAAACCAGTTAAAGCTGGAGAATCTCATTCTAAGTAAGTTTATCAACAGTCTATAATACAAAAGGTAAATTATATATTATATTGTTAATTAATTAAAGAAATGATGACAAGAAAAACGACAGTGATGATGATGGAGATGACCCTGAAGCAAAAAAACTACAAAATAAATTAGAAGGAGCTATAGTAGTAGAAAAGCCTTGTGTTAAATGGTCAGATATTGCTGGTTTGGAAGGAGCAAAAGAAGCCCTTAAAGAAGCAGTCATACTTCCTATAAAATTCCCTCATCTATTTACTGGCAAGAGAATCCCTTGGAAAGGAATACTTTTATTTGGGGTAAAATATATTTGTATATTATTATAATCAGGGGCGGCATGATCAGTGTTATAATTACGCAATTGTGTTATTTGAAATTGGGGTGGGTGGGTCATGTTAGAACATTGTGTTATCACCCTAAATACCAAATTGATTTCACACCAAATACCTCGGCATAACATTGAATCGCACTCTCCTTCAAAATTCACCTCGGAAATACCGCTGCCAAACAGCTCCAGAAACAATATAATATGTAAACTCTGCAGTACATCCTGGGGTGTTCGGCTCACACACTGCGATGCTCGGCTCTTAGTCTGGTTTACCCAGTAGCTGAATACTGTGCATCCGTATGGCTAAACAGCCATCATGTGGCAAAAGTAGACACCCAACTCAATACTACCACGAGACTAATATCTGATACAATAAAATCAACACCTACCCACTAGCTCTCAACATTAACAATTGCCCCCCTAGTACTTTGCAGAGTTAACGCCTTAGTTAAAGAGTTCTCAAAAATAAATTTCAATGACGAACTGCCCATTAATAATTTTATTGATGATGCGACCAAACCACGATTGAAATCTAGAAACCCCTCATCGAAAACAGCTAATGACCTAATCAACACAAACTTCGATATGATGATGAACTAGAAACAAACATGGACAGCCACGGTAGAGAACGATAACATCCTAGGTAACATATCACTAGGACATATACTAGGGCAATCTGTGTTACATACTTAGTAGAATACGAACTTCACATGGTAAATGTGCATATTTCTTGCACAAATGGGGCCTGAAAAACTCACCAGATATGACTGTGGAGCGGAGAAGCAGACCATCTAGTTTATAAATTTTGTATGTCCTATTCACATCTATTGAGGTCCCACAATCGACTGTCTCACAATCCCTCCCACATTTATTAAAGAGCTAGATGAATTTGAACTTAAACTCTAATACCAATTTTACTGATTTGTTACCTTATTAATATTACTCACTGTTACCCATACTACTAAGTACCCTATTTTTTGTTTAATTTTAATTTTATTCATTTATTATACACCAATTCAATTTACTATATGTTACCTTATTATAATTAGTCTAATGCATGTAATCATAAACCATACGCTAAATAAATTATGTTATGAATTATGATTATTGTTATTAGTTATAATTTAACACTGTTAAATATAGAGTATAAGAACAAAATTGTCAATAAAATTAGTTTAAAAATGTGTTGGATCGTTAAAAAATAAATTTCACGCCGTCACTGATTATAATTACTAAATTACATTAATATAAATTAATGTTAGATTGTTTTGTTAGCCACCAGGAACTGGTAAATCATATTTAGCTAAAGCAGTTGCAACCGAAGCTAATAATTCTACATTTTTTTCCGTTTCATCTTCTGATCTTGTATCAAAGTGGCTAGGCGAGTCTGAAAAACTTGTCAAAAATTTATTTGAATTAGCTAGACAACATAAACCAAGCATTATTTTTATTGATGAAGTGGATTCACTGTGTTCTTCACGTTCAGACAATGAATCAGAATCTGCTCGACGAATCAAGACAGAATTTTTAGTACAAATGCAAGGTAATATCAGTATAACACATTTTATTCAATTATTATATTTGTTTTATTTTTATAGGAGTTGGTACTGATAATGAAGGTATTCTTGTCCTGGGAGCAACTAACATTCCTTGGGTTCTTGATGCTGCTATACGGAGACGTTTTGAGAAACGTATTTACATACCATTGCCAGAAGAACATGCTCGGTTGTTAATGTTAAAACAAAATTTAGGCAACACCTATCATATACTAACTGAAATAGATCTTAAAACATTGGCAACTAAAACTGAAGGGTATTTATTTTGTATTAAACTAATTATTGTAGTATCAGATTCATAAAAAATTAAACCAACATTTTATATTATGCATATAATAGATATTCAGGAGCAGATATCAGTATTGTTGTAAGAGATGCTTTAATGCAACCAGTACGTAAAGTACAAACAGCCACACATTTTAAACGAATATCAGGTCCTAGCCGGTCAGATCAAAATATAATTGTAAATGACTTGCTAACACCATGTTCTCCGGGTAGTCCTGGTGCAGTAGAAATGTCATTTATGGATGTCCCTAGTGATAAACTTCTTGAACCACCCGTATCAATGGTAAGTTATTGATTGTTTTTTTATTTGTATTTTACTTATGTAATATGTTTTTAAAGAGTGATATGTTACGGTCTTTGGCTACATCCAAACCTACAGTGAATGATGACGATATGAAAAAATTGGATAAATTTACAATGGATTTTGGTCAAGAAGGGTAAATCAGGAGTCAAAATACAAATTAAGGTGATGATAATGGTTGAATTTTTAACCAATTTTTCCAATGGATCAATACGTGATTTTTTTTACATATATATATATATATATATACATAATAAAATTAATATGCCCAACTTTGTATCTAATAGATCTAAGTATTATATTATTCTTACGATCTATACATATAATAAATTATTTATTTTTCTTATATTGTTTAGTTGTTTAATAATAAATAATTATAATTTAAAATCATAAATATTTTGTTTATGTAGTTATTTGTCTGTTGAATATATTTTGTCAGTTATTTTGTTTACAACAAATTAGAAACTAAATCTGCTTTGTTGCATGTAATTTAATTTACATAATATGTCATAAAATTATACTTGTAAACATGCATTTAATATTAATAAACAGAAAAATACAAAATCGAACATTTACAAAATATCAGTAAAATGTATTTTATGTATATGTGTTGTCTGAATTTTTTATTTTGAAATCTAATTTGCCTATAAATATACTTATTTTTATACTCTATTCAGTATGTTTGCCAAAACTCGCCCATGCATATCGAGCCGGTTACTCTGTGATAGGTTATAGCAGTGTACAAGTGTACTCATCTCGGCTAATTGTAGAGATGATCATAATAACAATAATTATTGTGTATGTAAAGTTTTCTTGGTGCAGTTATCTATGAGTTAAATACAAAGTCATTATCACTCAAATGTGCCTATTATTATTAATAATAATTAATCTTAATCTTAATCTTTAATCTTATTATTAATCTTACTTTTATTTTGACTTAAGTGCATAGTGCTTGTACTAGTACATTAAATCATAAATATAGTAAGTTTTTTTTTAAATCATAGTTATTTATGTTTAAATTTTTGCTGAATAGTCATAATATAGTACATTGTACGTATTGTATCATATGTAAATTAATGATGTGTTAATACAGCTCACAATTTATATATGTAGTTATGCATTAGTCGACAACACCTAAAATTACTAGGTATTAGCAAATTTGAACGCATTTTAATCTATCCAGTGGGCATATTATATTAAATAGAGTATAGTCACTTTACTCGTCTAACATAAAAATTCTTCTCTCTGATATAGTAATACATATATTTTATGTTACATTTATTTACTGTCTAATACTAAACAATAATCATACAACAAATTCATTATACTAAATAAAAAACAATTTTTATTTTTCATTACATTTCTTTAATACTTGATCAATATTCTAAAAAATATACTTTTAAATTTGACAATTTATAGTATTATAGTGAAAGCTAGTAATGATTAAAAATATTTAATAAAAAAAAAAAAAAAAAAACAATAAATTAAGGTTGTGGATGTCTTAAGAACTCAGTGTTAAAATATACAATAGTAATAGTAATATCATCTCTGTATGACCGAGAAATATTTTTTGGTAAATTTAATAATTGAGATAATTTTGTATGATCAACACCATATTCAGTACCCCCTAATGCACTACGTATTAAATGTGTACATGCATTTGCATCAACTGGTTTTCGTTTTAAACTATTTCGTCTTTGTAAAAGTAAATTATTTATATCACTTAATTTCATGTTTTTCCTAGGTAACTTAAGTGGTGTCAAAGTAACTTTTCCACTCATGTGTTCTCCAACCAAACGAACAACCTAAAATCAAATAAAATTATTTTAAATTAAATTAAATAAAATCAAAGAAATCTATATTACCTGTAATGGAGACATAAAATCCCAGAGACCATCTGTAGCAAGTATAAGAAATTTATCTCTTGGTTGAAGATGATGATGAGCAACTTGAGGTTTAGCAGTTAAATAAGGAGGTGTGTAGTAAAATTCTGGTATTGCATCTTTTCCTACTTTAGGAACAATATATTCAGATAGCATTTCTTTAGACAATTTATAACTATAAATGTAAAATAAGATTATATAAATACATAATACAATATTATATAATATTGATATACTTGTATCTTGAATTTATGTCTTTGGATAATAAAAAAATTAAATCAGTTTCATTACAAATATGAATAATAATTTAATTGTTTAAGATACAAGTATGTAACATTTTTTATAATTTGTGGACTTAAATAATTTCCATTCATACTACTAACATAAAAATTTTAAAAATATTTTTTAAATTAAACTTTTAAAATTGTTTTCATAATTTAATTAAGAATTACATATTAATTTATTTCTAAAATTGTTTATGCAAATAAATTTAAATACTAATTAATAATTATTTAAAATTGCTAAACCTTAAATCTCCAAATGCTCTTAATGGGGCTAACCGACCAAGAAGCCTTTCATATTTTATAACTGTATCTTTTTCATTAGATGGATGTTCAGAAATCACTCTATTAAGTTCATGTAAATTATCAGTATTATGTTCTTCAACCATAACCTAGATATTTAAAAATAAAACTATAATTAGTATATAATTAAAACATTAATCATAATCATAATCTATACCTTAGCTGTCCAGGTATCATCATCTGTATATACACCAACCACTGCTAAACAATCGCCAGCTGAAGCAACATGTAAATGAGGTCCATCTATATGAGCCACACATACTACTGATCCAGACAATCCTACATTCAATGTTAAATCATCAATTACACTATTAGTATTTATTCTTGCTTCATCCATAATATCATCATCTAATTGCAAAAATGCCTTTTCTAATGCATCTTTCATTTTAAATTGATGTTCTTGACGCTCGTTTATTAATTTTAGTACATATGATTTAATACTTTGAGCATATAAAGTTTTTAGTTCCGCAACCAAATCAAATGTTTCATTACGCATTTCAACAAGCTGATTACCAGTTTCCAAATACTCTATTAGTAGTGGCTTAGGTAACAGACTTACACAGATGTAATCAAATAAACGTTTGGAAACTACATGTGAGCAGCTTGCACCTCCATGGCCATCAAAAACTCCAAATAACATACCTAAATAATTTTAAAAAATATTAATATATAATTTATAATTATTTCCATTATAATATTAAATATAAAATAATATTTATTATTAAGAATAATGTATAATACTAACTATTTAAAATGAAAGATATTCAAACACCAAAGAAGATAAATGTAGTTATATGCTAGCCTAACCCACACAATTTTATTTGTGAACTTAAATTTTCTTTTTTGGTTGCATTTAGTTAAGTTACTTTTTATAAATAGGATATCATTTTTTGTAAATGTCCATAAGTTTATTTTCATAACACTAAGCAGTAAGCAGGGCCATTTGATTAAAATGTTTTCCTCAGACAGTTTAAATAAAAAATATACCACAATTTATTATGCAATACCAAGTGCCAAGTGGAATAACAGAAAATATTAAAATGTATTTTATGTTAGTAAGTAACTTCCCAATACACATTGTTCGTAATACCAAAAAGGGTCACTTACTCACTATGCACGTGAGCACAGTTTAAATATAAATATTTCTCGATTTTTTATACGTTTTAATTTCTTGCAATACAATTCTCTAGAACTCCCAGTGTATTCTACAAAACCTAAGGGGGTTATATAATAACAATCACAATGTTTTTACAAATACATGGTTTTGGCATTTGTGTAGTACATGATCTATCATATTATAATAAATATAGTTATATTCTATTTTTATTTTTTTGTGTTCATAAAATATATTAAATTATTGGTAGAGTTTTAGGTTTGTATAATTTTGACATGATGTATTTTTGGATGACTTTTTACAAAGTGACTATCATAATTGGTTACATCTTATAATGAAAATTTGTTTGGCCAAAAATTCACAAAATACAAAGTAGTACATTCAAACTTTAAGAACATTATCTTATTGAAGCATGGTAGAGATCAGCGAATACTTAATAAATGTATTGTACAAAAACTTTGTATTTTGTAATTTTTAAGTTGTTTAACAAAATAGTGATATAACATTAAATTTTTTAATGAGTTTTTGTATATATATATAACACTATTTTTTAATCCGCAGATTACTGTACCGCGGTAGATCACCTGCTACACGAATGTTGTGATTTTCTTATTCCAATTATTGTATATAGTTAATATTTGAAAAATTGTTGTTCAGTTGGAGTTGGGATTCCACCAAATACAAATTATTTTCAAAGGGTGTCAAGGCCATAAAATTTTGGGAACCACTGCTCTAGAATATATTTTATATGTGAAACATAAATACAACCTGAAAAAAAAACCTCTAATATGCTATTTATTATTGAACAAAAATAATTCAAACATACCAACCAGATGTAAGAAGGCATTTTGCTTCAGCACGGGCATCTTCAATGGGGCTATTCGACTCAAGTTGATTCGTTTCATATGCTTTAATAGACCCAAAACTTGGTTCAAATTCATAAATATGTTCTTTAGAACTGAGAATAGCAGTTGCCTATAATTTGAAATATGGAATTAAAACAATACAACATTTTACCTATTATTAGACAAATATACTTCTTGGGGTGTAATTTTTCTAGCTGCAACAGATCTATGTATACATTTTGAATGTAATTGAAATTTAAATATATTTTTAATGCCTAACAAACAAACATTATTACAATAATATTTAAAAAACATGATGCAAATTATCATTTAATGTACAAAAATTTTTTTTAATTAATACATATTTACAATTGATAATTAACTAACGACAACGCAATAAGAAACTTTTTTTTATGGAAATATCCCAACTCCTAAATAATATTAATTTTTATCATTATTATTATAATGTAACTTTATAAGCGTTATCAAGATTTCAAATGACCATAGTGACAGACTGACTTACTGACAGATCACGGTTACGGCATTGTATATTTAATCTATGGTTACGGACTATATAAATTGATTATAGAATAAATTAAAAAGGGAAATACATATTTTTCTTGGATGGTGACACTGAGTAGCATTTAGCTTGTTATCAGTCAAAATTGAGAGTGTCCATTCGATTTTCATCTATTCTGTGGTTATAGATAACCGGACTTTGATAATTTTTAATTTTGTATTTTTCTTATCTTTGTATTTTTGTTAATTTTTATTATAATAACTATTGTGCCCTCTTAATATTCTTATTTAATATTTTCTTAATTTATTATTTACCATAGGTACTTACTATTTAGTATCTAATATTTCATTATTTCATACATTAATTTTACAATTCTAAAACCTGAATCATCCATCTTAAATTTTTATTTAAAGTCTGAATAATAGCGATTTCTTTAAAAATTATTTATTTTGTTCTATATTTCTAAATCATTAAAATTGATGATGCATGATTCAGTTTTGATTCATGGAGCTGGTGGTATTCCAGACAAATCGTGGAGACCGCAATTTGCAATTATTGACACTTCGTAAGAAAGTATATATAATATTTATTAATATTTATAGTTTAATATTTAATTATTTAGGATGGGTCAAATTACAATTGAACTATACTGGGATCATGCTCCAGAGACATGCCGTAATTTTGCTGAACTCTGTAGACGTGGTTATTATAATAATACAAAATGCCATAGAATTATTCGGAATTTTATGATACAAGGTAAGATTTTAATATGATTTAGTTTTCGAATAAAATATTTTATTATTATGCTTTACAATATCACATTTAAAAAAGACCTATATTTTAATATTTATTATTTACATTAAAAATAAGAAGAAAAATAAAAATAATATTAATACATATTTTAACTAGAATAATGAATTGGTAATTATACTAACTATGTCACAGATTATATTAAATTACTATATGGTAACCTATAATATTGTATAATATATAAGATATTACACTATATCATTCCAACTTTCCAATAATATATGCAAAGAACAATGTTAGAACTCCTAATTATAATTTTGTAAAGTAGTATCTAGCACTAAACAAAATTAATATAAAATATAATTAACCTACAGTTTCCACAAAATTTAATTACCTATATAATGTTTAATAACTAACTTTAATTGTTAATTTTAGGTGGTGATCCCACTAGCACTGGCAGGGGTGGTACATCAATATATGGTGCTCAGTTTGATGATGAAATTCATGAGGATCTTAGACACACAGGTTAGGATAAACATACAATTACTTTAAAAAATATATTTTTATTTCTAATGTTTTTATTATTTTAGGAGCAGGCATTGTGTCTATGGCTAATTCAGGACCTAATACTAATGGTTCACAATTTTTTATCACATTAGCTCCTACTCAGTGGCTTGATAAAAAACATACAATATTCGGTAATAGTGTATCATCATCATATATTTTTTTATGAATTTCTAATCTAAATAATATTAAAAGCACAAGTTACTTGACCTCCTTACTATTTATACTCTTCATAATAATTTAAATATATAATAATTAATAATCTAGGGAGTAGAGATTATAATTGGATTTATTGGTCTGTTCCTAGTATGACTTTGTACTTTAAATAATTATTTTATGACATATATGAATCTTTAATATAAATATTTAAAAAAACATATATATATTATATTGCTTATTTCATTTTAGTAAAATAAGACTAGATAAAATACACAAACAAAATATACACTATAAATATTTCTTATGCTTTAAGAAGGACATGGGCAAATTAAAGCTACTAGAGAGGCAATTATTAAAACTTAACTTTTGCAAGCCATAACATATAATATTTATTTATATTAAAATTATTGGATTTTAGAAAATTTAATTTAAAAAAGCAATATGGTGCAAAAAAATAGTACATGGGGCTGCCAATTGTCCATCCCTGTTATAGTACACATATACTAGTAACGCCTAATCTATAATTATGTGTAGGGCGAATATATTTAAGATACTACTACCACCTACCAATTTCATGAGAAATTTTTTTTTTATTATTAGTTTTTACACACGCTATTTATTAACATTAAAATAACTACAATATTTAATACTTTGACATCTATCCACCTACCGATTTTTATATGTAGGGCAGCTGCCCTACATCAAAATAGATTTCGACGCCACTGACATATACTGACCAAGATTGAGAAAGCAAAGTTTTTAAAGGTTGTAATATCATGGACTATTTACTTGTAATTTTTATTTACTTACTTTACAATTAGCAATTAATATTTTAATTATTGGAAAGATAAATTTATAATGTATCTATATTTCATTACAATAATGTGCTAATCAATTTATCCTTCAATAATATAGTAACTTTTACCATTATCTTGATATTAAATATTAAATAAAGATCATTATAATTTTCTTTATTTATTTTCAATGTAAATATTGTATAAAAAATATAAATAATAGTATAATTAAATATATTTCCTTTTATTAAAATTATATTACTTTTTTATGTGTCTAAGAATCTTCATTTATCAGCTAAATCCTTTATTTGTTAAAGGCTTAGTATTAAATATTTATTAGTTAGTTTTTTTTTAATACAAAAATTATTTGTTTAATAAGGGCCGTGAAAATAATAAATTTTTAAAAAAAATACATAGGAGTCAAAACTAGAAATCATATTTTTATTCATATTAAAACCTATTAAAGTAAATACTAAATTAATGAAACATTTTTTATTTTATTTTTTCTAATCATAACTTAATAATATTTACAGAAAAATGTACTTTCGAGTTTATTATTTGTATATATACTTTTTAACTGAATAATTTCATTTAATTTTAAATTAATAGATTATAACATAATTGCATTTATAAAAATAAAGTTTTTAAATAAATGAGACGAACATAATATTTTTTTTTTGTATATTTTTGATTTACCCACTTCACAAAAATCTATTTCGGTTTTAACTGCATATTTCTCTTTTGTTTTGATTTTAATTTTAAAAATCTCTTAATGAATTACACATATTTCAATTTTATTTGAATGTTTTATACATTTTTATAAAATATTTAATATATCATTGTATACAATGATTTATAAATATTGTTTAGTTTTCTAATTGTTAATTATAAATTTGCATAAAATATATATGATGTATTTGTGTGTTTACATTTATCATTAATATCTTAAATTATCAATACTTCTAAATATCTACTTTTATACCATCTTCAGTTTTTCACGTATAATAAAAAAAAAATTAACTTAAAACAATTAAATAATTATAAATTATAAATAATGATATACGTCTTGATATAATATTCATTATTAATTATTATTTTTAGGTCGTGTTCATTCTGGTATGACTACTGTGAAAAGAATAGGTATGGTTGAAACAGATAAAAATGATCGACCAGTTGATGATGTCCAAATATTAAAAAGTGGAGTGAAAATGTAATATTGTAAAACAATCTCTACAAAATGTTACAGCTTAACTGAAAATATATCAAATTAGCTCAAAATTATTAATATTAAACTGTATATATATATCATTCAATTATATTCATTTTTTTGTTTTAAATAAGAAAAATTAGATTACAGAAATAAATACAATAAAATAATTTAAGTAATATAAAAACTTTATTCTTATAAAGCTCTCATCTTTGGTCAACTGAAAGTCAGTTCTCTGCAACTATTCACAGTGATTTTTGATAATGGACAGGTGACTTTTATGTATTTTAAATTTATGAGTACACTGAATGAATAACACTCAAAATCAAATCGATAATTGGTAAGAAAAACTAGAAACACTATTTTCATAGTTATAGTGTTATACTATTAAGCCCAAAATATTTAAAATATTTTGTAAGTAGGTATTAAATATTTTAAGCATATGTTTATACTTCTATATAATTTTCAATCCGTTAAACCTAAAATTGCCAATTATATCAAACATATTTTAGAAAAAAATTTTCAAACTATATTTAGTCAGAAAATGACCCAAGCTGTTTCGAAAAATGTTCTTTTATTTTAAACACCTATGTAAATACTCAAATATAATTTCAAGTCCCGACAATTAAAATTCTATTAGTTACCATAAAATATCTAAAATTAATTTTGTCAAAATTACTATTTCCGTTAATTTTGCAGTTTCTCCATCATTTTTTGGTAGTTTTTCTTTCCTCGAGGAATTTTTTTGTAAATTAAATTGTATGATAATTATTCCACTATTAAATTTGTTATTTGTTGTTATTGATGAAATAATAGATCAAAGTAAATATTGAAAATTTGCTCCTGTATTTATTTTATAATACCCTTTAGGTAAAATTCTTTTGCCTGTTTGCTTTCCCCTCATGGTAATTGCGGTATAGGCGTATAGTAAATTAATATAGGTGTAAATTAGGGGGGGAGCTTAGAGGTACTTAACCCACCTGCCAAAAGTCAAATTTACGCCTATGGGTACTAGGTAGTTATGTAAAAAAATGCACGTCTTAAAGTGATGTGTTTAATAACAGTTTATTGAATTAAACTTATAAAGTTTTAAATACAATATATAATGTTAATAATTGATATGACAATATTTTTAAGTTACTGTACCTTTATATGTAAGTATATTGTTTATATACAAATATTGAAATACATAGCTATGAGCCAATGACCTTAGTTGTACATTGATATACCTACATATTATATTTTAATCATAATAATTTTACTCGTCGAAAAAATATACTTGTTCAAATACAGATTTTAATTTACCAACATATGTTATAGGATAATTATAAATTAACTCTCTTTCCAGTGTACTTTTATTTAAATATCTATGCCGATTTTTACGACATTCATTAACAAACCAATCATAAAAATAGCGAGCTGAATATATTGCTGATGAACTATGAGGATCATTTTTTTCCCACTCGTAAGCATTTTTCTCTGGATGAAATTGTAATCCCACAAATGGATAATTTTTAGCTTCTATTGTGGATATAAATGTCAAATTTTGTGTATCTTTATTTGTTGTTATAGGATTCCAAAATTTATCCAATTTCATTGATGAGAACTTTTGTTTTGTTACACATAAACTATGAAAAAATAAATAAATCATAGATATTAAACAAAATATCAATAAAACAATTTGCTATAGGTATTATAAGTATAGAATCGCTATATTTTTAAAATATGTATGTCAAATTTATTATAAAATTATACATTTACATTAGGTAAATACTAAATAATACCCATCAGGGACAATTTTTATTATTTTTGCTACTTCATATCATAGTATTAAATATTAATAGGGAGGAATTTATTATTTCACATTTGTATTTTGCTACTAAACAATTGCTATAAGATAGTACTATTTTAATTCGTGGCTATAACACACAAAAATAGGTCCTGACACCCATTACAAAAAAAAATATTTGCCCATAATAATAATACGGACATATTGTTAGACCAGTGACAATTCTAGAATTTTCTCATTATGGTGGGATAATAATTTGTGTGTAAATGTATTGTATATATATATGTACGCTTTATTAGTAAAGACAAAATAATCAATTTATAGTACAAAAAAGCTTTATTTTACCTATAAGAGGGGGATATGACTCCTATATCCCCCCTGTAGATCCGCCACTGGGTTAGACTACAGTGATTGTACCATTTGGTGATGGAGATACAATAACTGATTAGCCTATACCATGATTATTTAATTCATTGTTTTTACAATATTATAATTTGTGCTTGGATAATATAAAATATAATATCTATGATTCCCTAGAAAAATAACTCCGGAATTTGGGAGCCCGAAAACAATAAACCATAGAAAAAATAACCTCTGTAAAAAACTGAAATGATTGCAACAGTGTACTTACCTAAAATAATTTTTTTAAAAATGTATATTATTCAATTAAACATTATCTACAATTTAAAAATATCCATAGATAAGTTAAATTAAAAATTTTTGATTTTGGGGGTTTCTTCTTTGTCCATTCCATCCTTGATGAAAATAACAGTAGAATGTTATTATTTACTATGTGTAAAGCAAAGATACCTATGCTGTATTATAATTAAGATTTGAATGCAATATTATTGCACACAAAAAATGATTCTTAGCAAAACTCGGTCAGATATACAATATAATATACTGGTAATATTTATTTTTATAAATTTTATTTATTTATCGAATAATGTAAAAATATATTATTCAAATACATTTAAAAATAGTGTTAAGTCGAAAGGTCGATTGTGAACGTCCCTTCGGTCCTCGGAGAAATTAGTGGTTTATTATAATTATAAAGATTTGAATGCAATTATATTGCATTAGAAAATACGATTCTGAGCAAATATCAATATATTAAAATATATTATACTGATAATCCATTCCAAAATTTTACCACGAGTGTAAAACACACATGTAAATATGCAAAATAAATTTCAATTCTCTATGATCAATATTCAAGGAATTATAATTTCATAATAAAAATTGTCAGTCACGATTTTCAAAATATTTTTTAAATAGATAAAATAGTATATGAGTAGGTTTCTATAAAAATTTCATATCTTTAAACTAAAAACTGCAGGTAATATTAAACATTTTTGGAAAAAATTCAAAGCTCTATATTTAGCCAAAAAGCCAACCAATCCGTTCCAAAATTTTACTAACCGTAAATATTACCTAAGTTAGAACTCAAAAAAATTTTCAAGTTCCCACCATAAAACTCATTTAATAATCAAAAAATAAAAATAACGGAAAAGGTTTTCATACATCAGAAAAAAGCCTATAAAAATTGCCGATTTTCCGCTTTTCAAGGAATAACTTTTGGAAAATGCCAAAAATGAGCTTAATAAAGTACCATTTAGATGAAATTCGGTATAGAAGGGGTACCCTATTTGTGGTAATCGGGCCATTATTTCTACTCCAAAAAAATGTTTTCATACATTAGAAAATAATAATAATTATAAGCCTATAAAAATGCCAATTTTCCACTATTTAAGGAAAAACTTTTGGGAAATTCAAAAAATGAGTAAAATAAAATACCGACTAGATGAAATTTGATATGGAAAGGGTATTCTATTTGTGGTCATCGGACCATTATTTCTAATCGAAAAAATGTTTTCATAGATCAAAAAAAAATAATCATAATAAAAAGTCTATAAAAAAAATTGTCAGTAACGATTTTCAAAATATTTTGTTAAAATATTAAGTAGTATATTATTAGACTTCTATAAAATTTTCAAACCAATAAACCCAAAATTGTAGAATTGTATGAATTTTGTAAAAAAAATTCATAGAATTATATTAGGCCAAATAATCAACAAATCAATTCCAAAATTTTACCACACTTGTATATTACCTATGTTAGTACTCAAAAAAATTTCCAAGTTACGATAAAAACTCAATTAATTATCACGAAATAAAAAATAAAAAATTACGAAAATCAAAATTTTGCCGATTTTTTGCCATTTTTTGGTAATTTTTTTTCTTCTAGGAAAAAAACTTTTAAGAAATTCGAAAAATAAGCTTAATAAAGTACCAATATGATACGATTTGCTACCGAAAGCATACTCTACTTGTGGTAATCAGACAATTATTTCTACCCGAAAAAAGGTTTTCATACATAAAAAAAAATATCTTTGTAGAAAAAATACATTCCTCGCTTCGCTCAGAATCTAATAGTTTCAAAACGAATACGTTCTAAAGTCAAACTCTTATAAAATCTACTTTTTTATTAAAAATAATATTTAAAAAATATCTATATGCAAGGGGAATTTAAGGGCGATAAGGGCAATTCCCCCCCTTGAGCCTTGCCTGTTTAAAATTATAAACTTGTATGATGTGCGTAAGTAGTTGAAAATTGAAATTGTGTACATTTTATTTAAGTTTTATAGTCTTATAAATAATTTTATTTTTTTAATAATGTTATCGTCAATTAAACTTATAGTATATTATATATTATAGTATGTTTATTTTCATTTTAATATACAATTATTTATATATTTGAATATTTGTTATGTTTCGTATAATAATTATATCTAACAATTATTATCAATTGAAATTTGTGTTAGAAAAATATTTAATTCGTCTCCCCTCCAGGCCATCCTTCCTCTTGGCAAGTGATAAAACCCGCTACTACCTATAAGTACCTAGTAGCTACTTATAAATTAGTGCAATCACCTACTAATATGTAAATATGATGACTAATTATGTATATAATCATAATTATGTATGCGATATGCTCATGGTTTTAATATAAAAAAGCTATCATACCATACTCTGTCGAATGCTTAGGCAATTATACATTTTTTGCACATACCTACAATCGTTTTATTCTAAAAATAAAATTATAATCATTACTTATCAAAAAAGATATAAAAATTAAAAACGTTTAAAATACATTTAAAAGTAATGCAGATTGTATAACATTTATTTCATGAAAACTTGAACAATTTAAAGATATAGACATAGTATTGTTTTATTTTAAGCATCAGTTAATGACCATTTTAAAATGTCATATTTATAAGTGTTCTATAATTCTTTATTATTTCTAAGTGTAAAGAGCTGATAATTTAAAGTGAATATTCTAATAATTTTAAATTATAAATAGATAAGTATGAACTTATAATTAATTAAAATATACCTAACATATCTTATCGGGCTGTCAAGTAATTATCACTAATCATTCGTAATTATTTGTAAATGTCAAATGGTATGTTTAATGAAAACGTTGAATACTTTAAAATTATAAATTGTACATATACTCGTATAATATGATTATTTTATTATATGGTTATAGTCTAATAACCATTTAAGTTTTAGACAATGGACTACAGAGGTGTAGTACTATACTCATGGTTACGGTTAAATATGCAACTGATGGATAATGAACTACACTTAACCTACAGTGACGCAACCAAGATTTGTCTAAGGAGGGTCCAAATAACAATATTTTTTTTTTATCACATTAAGTTATTTTAAAAACATCTATAAAAAACTTTATAAAATAATGAAAAAATAATGCAAGACCCGTGGACCCTCCCCTGGATGCACCACTGGTAATCTATTTAGTATTTTTGCTCTACAAATCTACAATACGTCAATATACTATTATAGGTATACACAAAACACAATATGTATGTAATATCAATGACTCAAGAATCAATATAATGTTTATGTGTGTTTATTTTTGTATGTTTTTATTTTAACTAATCCTCGTCATGTTAACGACTCTTTTTCAAATAATGGTACAGTCTCTTCATGTAGTGTATGTTTCAGGTAGAGACTTTAGTTAGTTTTTAGATTATATTAAACTAATTTATCGAATTTCTCTATAAATTTCCTAGAAGTGGTAAAAAAGCCTATTAATTATTTAAATTTTTTAAAAAAAACTCTTATTATACAACAGTACTTAGCTATTAAGTACAATAATTAATTTTATTAACATATATGATATATTATAACAGGAAATTCACTTGAGAAGAAACTATTACCCCTTGAGTATAACATTCCAACAACTGACCACCCAAAAATTACGATAAAAACCGAATCAATTACAACTATGAATTTTTGTTATATTTATAATTATATCACTATTACAAAGAAATAATTGTAATTTTTCTTTATTTATATTTTCTACATAGATATTTTATGCGTAATATAATTTTTGAACTTAATAATGAGGAACAATGATTTATAGTCTAAATATAAAACTACAAATTTTAAAAATATATGTAAATTTGTCTAATTAATATTTACTTAAATTTGCAATTTTAGGTTTTAACTGTTTTATTATCTGAAAATTTAATGCAATCTTAATAACAATATGTTTTTTAAACTAAATATAATATATATATATCATAACTACCAACTACCTTTATATTTATTTCAAATTTTCAAATATCGATGATTAAGTACCTACCAACAATTTTTACCTATACATTTTGATGTGCCATTAAAGTTTTACTATTTAGTAAAATTGTCTGAATAAGAAAGTTTTATAACTTTTATTATATTATAATGAACAAAATATGTTAATTGATTTTATACGTGTACCCAGAGGCGTATTTATAAGGAGGGGTCGGACGGGTTTAAACCCCCCATGACCAAAAAAAAAAAATTGCTATTAATAATATTATATTAACACTTGTTAAATATTTTGCATTATAATGTATACAAATACAGAACATGTTTTTTTCATTTTTTTACAATTTATTTTTATATTTTAAAACATTGACAACACCGAGTTTCGGTTTTATGGAAAAAAATCTGACCCCTAGATCTTCTTGTAGCCCACCTAAAATTATAACCTGCTAATTACTGTTGACTTAGGTTTTATTACCCTATTAAAATATTTTCTACTATATATCCCCATTTCAAGAAAAAGTGATAATTAATTTATTATTTTATTATTTCACAAAATTGTAAAAATCGGTTTTAATTTCATGAAATGCCCATTATAACGTAATGTCTATGACATGTATTATAATATACAACATATAGGTACCATCATTGATTATAGAATAGTCTATTCTATAATCAATGGTACATTGGTTCCATCGATAAATAATATTATCAATGATTATACATACCTATGATGGTTTGCTGTAACTTGTTCTGTCAATAATACATTTCGTATATCTTTAGGCATTTTACTGAATAACACACTTTTTTTTTCCATATCTGGTATTAATTCTAAAGGCAAATTTATGTTACGAGCATCACATTTTGTAAGCGGAAATTTTCCACTAATTGATGCCATTAAAAGAAGTTCAAATCCTAGACAAATTCCGAGTATTGGAAAATGATCTTTTACATTATTTATCTAAAAATAAAAACAAATTATTAAAGATTTCTATAATATTACCCCATTTTAATATAATTATTTTACAAAAAACAAAATCACATAAATTTCTCAATACGGAACTGTATTTTCTTCACATAAGTACCTATCACACTTTTTTACCAGACTATACCAACCAATATATCATTTATTTACTATTATAATAATTATTGGAATTAATTATAAATTTAATAGCGCATTTAGACATTTCCCGTCCTGGCAAAATTGTATAACTCCTCTCTTTTGTAAGCTGAATATATAATAGTATCATATTTATATTATAAAATATTTACTACACCTAAAATTATTTCGTCTGGGGCATTCATCCCGTTCGCCCCCCTTAAATATACAATTAAGTAAATTACATTTTTAAATGAAATTTCAATTTATAGTAACAAAAATAACAAATAATAGGTTATAGGTATCTATATGATAAAATAATGAGGACCTGCAGACTCTTTATTATCATCAAAAAAATATGTTTTAAGAAAATAACCCTGGAGGCTATACAGACATACTTAAGACACCAAATTTTCACACAATAGATTGATGACAAGTTTACCTGCGTAATATCAGAGCCACATTTTAAATATCTTTTTTCTTATTTTAAATGTGATGTATAATATATTTTATGAACTATATATGTATATACATATTTAAGCTAACGGTAGCTTTCATTTATAATTAGTTTGTGGGTGTACACGATCATACATATCTATACTAGATAGTTTTGAAAAAATATAAATATTATGTAACATCGTCGCAGCATATTACCATTGATTATAGAATAGTCTATTCAATAATCAATGATATTACGTATATAATTATAGTTATCAAAATTCCATATTGAAACGATGTACTTACACAGTACGAACGCTCTCATGAAAGATGAAACAATAAAATGCACTTTCAATTTGGGTTTTAACAGTGCCTGCATCAGCTGAGCGATGTGTCACATACACGGGCCGTTACAAAAGTAGTAAATGCGCGTTTTGATATGATGTATGCTTGCGTTCTCGTTACGGTTTGACCTTTGACGGTATTATTTTAATAGTGCGGTACCCCATTGAGAATTTCTAAATTCGATGATAATCGTGATGTGTGGCATGGTTGCAGGATATCAGCATATATTATTATATATGATTATATAATATAAATAATTTTTAGAAGATTAACTTTTAAAGTTTTAGATATAGCTACTGTGAAATTTGCTAAAGACTAAACCCATATAAAATCTAATATATTTTAAACTCGACTATAATAATTATACAATATACGCAAATATCTATATACTTATATAGTTATATATATATATTTTTATGGATTTTTCGACTTTTTAACTTATTTAGTTATATTAGAGCAGTCATTGGAGTTTATAGTGAACTTTTTATATCTAAGATATTTTTTGTAATAAAAATTGATAAAGTTTAATTATAATTTTCCCCCTAGTCCTTACCTATCAAAAACACATATTTGATATTTGATTTTTAGGCTAAAAAAATCACAAAACTAACAATATAAGTTCAAATAATAGAAAAATAAATATCTACCAATATTATTTTTAAATTTTTTTTATCAATATTCACTATATTCAGCATTATTATTTATTATTTATTATCTATTTTTTTTATAATTTAACTTTATTATTTATGTAAAACAAATTTTAAAAGCCTTTTTCAAATTATTTGTTATAGGTACTTTTAGGGCATTAACTATTTTTAAGCATTTTTCTTATTTTTTAGAATATTTAATTTGCACCTGAGTTATAAGTCAATTATTGAAAAAGAAAGCACAATTAATTATACTAATTATTAGTGTAATAAATTAGCATAAATGTGCGTTCTTCGCATTTTATTTTTAGAACTTAATAGTAAGTAAATATATGTTAATTAGGTAAATTAATTTTATTGTATTAGCTTTTATACTTTTATTTTTTGTACGTTTTTGCAACTCACTTAAAAAAAATAAAATTAATTTTTAATAAATGTATAATACCTACAAGTTTCATCTAGATTCTGTATATAATGTTATCGCATATAGGTACATAACCTTACGGGTATAAAAATATTTAATTAGTATATTACGGGTATAAATAAAATATATAATATTATAATTTACAAGCTTGGCAATATGAAAAATTGCATTTGTAGATTGACCAATTCCCGAACTAATATTAAATGCGCATCCTCCTCCAGGAACTAAAATCCCATTAACTTTGTTTACTACGTTCCTACAATATAATGTAATTAAAATATCGTTAATTATGTTATATTCATAACAATAAATATATTTTTTTTTTACTTTTCACTTACATATAATATGCAATAGTCCTGTTAGTGAAAACAGGAACAACTCGTCCTCCAGAAGATTCAATTGCTTTGACATAAGATGCTGCTATATACGTATAATTTGTTGGTGTGGAATTTCTAAATGCAGACCAATAAGTTTCTTGTGTTAGTATTCCAATCACCGGACTATCGTTTGTTTTAATAGAAAGTATTAATTTTGTTACAATAAAAAACAAAAGAGCTGTTATTTTCATATTAACTTATTTATTGTATATACATGTATATTCTATATATAATTTTAAAAGAAATTTAAGTAATAATCATGTACTTTTTATATAAGGTATTATTAAAAAATATAAACTGTATGTACCTAATTATTTTTTATATTGTTACAGCTATTGTCTGTATTCTGTAGGTATAACAACTAAAAACTAAAGTGCCTTCTACATCATTGATAAAAACATCATTACAAACACTCCAAGTCTCATGCAAATGCGTAAAAATTAAGTTTAGATTATATAGGTACTCATCAATAGTCAGTGCTCGGAGTATATATAGCACAAAAAAGTAGGATAACACTTTTCATCTTTGAAAAAACAACAGCTCATTTTTTAACTTATTTTGTAGGTACACCTTTAAAATATAGTAGAGCGTAGAGGCGTGTTAGAGAGTTAATAATTTCAGGTAATGAGTTTTTAAAATGCATTTCTACACTAACATGTCTCTCTAAATTCAAATGTCACAAATTGTCGTTTAAGAATGTTTTTTAATATAAAATTGAATTTACCTGATTGAAGTTAAATAAATATATGTATCATTTGTTGTATGATATCTCGTATATACAGTTACGAATTGATTGAATGGTTGATGATTTTGAAATAGATAAATTCAATGCATGATTATTGCAAGTATAATGGATTGCATTTTTTGTTAACTGTTGCATATGTTGAACATCTATAAAAAAAATAAGTAGAAATTCAATAGTAGAAATCATCATTGTACAGTCATCAGTAGGTATAACAATATGCGTACACAATTATAAAATTCAAATTTAATTGTGATATAATTTTTATAACTATATCACTGAGGAACTCTCCAGTCGATTTTGGTTCTATTTGATATTATTTTATCATTATTGTATTTGCCTATCTTCAGTAAATATTTACGAGTGACAGTCAATAATGGTAATGAATCTTTAAAAAACCTTTACTGAATAAATACACCTGATTTACACCCAGACTCATTCAAGAGGTTGCTGAGATATCTGTGGTTTCGTCAAATATAATACTATAATATTTAATATTTTCAATGCAATTATAACTATTTTTAAAATAAATTCTTTTCAAATACACTCTATTAGGGTTTGCTAAAATGTTAAATTTATTATTTATTATGTGTAAAAATTTGAAATTAATTATTATTTAAAATGGAAAATATTGCTATACCACATAATCAATTGATGAAATTAAGATTAAATTTCCCACATATTGATTTTGCCCAAAGAGCAAAGATTTAAATGTGTAGTTAGGTTACTATAACAAATATTTTTATTACTTGGATTCATATATCATATGAAAATATTTTTTTAAATTTATGTCTAAAATTTCATCTAGAAATAAAAATAAGTTGTATTTGACTTATTATTTTAATACATTTTCTAAGTTACTAAATAAGTTCCTTTCCGTACCAAATTTAATCTATTTGGTACTATATTTACCTCATTTTTCGAATTGCTTATTATTATTATTTTTTTTTTAAAAGAAAAACTACCAAAAAAATAGGGGAAAATAGGTATAATTACGGATTTAGTTATTTTGAATTTTTTGTTTCATGATAACTCCTTGAATTTTGATCGTAGGGACATGAACTTTTTTGAGCATTGGTAATTACACTGGTAATTTACATACGTGGTAAAATTTTAGAGTAAATTATCAGTATAATATATTCAATACTGTAATATATTAAGTTTCGATCAGAATCGTATTTTTTAATGCAATATCATTGCATTCAAATCTTAATTATAATAAACCACTAATTTCCACTAATAAAATAAAACTAATAATTAGGAGGAACATCCAAAATCGACCTTCCCACTTTTTTATTTATAATGATTTATAAATATTAAATAAACATAATTTAATTTAATTATATTATATTATATTGATGCCATACAATTTTCCCGCCAAATTTTATTTGATATCATGTTTCAAACATTTTTATTCATTTAAATTAAAACAACATGAAATTATATTATAGATATTATATATTTATTATCTTAAATCGTCTTAAATACATTTTATTTAATAAAATTGTATAATGAAAAATTACTAGTGCATTTAAATTTTTAGGTTAGATTATTTGTTTGGATCCTGGCTATCATGATCACATTAATAATGATCCATCCAAAGAAGCAAAGACCTTATAAGCTATGATATATTTTATAGCACGGACCATATACAAATATTATAAACAATTTATTATTTTTGTTTAACATTTTTCATTTTTACAAATTATATTTATTTTGTTATGTCACGGACTACAATTATGTAGTATATTATTATTATTTATCTTAAGAATATTATAATAATAGTACATATTATGTATGAATGTTAACAGTGATACCAATGTAATATCACGATAATCGAGTTAACCGCGTGGGTAACATTGATACTTTGTCTATCGAACGCCGAACGTTTAACCAATAAGGCAATAACCGCCGCTTCTTACGATTTACCATTAGATCTCACAGTCATTTGTGTTTGTCTCATTTCTTGGACTGACGCATTGTATGCCTTTATGGCGTATTCATAATTCAGAATTTAGTATTTACCATTCAACTAGCATTAAACACTAAAAAAACAGTATTTTTTTATTACAGCTTCTCATTGTCATTGTTGATATTATTTTGTTTGATATTTTCTCACCTTACTTACACAGAACACAAAAATGGCAGTCGACAAAGGAGTGAGTATTTGTTAAACAACACGAGTTTTCTCTAATGGCGTCCTTACGTAGGATTAACCATCATTGTCATTTAATATTCGTATTGAATAAGAACATTGGTTGTTCGTTGTACGCTCATTTCCTTCCTCCCTGGCTATTACATATTATTTATATTACCTCTGTTTATTGCGCGTATGTAACAGTCCGACTTGGTCCCAGTAGTTTTCATTCCATAATATGTATCGTCCATGATGTAAATACTAATTTTCTATTTTTTAGAGATTTTTAGATATGAATAAAAAAATAAAATTTAAAATTAAAGCCTTTATTAATAATATCACTGTATTTTCAAATTACGTGACCTAACGGTTCATTCAAATAATAGAAATGCAAGATTTTTAATTTATTTAGTTTCTAGTAAAACTACTTTTGTGTAATTATTATAACCATGTCGGAAAATTTTTTTTTCATTTTGCGCTTAATAATTAATATTTGTTAACTTTTCCAATGCTTTTTAGATTATTTAGTTATTTTACATGCATGTTTTATGAATGTTTGAATTACCTATTTGGAAAGATTTAAAATGGTGTCCAGAGTAATAAGATGTTTTATATTGTAGTACCTTAAACTAAGCATCAACATATATTGACCATATTATCGTTAATTATCTTTATTTGGCACGATAATTCAATATTATATGAGTGACTTCATAGTTGGAATGATATAATATAAACTAAATGCAACTAAAACTTGTTACTTGTGTTATCGCCTTGTCATCTCTTGGGAAAATTATTTATGTACCTCCTATACTGTATGAAATTTAGGTACTAACAATAAATAATATAAACTTATTGATATTTTTTTCTATTTCATTCTATTTGTGATAATATCATAACAAATTATACATATCTCGCGATAGTGGGTAGTATCAACTGTGACTTTAACATGGTATATTATTTGATAGTATATAATTTACTTTAATGGGAATACTTTTAGGGCAGTAGTGAAGGGTAAACACCATAAATCTTGTATAAAAATTTGTATACATATACTCTGTAATTGTATACAGTAGGTTTACGTATACCTATAAAATAAAATAAATATGTTTAAATTTTAAAATTTATAGTATGTATACCCTCTGTTTATGATTACACCACTGAACACTATTTTATGTGTTTGACTTATTACAAGATTTCATCTAAAACAATACAGGATAAGGATTAACTATATTGTCATACTTATTAATGTTTATAGAAATTAATAGTAATGAAATCAATAAATGTTTTAAATTTGAATTACATTTTTATTTTAATGCACAAAATTAATATAATATACATATTATATGCCTAATTTATTTGATATATATTGCATAAATTTAGTGTATTCAACCATTTAATGAACTGGGTAAAATTTAATTAAATTTTCTCATGAATTTAGATTAAAAAAATATATATTGTAAAAGGAATACATTTATTAATTATATTGAATATACAATAATTCGTCCATAATAAAACTTTGTTTTCATAGTTAAAGTTTAAAAATATTTTTCCTGGTCAAAATTAATTTCATGATGAACACTTAGCTATGAAAGTCTAGTTAATTCGTTCATTTCTTATCAGATTTCTCAAATATGATTTAACATGTCTTAATGTTGAAAAAGTTCCTTTCTGCAATTATACATAAAAATAACAGTTATCAATTGTTCTATGTTTGGAAAAGATTATCACAAATTTAAAATCCATAACATACTGTAGATGGTTAGGTTAGTTACAATTATCTTTTTCTTTAACCATTTTGACTTTCATATTAAAATATAAATAGTCCTATTTTTTTATGATCAAAAAGAATTGTTTTGTAAAATAAAATGTTTAATTATGCCAATTTCGTAAAATAGATAATTATGAATGGTGCATCTTTATAAAAAATACTTATTGTTTTTAAACAACAATGACATATATAAGTGGAAGAAAATTTAATTTAATTAAACCGAGGCAGAGATTTAATGCATATATTTGTAAGTCAAATAATCCATAACAACAACAAAATGATTTAGTTTAAATAAAAGTTCTTTGTAATAGTCATAGTTTACAATCGTGTGTATTATAATATTAATAAATAATATGCTAGAATGTTAAATAATATTAAGTTTTAATTTCATACATAGTTATAATTTATTATTAATAAATAGGTATAAATAGGTTCACTCTAATTATATAAAGGTAGGTAGATAATACTAAAATTTGTCAAATATTGATACAGTAAAAAGAGTATCCACCTACTTGTACATCAATCAATTCCACCAATTTATATTACATTTCCTGAAATGTAATGATAATTTTTTAATTTCATTAAATGAATAATATTATTATTCAGACGATTTAAATTTCATTATATAGATATTTCTCATGAATGGGACATTCAGTCAATGAAAAGATCAAAAATATATTAGGTAAATGAATACGATTATTGCACGTATCTAATGAAATAACTTATATATATTATATACGTATACAAATTAAACTATTAAATATTAATATTTTTAATTGTTATGGTTTTACTATTATAATGAACTATGATACACATGATAGTTAATTGCACTTATTTTTTGTAAGACAATAATGGCTTATCATTATCATTAACTGATTAAATATTATCTTCTTATTAGATGACAAAAAACACATTTAAAAATAATAATATATGGCCTTATCAGAATTATCAAGTATTCTTTACATTCTTTGTATCGTGTATTTACAAATTGAAAGTTTCACAAAATTTTATAAATTTCAGTACTAATTACATTGCACAAATATTTTTAAATACTAGTTATTTAAATATGATATTACTAATAATGTATTTTAATTACTGATAATCTTTAATTTACATTTATTTGACATGTTTAGGTATATACTTATTTTTATATTTTTATACATTGTATATAATGTTAAACAATAAACTTTAATTGTATATTTTGGGCTTTACAAGTAAATCAAACAGTTTCTCAAACTACTGATTTTGCGTACAACGTGTGTTTTTTGTTCGCTGTATGGTGAAAGGTATTAATAGTAGGTAATTTTAAAGTGGATACTTAATATTTTGGAGTTCATTATTTTAAAAAAAAAAATTTCAGTCTTAATTTAAATTTAATGATTTACTTTAAATTTCCAATAGGTAAACAATTATCTTATTTAATTGCACAAATATGTATTATGAATTTGTAATAATGAGTTAATGCTATAAAAGTCAATACATTTTATGTGTTAAAATGTGTTTTAAAAAGTTTAAGACAATTTTTTTATTATTAATTTAATTTTTCTTTTACATGCATAAAATGTTTAAGTTACCTTCATTATTGAGTTTTCATAAAAACCTTTTCTTAAAAAGAACAAGAAAATATTTATTAAATTATTCCAAAACTATTTAATTTAAATGAGAATATTATTAACAATAACTTTTAGTTAAATTTTTCTCTCATTACTCAATGCTATTTATATTTGTGTTTATAATAAAAATAAATTAAAAATTTAATTAATATCTGATTTATAGAGAGAGTTACTTTATAATTTTAAAGTTAATATGATATAATCTTTATTGAGCGTTCAAATAATCTTATTATTTCCTCAATACTTTGTGTTATTATCATTGTATTTTATATCTTTTAATACTTACGTATTCCTATAATTAGTGAGTTAGTATTTTGTATTATTATTATACAAAACTTTTATGTATAATCCTAACTCATTTTAAAAAATTACGCACTTATATATTTTAATTTTATGAATACTATGACATCTATTAAATAAACGTTTTATCAAATCATGTCACAGTTATTACCTGTAAATTGTAATTTCTTATAATTTAAAAATGTTCCAATATCAATATCTTGAATAACATAAATAGATAACCTACCTATATTATTTTAGGTATTCTATAAAATATTGATAATACAATTTGATAAAAAAAATTTTAACCGTAACTTAATAAATTGTGAAATTACAAGTTATTTTAGTATTACAAAATTTAGTATATGTGTTTAAAATGAATAATGCCCAAAATGCACTTATAAATAAAAATGTATTTTTAAACAAATTTCTGTCAATGTAATATGCTATATAAATATGCATGATCATAAACATACTAACCTTAATAAGTTAAATTTAAATTTGTTGTTTTTAAAAAATGTTATCACATTAATTTTTACTCTATATATCATATCTATTTTTATAGGATGCTCCTGAGCATATCAACTTGAAAGTATTGGGTCAAGACAACGCTGTGGTACAATTTAAAATCAAGAAACATACTCCTTTAAAAAAGTTGATGAACGCCTACTGTGAAAGAACTGTAAGTAATGTACATTTTTTTATATATTAAGTTGTTTTAGGTTTTTTATTAATATTGAACAAAACAAACTAAAAATATTTAAATGAAAACTTCATGTTAATAACTAAGTACAGATATTGCATTTATGTATAAACAAAGTATTTTTACATTTAAATTTCTCATAATCATATATATATTAAACTAATACAATTTTCATGTTTGTAAAAATCAAATATGTATATTAATTATTAGTTATCACTCAATAATTAGAAGGTACAATAATCTAATTATAAACCAGTAAAATTAATTATCATTACTAGGGCTAGGAACTTCATTCCCTAAAAAACTTTAAAATATTTATTATAAAAAAAATAAAACCTAGTAATTAATAGTTGTATTCTCCACCTTATTTTCTTATTTTTTCAAACAATGCTAATGATCGATGAGGAAAACATATTTTCATAACACTTATTTTATACATTAATTTCATATAAATAAAATCATTACACTAATATCTCTGGCTTAAAAAATCTATCTATAATTATGGTTTTTTTTTTTTTTTATAAATTGTTCATAAAACTTACACTTTTATGTCAAAAATATTCAAATAAGCACTTTTATATCAAAATTGGTCAAATACGCACTTATAAATAAAAAAAAATGGTAAAATATGCAACAAGCATATTTAAATATAGATTCGTATTGCTATGAAACAAATTTCTATATTACTTAGCTATGTTTTGAATGATTATTGAAAAACATGCAAACTAGCTCTAGCACTAGCAGCTCCTTAGCCCTAATTATTACATTATATATTATTAACCTATTGATTATTTATAATTTAAATGTGAATTATTTATTATCTTCAAAACTATCTATAATTAATAACTATAATCTTGTTATCTATTAAACTATACAAGTATTAATTTAATTTTTAGGGTCTCGCCATGGGAACTGTGAGATTCAGATTTGATGGGCAAGCCATTAGTGAAGCAGATACTCCATCATCTCTTGAGATGGAAGAAGGTGATACAATTGAAGTATACCAACAACAGACTGGTGGATGCTTTTATTATATTTACTTTTAACTACTTATTTTTATATATTTAATATAAGTTTATATTTTTTTATAAAGATTTTTCATGTATGTGTCATTCATGTAGTTTTTCAGATCCGATACAGCATTCAATATTATTGTTTGCTCATTTTCCATTAAGTAAACCACATTTAAAAATGTAAAATAAATAAGATAAATATTAATTGCAGTAATTTTTATATTATACTAAATCAATATTTAAATAATGTAAAAGGTTACAGACTGTTTTTAGACAAATTATTCGTTCTAAAATTATGTACTATCTAATACATTTATTCATACTATTAATTATGTAAGTTATACCTTTTAAATAAACTTTTGATATAACCTAATTACAGAATTTTAACTTATTTTAGTTGATTCATTAAAATGCGTAATTGATACTATGATTATTGTTAGTATTAGAATAACATATTCAATACGATTTTTAAAAGCTGTACCACATATTGTATATATTTTACTATGTTGAACAGGAATATCCTTTGTACAATGAAAATCAAAATCTTCATTATAGTCTTCAATACATAAGTATTTACGTTTTCTTAATTCCTAAAATTAATTCATACAATTAATACATAAATATTGTTTTTACCAAGGTTGGGTTAGTCTCCTTTAATTATGTATAGAGGTCGGATTTTTATGAATTTACGTATTTCTTTTTTGTCTATGCAGTTAAATGGGAATAAGATATCTTTATGATTCATGAAACAGAATTCATTAAAAAAATTAATTTGCATAAAAAGCATATTTTAGGGATTCGCGAATATCTAACAATTATAAATATTTTATCGGAGAAAATAATTGTTCCATCTTAATTATTTTTATTACCTCCATATAAATGTGAATTTTGAACATTTAATAACAAATACAATATTCACTAGTTGAGTTATTTTTATATCCTGGGTTCTCCTTAAACACACATTAATCCCTAGATATTTCTTATCGATGGCTATAGAAAGTGCAGCATTTAGATTAAGTTAACAAAATAAATAATGGCATTGTGAGTTGTTATGTTTCGTCACTCATTTAGTCGTCCGTTGTGTCTGTGCATGTCAACATTTGAGTGTGAACAATTACTAACCTATTTATTGATTTTTTCATTCGTATTATTTACAAATATGCCAAAAACTTCAAGCCGTTTAAAAAGTTTATTTTCTCAATATATTTCGTCATACAATAACCAACAAACAATTTTTTGTTCAAGTATGTGACAACATATTTCTTGCACTAAAAAGTCCCAAGTAACACAACATGTATTTACGACATTACACAAAAAATAATATAAAACTTAAATTAAATACTACATCAAAACAATTGTTTTTATTAGAAGCTACTTCCAATGATAAAAATGATTTTAACAAAGATTTTTATCTATCCTTAGTAACAGCTAATATTCCTTGGTATAAATTGCAAGTTCCTCAATTTCATACATTTTTGGAAAAATACACTGGAAAACATATTCCAGATAAAAGACGTTACATAAAAACTATCTTGAACTGTATTACGAGAAAACGTTATTGGAAATTTAAAATGTAATTTGTTGAAAATAATATTTGAATTGCTGTAAATAAAACTACAGATACAAATAGCCGTTACGTTGCAAATCTACTGGTAGGAATATTAAAATCAAATACCTCCAACACACCCATTTCTTCATGGCTAAGTTTTAGAAAAAACTAATCGAATGATTATTGCCACTATTGCACGGTTTATCAATAATGATTTAAAATCATTATGGTCATCCGAGAATGACAAAAAAGTACGTGTTAATGTTATGTAGTTTCATAAATGAAAAAAACCGATACCCAAACAATTTTCTATCCCTATTTAATTCATATTACATATTTAGTTTATATGTTTGTTAGAGTTTCAGAGAAATGTATCGAAATGTGAACAAATTAGTTAGTAATGTAAAAAAAGTATTTTTAAAAGCTCCATGTCATGTTCAGGTGTATGAAGAAATAATGCCCAATGTTTCATTACCTCCAGAACCCATATCAACCCAGGTAGAGAAGCTGCTGTATTTAATTGCGACAACTTTGAGGGTTTAAAAAATGTTATAGACAAATTAAGTGAAGAAAAGTCATTGGCTAATATTGAAAAATTCAAAAACATATTACAGCTACAGTATGTAAAAAACGATTTAATATTTATTAAAAATCAAATTGTTACAACAATTAAAAATTTAGAAAAATCAAATATGTTTCTAGTTGATATGATAAATCTTATCGAAAATACTTTTATACAACTTGAGAAGGTACCAGGAAAAAAGAAGAAATAGTAAAAACAAAATTATTACAACCTTAAACTATTAAAACTTCAATAAAAAAACCAAGGGTACACATTTTTGCAAAATATTGTTCTTAGTGGAAATAATACAGTATAACTTCCAGAAAATTATTCACCAACTATGGTAGCTGACTTGCAATATTCTCCAGTGACTTCAGTTGATGTAGAACGATCCTTCAAAAACATTTTGACGAATCGGCGAACAAATATGACACCGAAACACATGGAATAATACATGGTGATAAACTATTATTGAAAACAAAATTAAATTAAATATATTTAAACTGTCTATTGGCTTATTGCAAAATATTTTTATTTATTTTTTTTTTTTACAAAATTTTAAAAGAATATTTTGTATTTTTAAGAACATAAAAAAATCATAGTTTAAGAAAATATAAATCCGACCTCTAATTATGTACAATTTTTTTCAAAATTCATATAAACTTATTTATGAAATATATGTTAACTTCATTTTGAAAATGTAAACTAGTTTTCTTTCTAGTTTTATTTTATCCTGCCTAAGAATCAAGAAATTTAATAATTAATCATTTTTTAACAAATTACTATTACTAATTACAAATTACTTTTAATTATTAATGAAAACAATATTTTGCTCTTATTTTATTAAAAAATATTAATCATTACTGTTCCATGAAAGAAAGGTACCGTTATGTGCATGTAGACTGACAGAAAAACTATGACCAAGCCATCATTCCAAGTTTACGCTGCTGTCACCAATTAACGCCACGCTCAAATATTAATTACACATAATTACCAACATCTGATATTGTTTTCGTAATAAAAATATGTTAAATCAATATTATATTGTTTTATTAAGTATTTACATATAAAACAGTAATTGTCAAAATAATAATTTAAGATATTTACATTTTTATCAGTCTTCAATTTTATTGCCATATGTTTGCTACAATTTTTTTTTTTTATTTAGTGATTTTTTGAAAAAGCCCATATTTAATGTTAGGTTCCTTTGACAGTTTTGACTTAAAAACATTAATTATTGTTTTTTTTGTCAATATTAAACAAACTAAAAAAAAATATTGAGTACTTAATAATGCATACTTTAATTCCATTTAATAAATAAAAATGACTTTTATATAATGACTTTCATATTTTAAATATGATTTGTGGAAATTAAATTTAAAAAACATGCATATAAAAAATAGAAAAATTATGATTATTTTTTGATAAAAAATCGACTGAATATAATTAATGAAAAAAATCTTACCTTTTCTTTAATGGTGAAAACCTATACTGGCTCCAAAAGATAATGGCTGATCACTCATTATTTTTAATATCAAAAACATAAAAATCACAATTAAAATTTTCAAAAATATTGTCTTTAGTTACACTGTATGACAAATAAACAGATATGCATACATAGGCTACTTCGGTTGTTAACAATGGCCGTCTTTCTGATACGTAAGGAGAACTAAAAAGGGTGCGACGTGGAAATATAGCTAAGCTGACCATTTTTCATCTAATAGCGGTACCTTTTTTTTGTGAAACAGTATTAGAGCCTGGAATTATATGCGTTTAAATAATTAATATTATCTATGACCTAACTAATTATAATAATACAAGTTTTGTGAGAAATATGAATGAATTGTAAAATTAACAATATTTATTAAAATGTTATAATTTCACTTTAAAAAATGTAATTCTTAATTTTGTAATTAATTCAATATTGGAATACAAGGGGGTTTTGAAGAATTTAATTTTTGAATGTAATATATAGATTCACATCAAGATCAGATTTATTTTAAATTCCTTCTATTGTTTAGATTAATATTCATGACTAATGGAGCTGTATTACTTTACATTACTATATAGGTTAAATTATAGTACCAATTTCCAAGTCCTTAATAATAATTAATAGATATTTCATAATTAGTTTTTTAAGTACTTACTGTTCCAAATGACTGTAATGTAATATTGCAAGGTCCAACTTCTTCGTGTAGTCCTATTGAAACCTCATTCTCAGGTTTTCCCCAAATTGTGAAGCACAAAAATATTGTATAATACACAAAGAGGTACATAATAATGGTTATTGGGCGATTAAATAATATTCTAGGTTTGTGTTCAAAAACAGCTATCATTATATAAAATGCAACCAAAAACATCACAATAACTTGCGTTGGGATGTTATATCGATCGTGTAATGGATGATACAACACTGAAAAACCAAGTACTCCACATGGAGTACTAAAAAATATTGCCTTTAAAGATGTAGATATTTCTTGTTTAAATGTAAATATTTGTTCGACATTTAAATCTTTTCTAAAAAACCAAAAAACAAAACTTGCAGAAAACACCAAGTGAAAGTAAAATGAAGTCCATGGTACCCAATATGTTCGGTCCCCTATGTTTGGATCTGTATCATGCCAGGTCCAGTGAATGAATTTTATTCCCATTATATCATATGGCAAATCAATCAAAAATACATTTAATCCTGTTGTAACCATAAGTCCAACTTTTTTTTTATTTGTTCTGTATGCTAGTTCAATTGCTATGTAATAAAAGACTGGGTCTGTAAAATAAAATCAGTTAAAATGATAATGATAATTACTATATATATCAGGGTTGGGCATATTTCATTATATTATATAACCAAATACAAGTTACAAGTTATATATTTGAAAAAACAGGTATATTGTATATATATGGTATACATTTATATTTATACCCATATAATATAATATAGTACAAAATTAATAATGATGAGTAACATATACTATTTAGACTTTAGACATAAAATATTTTTTAGTACTTTATATTCTATAAGTAATTAGATTGTAATGAGCTGTATAAGTATAAATACTAAATAGTATATTAGTATATTACTATAATATGTTATTCATGAAAAACTATGGAAATTCAAGAAATTTGAAAATAAACATGTTTTAAGTAGTATAAAGAAAATTTTAAAGGACATGTTTTATTTTAAAATTACCTAATTTATGTACCTAACTAATTAATTGTTACAAGTTACAATCAGTGGTGCTGACACATTATAGAACAGGCAGTTCAGTTTGCTTTATTTGATACCCCTATTTTTACCCATTGTGTAATATTTGTATCAAGTTTTCAAACAGTATCGGCAAATATTATGGGGATATTTTTCTAGGGATCCACCCACCCCTTTTTCAAAGCGGTTCAATTGAACTACCTGAAGTATCTGTACGGAATTACAATTGTAACTAGATTACATAACTTTGATATTTACATGCAAGATGTAACTGATTACTGCCCAATCCTGATATATGGTCGAATGGATGCAGTACATACTACATACACACAATAATCACATATAATGGAAGCCTTTGATTAAAAAACATAACAGGTGCACGACTATGCCAAAAATTGTCTATTTCAGATATGGTATAGCATACACATTCAACAACTAATCCATGAAAAAATATACTAAACCACATTATGGGACGTCTTCCTCCATGGGTAAATGCTGAAATTAATCAAAAAAATTGTTTTTATTTTTATTGTAAATTCTTTTAACTTTTGGTGTAAAATAATTAATCTAACATAATCATTTTTCCATTACTAATTCTAATAGTTAAAATTAAAAAGATGGTTTTATTTTTCTTCTACTTAAATTCAGAATTCTCAACCAATTACTTATACCTACTTATTATAAATGATGAATCTATAAACTAGAATATAATAACTTAATATTAAAAACTCACCATGTAACAGTGTTACTGCTCCTCCCGCGATGAACAACATCTGAACTATTAAATATGTAGGTTGATTTTTCCATAACTCAGTAACTGATTCAAATGATATAAATTGTTCCAAAATCTAAAATAGTATTGTATGTATAATGTATGTATTCATTATACACAGGACAGTAATTAGACTTTGCCGCCCCTGGTCAATACTATTTTGCCGTTTTACCCCTCATCAGAAAAAAAACAAAAACAAACAATATTTTTAAGTAAAACAGAAAATAAATGTACACTTAATTCTATTTAATTATAGGTAGAAATACCTACATAATAAAATCATGAAATGCACAAAAGATTTAAGAAATATAAAACAAATATATTTAAAAGCAATAATTTATTTGTAATTAAATGTCGACTAATAACATGATAGCTGCATATAGTTCTATATAAAAAAAAATATATTAGATGAAATTTGATGGTTTAGTAAAAATTTGTCCCCCTTTCAAAAATTGCCACTTAAAGTAATACGGCTCTGATTATACATACATATACACAATTATTATTGTTTCATCAAATAATTAAAAAATGTAATTATATATTTAAATTAATGTACTATGAATTATACTGATATTAATTATTTGACAAAAAAATGAACATACCTAACTTAATTTTAAATTTTAATAATAATATACACACTTACATTGTATAATTTTTGATATTTTGTCATTTTAAAAAGTACCTACCTAATGATAAATAATTTTAATATTTTTAATTTTCTGTTTATAGTTTTGTACCTACTATAGTTTATAATACTAATGAATAGACTATAGTCTATTCTATAATCAATGATAATACTAAATGGTTTTTAGACATTCATACGCCTAATATTTGTAAGTGTGTATTTAGGTAAATGTACCTATATTAATCTTGAGATTTCTTTTTAGATAAATGTCAATGACATTATATTCACATTAAATAAAATGTGTACCTTCCCAACTAATATTAATAGTAAGATTACGTATCTTTTATATAATATATACCTACTGTAAAAGTGCTAATTACATAGCTACTTATGATATTTACGGGTTACCTATCTAAGTAGTATCATTGTGATTTGACATTTAATTGTTTTACATGGTCTCAGACCAGTGTACCGTGTTGTTTGTTTCTGATTATTATTATTATTATCAATAATTATTTTTAATTTTATTATAGATATGACTACAGTTTTATGTTTTTAAACAATTTATATGTATTTATAAAATCATAATAGGTAATATATAGTAGAAATGATCAACAATTAATTAGGTAATTTAAAATATGCACTCTACCAGGCACCAGCTAATCGACATTTACACAATAAGGCATTACGATTTAGGTACGACATTGATTAATTATATATATTATATAATTACATTTACAATAATTGTATATTAACATTACACAAAGAACATAGTTATAATCAATAGTAGTAAGTAGATAACTATGGTCTATTTATCTCGAGAAATTACAAAAACCTTCATTCAAACTACTACCTACGTTAAAAAGTTTATTTTACACTTTTTTTTTTCATTTTTCCCTTTTCTCTGTTTTTATGTTATGATAGAACACAACACACAATATACATCATAATATAAATATATAATTTATACTATAATTATAAACAATTATACAATATACTACATATTGATAGTGTATACTGTATAGAACAGGTGCGACTGAGAATAAAAATCGACCACGATCAAAAAATTAGGCCCAAAATTTTCAATATTAAGTCTAGTAACAATTGATAATAATAAAAATAGAAGATAATTTATTTTTTAACTTATTTGGTGTTTTCCCACTATTAATTTTTAGCTTATCATAGAGGGAAATGTTTAAAGGGGGATTATGGATTAATTGAATAGAAGGAAATCTATTAAAATTTCAGGGGACTGACATTTGAGATTTTGAGTGAAGCGAGGAATGTATTGGTTTTACAAAGATTTTTTTTTTGATGTATGAAAACATTTTTTCAGGTAGAAATAATGGTCCGATTACCACAAATAGAGTATGTTTTCAAAAGAAAATTGCGTCTAGTTAGTACTTTATGTAGCTCATTTTTCGAATTTCTCAAGTTTTTTCTTGGGAGTTGAAATCTACCAAAAAATGGCAAAATTACGGTTTCTGTTATTTAAATTTTTTTATTCCATAATAACTAATTGAGTTTTGATCGTAGGGACTTGAAACTTGTTTTTTTACATTGGTAGTTTACATGCGTAGTTAAATTTTAGAATGAATAGCTTCGAAATTTTTTTTCAAAAATGTTAAATATTTCCTGCAATTTTGGGTTTATTGTAAAGTGACCAGATCAAAATTCTATAAAAACGGGACAAGTATTCAAAAGAAACTAAGGGAAGTGGGAAGTTTTACTCATAAAATAGTACTCGTAGGAGTTAATATCCCTTAATAATTGGTTCTGGGTACACTTTTATTTCTTCATGCTAAAATTAAACATTGCAAAAATAAATCATATTCAAAATAGGATGAAAATCAAAATTTAAATCAATTTTTCATTGAACATAAAATATTAATTTTATTAATACCTTAATAAAATTAAGTATATTATATACTTAACAAAAAAATTATAAAAACAAAATGTAACTTTAAAAAAACAAGTATTACATGTTATAACAAATAAACTTATAATTATAATCAAAATAAGATAAAAACCAAATTTATAAAATATTTTATACTGATAAAAAAATTATTAATACTTAGTATTTATCATTTGATGCAATCGATTTGAGCAATAAAGGAGATTTTTTAAAAAACTATAAAATTCTGAACAATTCATATCTAAATTTGTTTTGGTAACCAAAATAGCTTTTAAAGTTTCTATTTTCAACTGTGATTTTTCTTTCGTCCATATTTTATTCATTTGACTAAATACTCTCTCAGTTGATGCATTTGACCCAGGTAAAATATACTGTATTAAATTAAACATTAAATCATGAGGAATTTGATTTTCTTTGAAATGTGAAAATACTTTGACTCATCTATTTAAAGTATCAACTTTTTCATTATTTAATTTTAATATTGTATAATCAGTTACAATAATTAAAATACAAATGAATTTATCCATCAACTTAGAATTTAATGAAGGTGAGAAATATCTTTTTTTAATTGTAAATTCTATGTTCTATTCCAATTCCGTGGTTACCTATATCTGATTGAGAGTCCAAATCATAACGTGATAAAAACCAATGTCTAGGTCTCTATGATAAGTGATATCACAGTATAAATTATAGAAACTGTACAAAATAAACTGATGTGATCTGATGGAACACAAAATATACACATTACACAACATAAGTGAAAATAAAAAAAAATAACTATTGTTTGAAATCGGGACAAAAGCGGGACGTTAATTAAAAATCGGTAAATTTTACTGTCCCGATTTAATTACCATATTTAGCAGGACACCTGCTTGAAAATCGGTACTCTCCCGCCAAAATCGAGACGTCTGGTCACAGTAGTTTATTGCTTTGAAAATGTTATCGAAGCATAATCATATACTATACTTAATCATTTTACAAACTATTTTAAAAATCGTGACTGACAATTTTTTTTTATAAACTTTTATAGTTAAACTACCAAAAATCGGCAAAATTACGGTATCCGTTATTTAAATTTTTTTTATTTCATGATAACTTTAGGTTAACTTATTATGATCGTAGGAACTTGAAAAATGTCATTTCTGTATCAAATTGCATCTATTTGGTACTTTATTTAGCTCATTTTTTAAATTTCTTAAAAGTTTTTCCTTGGAAGATGAAAAACAAAAAATCGGCAAAATTACGGTTTCCATTAAGCTCTGGAATTTTTTCCAAAAATGTTTACCTGCAATTTAACAGTTTAACTTCTTGAAATTTGATCGTAGGTAGTTGAAATTTATTTTTAATAATTACATTGGTAATTTACACACATGGTAAAATTTTGGAATGGATTATTAATATAGTATATTGTAATATATTAAGTTTCGCTCAGAATCGTATTTTTTAATGTAATATCATTGTATTCAAATATTTTTAGTATAATAATAATCACTAATTACTCCGAGGACCAAAGGGACGAAGGAGGATGTCCACAATTGACCTTCCCACTTTTACAAGATTAATATAGACGAGCCAATAGATAAATATTATTGTTATATCAAATATCAATATAACATTTGTAATATGCTCAACATCGATGAACCTTCCCAAGCTAAACTTGCTCTTCTGGAGATCGTCATCAATAGCAAAATGCTTTACGCAGCTCATGTTTGGGCAGCAAATGGCACCAAAACGACGAATAATCGGAAAGCTATGACCAGGGCATAAAGAACTGTAGCTCTGCGGACGATCCGAGCCTACAGAACAGTTTCGGCCGACGGAGCACTAGTATTAGCCTCAACTCTACCAGCTGATCTACTTGCTCTCGAGCGAGGCCGAATCCGCGACCGATCTGACCCGTTGACCCGGCCCAGTTACGAAACGAGGAGAAGGCGATTTCAATATCTGCATGGTAATGTTGATGGAATCGACAAGGGCAAATGAACGCATAGACTTCTTCCCGACATCAACAGGTTGTTCATCCACAAGGTGGTTTTTGGATCATCGATGACAATTTTTTAATAATTTTAATTTTAAAAAGGTTCTTTCACCAGTAACATTTGTAATCATAAGGCAGTATAGGTAACGTAGATTCTACCTTATTATCAAAAATTTATTTGAATGATCCAGATACTTGTACCATAGATTATATAAAATTTACTTGTACTATATATTATTGACTTATATAAAATTATCAAACTATGATATGAAATATCTGAAATGAATAATTTCGTCAATAAAATCAAACTTGATGTCTTCTTGATAATTGTCTTAAATATATCACTTACCTTTAAAAATGCAAAAATGCAAAATAAATAAGTCTCGACACAAATATAATTTGATAATAAACGTTCTCTTCTCGACTGAAAATGTTATTATATTAAATTTTCTGTATAAAATAAAAATATCACGAACCATAGTATTTTATGTAAATATATTATATATAAATCAGCTACACATTAGACACGAAAACACTTATTTTGTTTTCGGATAAGAAGCATTCATTATATAAATATTTAGACTCGTTTTATTCTTTGTTCCTATTTATAAAAATGAATGGCGTAAAGTAAACATCCCGCACGGACGAAAAAAGCTAGGCGGTCGTGTAATGACAACGGATCGTCAGATAATATTCAATATTTATAAATATTTAATTTAGTCTTTTATTTCAAGAAAAATAAATTCTATAACAAATAATGATTGTATCATTATTAAATAAAAGCGGGAAGGTCAATTCAGGACGTTCCTCCTTCGTCTCTTCGGTCCTTGGAGAAATTAGTGGTTTATTATAATAATTATTAAGATTCGAATGTAATGATATTGTGTTAGAAAATACAATTATGATCGAATCTCATTATATTATATTATACTATATTGATAACCCATTCGACCCCCTTATAAAGACGCTTCTGCCCTAGAGAGACTAGTTCTATACGTCTATAACATAAATATGTCCAGGCCAGTGCCGTGCTACTTTAATTTACGCCCTAGGGCAACCATATTTGGCGCCCCTCAATTCGGGGTGGTTTCCCCTGAAATTTCATTTTTTTACCAATTGTAAGTAGATAATAATGTTTAGAAGATAACGCATATAATTTTAAAACAATAAAATATAATAGGAATAATCGTTAGTACATCCGAACACGTATTACACACAGACTGTCATATCCTACTATAATCTTACTACTTAGTCTTATTCTATGTATAGTACTATCATATTATTAGAGATATCTGAATAAAATATGACAATCGGCAAAGTAAACAAATTATGGGTTTCTTAATTTATTTTTAGCTGTGGTGTTGTTGAAAAAGGTATGGCACACGCAATCCCGCACTCCGCGACTCATATCATTATACGAATAACAAGTAAAATCATATCATTGATTATAGATAGTAGATAGATAGATACTATCTATAATCAATGATCATATCTACGAAATCGTATAAAGGCTATAACAATTATTTTTAAAATAGGTAGGTATTATGGTATAGAATATAAAAATAAAATATATCGTATTCATACAATAAGCAATAACAAATACGTCAGCCATCATGAAGTAATTAAAATAGGTATACAAATATATTTAAATTACATCTAAATTAATAATTATAATTATACATATTATAATAAGCGCCCCTAAACTTTTCGCAAATGTTGGCGCCCTAGGGCACTTGCCACTTTTGCCCCCGCCCACTTAGTACGGCCTTGGTCCAGACAGACAATTATTTTTTTTCCGGTTTTGTATTACCTAGTATTTTAAAATTACTACTTCTCACGCATTCCTTCTCTCTTTCTTTTAATAATTCTCTAAAAATGTAGTCTCTACATTTTAACTTCCCTCATTCATTCTTGCATGACTATCTTATCGATTATAATTGCGAAATATATTATATATACTTTTAAATAGAGTATATAGCCATATAACCATATAGGTAATAAATTGCATGAGTTTCAAATTTAAAATCTAAATAACACCTAGAACTAAACTATTGGTCTCTACCATTAATTATAATATATATAATTTAATTTATATTATAATCAATGGTTTTAAAGTATTTATTTTTGAATCTTATCAAAATAAAAATAAAAAACAAACAATTAAAAAATTTAAATCATAGAAGAGTGTTGTAAAGTCGACAAAACTAGTGATGGGAATAATCGAATGAAATAATCGAATCATTCGATTATTTGAATAATCGAATCATTTCGATTATTTTAAAAATCATTCGAATAATAAAATAATCGAATGAACTTAGATTATTTTAAAAATCATTCGAATAATAAAATAATCGAATAAAATTATTCGAATGATCAAAATTAGTAGTAAAAATAATCGAATGCTTTTCTTATCTCAATTTTACTTTTCCTACCCGTATAGTATACAGTTTGATGTTGAATAATATTAAATAATAATAGTCTACTACTCTAGTGTATGGATTTATTTCTATTTCTGGTTTCTAATGAATTATAATGTTTACTTTCCTTTGTTGTTATACTTAGATTTAAGTCATTGGGTACTAAATTAAGAATGTGTCTGTCCAATGTCCATGTATTGTATTATTATTTATTTTTATAACATTCGACTATTTTGTTTTCGAATACTAATCATTCGATTATTTTGTTTTCGAATACTAATCATTCGATTATTCGATTATTTTGTTTTCGACTACTAATCA
>CM023357.1:33846162-33895894 GCA_013282895.1 Eriosoma lanigerum | reverse complement strand
ATTCGATTATTTTGTTTTCGACTACTAATCATTCGATTATTCGATTATTTTTTTTTTCGATTACTAATCATTCGATTATTAAAATCATTCGATTATTCCCATCACTAGACAAAACACAAAGTCTCAAAACGTATAAGCAGCGCTTTACGATGTAGTGGCTGTGATAGGAAATGTTTTTGCTTTTATAAACTGAAATATATTAATTGGCTGGCGTGGGGGAAGTTGTCACTACACCTTATCTTTTAAAACCGTGTCCTGAACAAGGTAATCAATTTTAATATTCGGCTATTGCCACAGAAAAATAGACTATATATATTTTATAATAATGGCTGTCAAATAGTATAATATCGATTTATCAAAATATGTGTACTTTATTTATTCGTAATTAAATAATTCTAATATATAATTATTATTTGACTACTAGGTAGGGACCTCGTATAGTATCGTTTTCACGAGTCACAATGTTGGATTCACAAGAACAAAAATCTAAAAGACCAGCTGGTAAGTTTGTTATAATTACAAACCTATCATCTATATAGAAAAAAAATTATAAATTTAGATTAAAATATTAAATTGTTTATAGATACAGCATTTAAACAACAACGACTGCCTGCATGGCAGCCAATTCTAACTGCACGGAATGTAATGCCAATATTCTTTGCTGTCTCTGCAGCGTTTATTCCAATTGGTATTAGTTTATTATACCTTACAAATCTGGTAAATCAATTTTGTACCTATATTTAAGTATAAAATAAGGTTCTTTTTTGTTATAGTTATTATATCATCCTCCCCCCACCAAAAAAATAAAGTTTTTTCAATTTTCATTTCAGGAATGCATTCTTCATTTGTTAAATATATATAAAAATATAATAAATAACCAACTAAATACTAATAGAATAACATGCCATTTTATTGTATCTGTACAGTTATTACTTTTACCCATTGAATAACTTATTCTGTGCTTTTATGTTGCTGATAAAATGTATTGATACTTTCATAAATGTATACCTAGTTTTATGGGATAATATAAAATGTCTATTTTAACTTATGCTAAATTTATTATGTTTTGATGAAAAAATTCTCTAAATTGAGATTTTGGCGTTTTGCAAAATAAAAACAATTTATACTCAATAATTATGTTCATATTATACTAATCAATTCATATTCTAACTTAACCTATGTATAATAGATATATTGACCTACACCTAGAGTACAGACAGGCCCTGTCACTCAAACTGTTTAGATATAAATAAAAAATCTTCTGATTTGTTATGCAAAATAATGTTGGTTAGATACAAAATTAACTCGTATTATAATTATAGTAAGTATTTTAATTAATGAAAAATTTGAAAAAAATAGTCGATATGGAGATAAAATTTTTTGAAATTAGTTCAACATGATTTATATTAATTTAATATGTACATTGATTATATTATATAATAAATGAGAAATATGATAATCCTGATATTTTTTGAGGGATAACAATATACAACAGAAAAATAACTATAGTTAATATTTTAAATATAAGTTATAACTATAATACTATTTAGGTTCAAGAATTTACTCTTGATTACACTCACTGCAAATCATTAGAAATACCAACGATGTCTTGTGCCGATAAAATTGGAAGTTCTCGTAATTTATCTTGTAGTTGCAGTATAACATTCAATTTAGAAGAAGATTTTGCTGTATGTAATACAATATTATTTATAATATAATTTAAATGTTTTTTATTTTATTTTTTATAATGCTTAAAAGCATTTTATTTATACTTGTATAGCCCAATGTTTATATGTACTATGGATTAACCAACTATTATCAAAACCATCGACGTTATGTCAAGTCAAGAGATGATTTTCAGTTACTTGGAAAATTAAGCAAAACTCCATCTAGTGATTGTGCACCATATGATTATAACAATAATAAGCCAATTGCTCCTTGTGGTGCTATTGCTAATTCATTATTCAGTGGTAAATATTAATTTACTTATATAATTAAAATATCTCTTGTTTTTTTTATTATGTGTTATTGCTACCAATTAAAATAGTTATTATTACATAATGTTATAATATATGTATAAATTTATTTTTTATTTCAGATATTCTAACTTTAAAGTACAATGATAAAAATGTTCCATTACTTCGAACTGGAATTGCTTGGCCATCTGATAAAAATATCAAATATCAAAATCCACCTGAACCATTACAAAAAGGTATAAAGTTAAAATCAATCTTTAATTAAGCTATTTTAATCGTCTAGATTAAAATCATAAAAATAAATAATCTACTTATATATGTATGAGAAATAATAATGTTTTATATTTATTAACTCAACTTATACAAGATTCAACTGTGTTTGCCCCTGTTAATAACTTTTAATCTATCACATATTTTTAAAATATAATCTATGTATATAAACTAGTCACAATTTTCATTGCTATAAAAAAATGGTTAACTACTTAATATTAAAATAAAAAAATACAATTGTTGTTTTCATATTATTTTAAAATTAAATTGAAAAAAAATACAGCCCATATGTATGGCCAAATGAAAAACTGAAAACAAACTTTGGTGAATTAAACGTTGATTACGTTGATAACAGTTACTGGTTAGCAGACATTATGTTTTGACTGTTTCGAAAAGAGTAATGCTACAACTTTAAATGAATATGAATTGATATTAGAATATATATTTTCTTTAAATTTTTAAAATTAATAACAAAGTAAATACTTTATAGAAATTAATATTTTAACTATTGAAATATTCATAAAAATAAAAACAAAAATTGTATTTTTTTTAATTTTAATTTTAAGTAGTCCAAAAAGATTTTATTAGAATGAAAAATGTGTCTTGTTTATACATAAATAGATTTCATAAATTATATTTAAAAAATACGCAATAGATTAAAAGTTATTGACAGGGATAAACACAGCTGGACACCCCGATTATTAGTATTAATCAGCATCTTTAAATAAAACATTTAACAAATGTCAGTCAAATAAGGATTTATAAAATAAAGTTTGTTCTTCATCCTTTTTATTACAAACAAGCTAATATTGAATAATTATTATTATGTAGTTTTATTTATTTATTAATAAAATTAACAAACAAGAAAAATATAGATAACAGATAAACACATAAAAAGTTATAGACTACTTAAATATTAATATTCTGAAAAATGGGAGCCTCCGTAATGAATATGACAATTATTTGAACTATACATCATTCTAACAAGTGGGGTGTTCTTGGAGAAGGTAGACTTATAGAAGGATACATAAAAATTACAATGAAGCCTAGTATTACTGGGAATACAAAAGTTAAGTCCACCAAGAATTCTTGGGGCATCAACACAACCTTCAATCAGATGCTGAACAAAAGCGATGTCAAAATTAAGATGCCTAACTGAAAGAGGATCAAGTCTCAGAGCTTGACTTATTTGCCCATAATCATGTGGTGTTTGTGAGATGTTAAGGCAATGACCGGCAAAACGCATAAAACTATTTTGAAAACGATCAATTTGGCAAATGTCAACAGTGGTATATGGTGACCAAACAACAGACCCATATTTAATAACTGAGCGGACTAATGTATTATAGAGTGCCAGAAGGTAATTGGCTGAACTGAAATTAGTCGAATGACGTCTTATAAATCCCAAAACACAAAAAGCTTTACTGGTCATAAAATCAATATGAGAGCTTAAGTTAAGGGAAGGTACAAATAAAATGCCTAAATCATGGACCTGGCTAACACACTGGATAGATATACCTCGTAGCCTATAGTCAAAAGATGTCATTGACTTAGAACGATAAAAAGTCATTTCTTTACATTTAGAGATGTTAAGAGATAAATTAAACGTATTACACCAATTAGTGAATTTATCAAAGGTATTTTGGAGAGTAAGGCAATCATTGTTAGAGGATATCATGTGAAAGATTTTCGAATCATCGGCAAACAGTAGAAGACGACAAGAGGAAACAGTTGAGTACATGGTGTTAATGAAAATATTAAATAATAAGAGACCTAAATGGCTACCTTGTGGAACTCTGGATGATGCTCGAAAAAAATCAGATATCTGATATTTATCTGTTTGATAAATAATTACACTAAATAAAATATATTCTAAGCAAAGCTTAGTTGTATTTGTTATTTACTTTCATTAATTAAATATTATATTTATTTTTCAATTCTATAAAGCAGGTTGGGTTTGGTTAAGTTAGGCAGGGGTCAGTAATACGTTTTTAAGGAGGATTATTTGAAAAAGTCGTCAAACATCATTTACTGGAAAGTTCCCACGTGTTGTAGAATTTATTGAATGTATATGATAAAAGTGCTTAACATGAAACATAACTAATTATAGTTTATAATAATGTATTGTTAAATTAATAATGAACAGCTTTTAACTTCTTTTCAATTATCAAGTGACATAAAATAAAATATTTTATATAATGTGTATAATATTATTATTTTTATATAACAATTTATATGTTGTAAATTTATTTTAAATTATTATTATTATTTAACTTATTATATAAAAGTAAAACATTACTGTTTCTTTTTATATAAATTATAATTTCATTAATAAGTACTTTAGATATTTTAAACAAATTATACTTTATAATATGCTCTTAAACCACAATTAGTGACATATCTGAAGTATTATGGTGGTTATATTTTACACATTTATTTGAAAATATAAAATAATTTGTATAATTGATTTAAATTTACAATTTACTATTGATATAGAAGGAATTATAAAAACTACAGAGGCTTTACTTATAGGTACAATTATTTTAATTTAATATTATATTATCTTCCATTAAAAATTCCTATGCATCACTGATCACAATTATATGTAAAGTACATAGGCTTCATATTATATGATAAGGATAAAACATTTAGATTGTTACAAATAGTAATGAATTTAAATTCAAATAATTAATACTATTTTATTTTAATATTTCACATATACTATTTAGTATTTAGTATTTAACATATATAGTAAAATAATATTTGTTTCAGTAAAAAATACAATTTTTAATTTTATTATTTAGTAGCACTAAACACTTATTTTTTAAAGAAGAATTTTTATGTTTTTTACAATTTTCTTTAGCGTTTAAAGATTTTGCAAAACCAATTGACTGGCGTTTGAATATATGGGAACTGGACAAGGAAAATCCATCAAATAATGGTTTTGAAAATGAAGATTTAATTGTTTGGATGAGAACCGCTGCACTTCCTGATTTTCGTAAATTATACAGACGTATTAATCATTCATATAGTCCATTTGAAAATGGTTTACCGAAAGGAAACTACACATTACTTATAGAATATAGTATGTTTTATTTAGGAATTTAAAATAAAACAAATTTATAATTATTATTTTATTTTAATTAGATTATCCAGTAGCAGGATTTGGCGGGACAAAAAGTTTAATATTGTCAAATACTTCGTTTACAGGAGGTAGAAACATGTTTCTTGGATATGCTTATATTGTTGTGGGATGTAGCTGCTTTTTATTAGGTTTATTGTTCTTGATTATTCACACCAAATATAAGCCCAGGTATTTATAATATTGTTTTAAACTGATTATTTTATATAATTAAGTATTTATATTTAAATAATACTTAATCTCATAACTAAAACAACACCAAAATTATTATTATTATTAATTAAGGATTTATATACTCATTATTTACTTAATTTTAGACAATGGAATTATAGCCCATTTATAAAAATATAAATAAATTAAACTGTGTTAATCAATTTGGTCAAAACCTTTTTACATCAATTTCTTTATTTTATTTCTTATGTGTAATATAATAAATATGGTTCAGAAGTTTTACAAATTGCATATATAAATATTTGTACATCATAACGATATATCTATACATTTATTTATTTATCTTTATTAATTTTAAGTGGTTATTTATGGTAAAGTATTTTATGTGCTATATTTATATTAAAAATCCAAATAAAGGTTTTAGTTAGTTAATTCTAATTGTACCAAATTCACATAATTCATAGATCAGAGAGGGATTGACAACAGAACTCCAAAAAATAATTAAAATTATTTTTTATTACTAACTAGTGGCGTATCCAGTGGGAGGGCTGAGGGGGCTGTAGCCCCCCTCCGAAATTTCAGGAAATGTAATTAATTAAATTATATATAGTATAAAGGTATAATCTTAATAAATAAATATAATTTAATAATATATAATATACAGCGTTGCGTGTGTACTGGTGCTGTACACTTTAGTGGTGGTTCTCTTACCCACTTCCAGACAAAAATGTCCATTTTTCTTTTTCTTTTGGTGTACTTTTGCTTTTTCAATTTACTGTAATGCTGCATTTCCCATATATTAATTAGATAAGGCTGATTAGATGAGCTTCTTAAATTATTATCAATACTTTCTGTTTCAACAGCCACTGCTGAGAGAAATTTTTCAACATTAAGGAGGTTGAAAAATTATCTTCGAAATACAACATCTAAGTCACGGCTTGTAGGACTAGCTCTGTTGTCTATTCATAGAGGTGTAAATATTACTGATGAGATGGTACTAGAGAAGTTTTAGAACAGCAGAAAAGCTAGACAACTAAAATTAACAATCTGATATTCTGATTAATAATTTATTGTATAATTTAAATATAGTTTTTTTTGTAATGTAATATGTAACTGATCAGCCCCCCCCACCAAAAACAAAAATTCCTGGATACGCCTCTGTTACTAACAGTCATTTATAAAATACATATTTATATTTATATGTTCTCTTTACAAAAATTATTTCTGATTAGTTTTATTATAATACTAATTGATTTTATTAATTTTAATTTGAAATTACAAAAATTATTATTTATTTAATAATTGGACTAAAGTTGTATTGATTATTACATATCATACCGGATCGGATCAAGCCTATAATATTGGGAGGAGTAGAGGCGACAACTATAACGTTTTGTGTATTTACAAATTTGTAAAGTTAAAGTAATTTTAAAAATACAATAGAAAATTAGAAATATAATACTAAACGTATAATTAAATAAATATATTTTACTATTAATTTAACTCCAGAATATATATACACAATTAAATTATCTGGATAAAAACATGCTAATTTGAAGTTAATCATAAATGATTATTAAATTAAATTAAATTTTAAACAGTTTTTATTAGAGATTTCAAGAAATTACAAAAATGATGATCATCTTTCCTGAAGTTAGGTCAAATTAAGATTATTTAAAACTGTCTCATAAAGTCTATATAAGCTAAATATAAGCCTATTATAATATAAAATTTTAAAATAATTATTCTGTACTTATTTAGTTTTATATATTAGTTATAGCATTGATTATAAATATTAGTAAATATAGTATCTATGGTTATTGGAATTAATTGTATTTTTTAACTTTATTTAAAATTTTCAGTTCAAATCCGGCAAATGTTACTATTGTTACACCATCTACATCATATCAGTGATTTATAATAATTATTTATTGCAAACAAGAAATAAATTATTGCGTTTTTGGCACCTATATATTTTAATTGGGCTGTGCTTGAACTAGTAATTAATGAGCTTTACAAAACAATGTGATATATAGTAAAATTATATTTAAAATTTTTATGTACTATAAATTATTCACTATTATATTGACCAATTTTTAGTTTATATTATAATTAAATTGATAAGTTAATTTATTCAGTTAAAATCAAGCAATAGTAATTTAATTTAGTATAAATTATATAATAATATAGATTAAATATGTATATTTAATCTATGGTAATATTATAATATATTATAACTTCAGTACAATATTTAATATAACATCATTTTAAAATTTAGAATATGTAATAATAATAACTTGTTACCTTTATAAAACATTCTTAAACTTTAATTACATATTTGCACAGTATTGTAATGTATTTTGTAATACAAATTACAGCATAATTTAATGTATGTTCTAGTCATAGGGGTTATTATTTTAAAGATGTTGTTAAAAATTAATTTTAGAACCACATAATTAAGCTTCAAGTTTAATTAGTATTACTTATTTACACTCGTATATATTAAACAATATATTTGTTGAAGAAATTTCTATTTTATTTTTATTTATACTATGAAAAATATTTTAAAGCTATCTGCCTAGTTAAATAAGTAAAATAAAAACATATTCAATTTAAGTAATAATAAAAATAAAAAGTAATAATATATAAGTAATAATATAATAAAAATTTTTAAACACCAAATTTTGGTAGTATTTGAACTGACATTATGTCTAGATCATAATGATACAATATTTTGACATGTCTTATAACTCTGTTAACATTTTATACATATGCAGGGTGTATCTGGAGGATTGGACAAATGTAATAACTCTGGTTTTATACATTATTTTTTAAAATTATTTCTATACTCCAGCGCTAAATTTATGGTACACTAATTTTTATTTTTAAGTAAAATAATTTTAATTAATTTTTTTTTTTTAATCTAAAATAGCTATTTTGTAAATTTGAATTTTAAAAAAACATTGATATCAAAAGCTCTTGAATGGTTTGTTAAAGTTTATGAAAATATAATTTATTTTCATTATTTACCGATCAGTGTATCATTAACAATGTACATACATATTTTGAATTATATTGTGAAGAAAACTAGTTTATAATTGAATGAGTTTCTTGTAAGACAGAACTGTTAACTATGAAAATAGTAATTTTCTATATCTCTTGTATGTGTAATAAAAAAAAAAATAACACTAGAATTGTTAATTTTATAATATATGTCCAGACAATGATCCAAATGTGTGAAAATATATTATGAAAATCTTTCATAATTATAATTATTGGTTGATTGATAATTATGGTTAAAAATATGAAAATTTTAAAGGATGTACATTGGAGTGGCTGGGGAGCTTTAGCCTCTTTAAAATAGCTATAAGCCCTATCATTTAAAATTCATAAATACTTTGTATTCCCTTAGTTTTATTTGTTGGGTATATAGACCCTCCATACATACCCATCACGTCTATGAGGATAGATTAATCATCAGCAATTTGGATAAGGTGATTTATTGGTAGAGATGTAGGGTTAATAAATAGATAATTAATTTAAAGAATTATATAGAAAATTATATAATATTATTAAATAGACCATTAAATTTGTTTAAGTTGTTATTTAGAAGTTTATAATAATTTAAATAAACATAAAATATAACCACACCATTTATACATATACAGTTTTTTTAAAAATATATATTATTAAATCTGTGTTGTGTATAATTAACAGTCCAAAGTCTGTATTCAATTAATTCATTGGTACTTTTCATGTAATTATGGATATTCTTGAATTATATTGATTTAAAATGGGATAGAAAATGTTTTCATATTAATCTTATTATATAAACCGTTGAATATTATTTTACTGTAAAAATTTTTTAAGTACCTATTCATTAAAATTGTATAGGTAAAATACTTGGGATGAAGTGCTTAAAAAAATTAAGACTGATTTAAAAACTATTGATAATTATTTATGCGCAGTGTCGTATTTAAGGGAGGGGATATGGAGGATAGATCCCCTCCCTTGACCTATTTTTAAAGCGATATTTTTCGAAAACTGATATAAAATAAATTATTTTGCATAACTACCTATAAGAATACGAAATTAGAATATCGAAATTGCTGACTTAACACGAATTGTTTACGATGGTGAGAAAATGGGGAGGCCTCATCTTGGTCAATGAAATATTTACATCCTAAATCCCCCACCCTTGATAAAATCCTAAATATGTTACTGTTTATGCGCAAACAGTTTATTTTTAAAATTCGAAAAATCAGCTATTATACTTCATATCCTATCAGAGCTTTCATTACAGAGTATACTTAATATTAAGATTCACGATGATAATTGTCAAAATATAGGATTATGTTACTGTAAATCAGTCATTGTTGTAAGAAGCTTTAAATTACTAGGCATAGAAATGTACCATGGTATGAAATGGAAAAATCAAATTTCTTTAGTCTGTAGTAAACTGAAAAAAACAATTTTTATTTTTTATATCAAATTACGTGATATCTTACTTAAAAAATATATTAGATCACTTTACCTATCACTTGTTGAATCTCAAATTACTTATGGTTGGGGTGGAACCTATGATAATGTTCTTATTCAAATAGTGTATACCTATTTGAATTTATGTTATGTCCTATTATGTTTTCTTTCATTTTTTTTTTTTTTTTATGCCCACGTGTTCACGTAGAAATTCGAATTCCGCAAGTAATAAAGAATGTTGCAGCGTGATAGGTATGCAATTTAACTATTTTTAAGATATGAATCAAGGAACCTAATAAGGTGTTGACGATCGACTGGATGGCGTTAAACAAATTTTAATTATTCTGGTGCAGTCAAAATAAGTACATTATTAATTTTACTTTTATTCCAACATTACTAATTTATTAAATGCGATTAAATGAACACAGTCTAAACTAATACTCGAAAGAGTATAACTTTATTAAAATGTAAAACTTTTTTATTTTTAAATTATAGTGACCTACCAAAATTAAGTACATAATACAATTGAGATTAGATATCGCTAGTAAAATAAGAAAAATTATATTTTGAATTAATAAGTATTATAATAATAATAATAATAATAATAATAATAATAATATAATAATATATTAGGTATTTTTAAGAACTAATATATACTCTTTTGATAAATACTCAAAAAAAGTTGGAACTTGATTAATATTTTATAAAAACATAAATTAATATACTTTGTCGAAAATTTAAAATAATAATGAATAATTTCGAGTATTAGCTTAGACTGTGTTCATTTAGTTGCATTTAATAAATTAGTAATCATGAAATAAAAATAAAAACAGTAATTTTAAAAACAATGAAATAAAATTAGTTTAATTATCCACAAATACATTTTTTTTCTCACAAATTTTGATATTTATTAGACGTTTTATTAAACACATGCTTCGGCACACGAGGTCTAGACCTCTACTATAGGTAGACTATATAGGTTCAACTCCCAGTAGACGTACCTATTTCCTAATCATAGTTAAAAACTCGATGTGCGGTAAATTTTCGCTCAGAATATGTTTTTTCTAATATGATAATAAACTATACACAAATTATTATGTTTAAGATTGATGTAAATAAGAAATTATGTAGTTAAGATTTTTGAACTATCAAATAGTTAATATAATAATGAAATAATACAATATCTTACAATTTAATCATAACAAAAAAATAGCTATAGATAGTCTCATAATTCATATAGGTGTGTTCTCAAATTATAGCCCATAGGTACATATAATCGACACAGCCTATATTAATTATTGTACCTAATTATAAATCGTTAGTTTTAAAATAGTAAGACAACATTTTCTTTCAATTTCAAATAAAGTGTAAATTTAAATTTTAAACTATAATAATCTACATGTATGTTTTTATAATAGTTTTGCAGTTTTGTTACACAGACATACAACATACGTCTATACGTCTACACAAACAAAATGATGTAAACTACTAAAATGTATATGCCGAATTGTCGAAGTTTTAAAATAGTACTAGTGTACCTAGGTTATAGTTATCATGATATTATTTATGTCCCCTCGTCAGCACATTTGTTTGCACAAATGTTCATGTTATCCGCCTCCTATTGAATCCTAACCAACCAGCACGTCATGTATCTTTTAACACAATGGATAAATGCACATTGCATATATTATTGTGTGCGTGTTAGTTGCGTTCTGATCAGACATCGATGTACCATTATAAAGTAACAACAATATAGGTAGTTATTAGTTACAATATTATATTAACCGCGTTGAGAAGAAAATGTTTAGTTATCAACAATGTGTGCTGTGTATCTATTATATACTTGCAACTAAAACAGCAACCACTTGTAATTATTATTATGTAACCAAGTAACTTGGCATCTCTCTGGTGAATCCGAATTGTGTGCATTATGAATTGTATCGTGCATTATCGAGAACAATCATTGTTTCGTATATTTTTACCGATAAATTATCTAGAATCCGACGCAGACACCGAAAGAATCGCCATAAAGCTAAGCGCAGCAGAAGTCGTTTACCTATTCCAACCGTCAACGCGATTGAAGCATACACCAAAATAGGCAGTAATTATAACCGTGGCCAGAGGGGGTATCTTTATATTATATAACACGGTCAAAACTTGAAAATATTGAGAAATAGTTTCAAGAACTCCAGAATGTTTTTGAAAAGTGTAATGTAAACATAAAGTCTCAATTGTATTAAAGTCAAACGGTACTTCCTTTCAATCTTGTTACTAACTTGGCATTTACACCATGCTGATAGATAGTAAAAAAAAATTGATATTGAAGATAACGATGGCGGCAATGATGGTTTACCTTGGCAAGAAGAATGTGGCTGACGAGGACATAATCGATGCTCGAATGAACGAAGTCGAACATGATTTAAATGACGTGAATGCATCGGAGCATAAATGTCCAAAGGATGTAGCAGATATTATTGAATTCGTAAATTGACAATTCGGTATAAGGTAGACGATAATATACGTATATAATGTATGTATATACCAGATACCTACATTCCGAAGAGAAATACATAAAGGAATATTGAAAAAAAGGTAAATTGATTTATGATTTACACAAAATTTTATTTATTATTGAATTACATTTTAGAGTTTACATTAAATAGACTACGAATATCAGAACCTATCAGAAAAGGAATAAACAATTATTTTTAGAAATAATTATCCTAATTTATGCCGTTTCTTAATCAGAATGATTAATTTATAATTGTTTTATGATAAGCGTATTATTATTATAGGTAGTAGTAGGTCACCAACAGAGGTGCAAGAACTATTTTTCTTGTGGGGGGGCAAAAATTTTAGGAAAATCATGATATATAGCAGGGGTCACCAATTAATATTTTCCGCGGGCCACATTAAGAATTCGGAAAATTCTCGCGGGCCATAAAAATTCAAAGTACATAATATTTATTATAATATGCCGGTTGGTCAAAAATACTTTATTTGTAAAAAAAATATATACACTTATTAATTTGATGTGTAACTAAAACTAATGAAAATATAATTAAATTTAATAAATATATGAAACAATTATTAATAATGTACAAAGATAAGAAATTCCCTACAACATTTATTAATACAACAGTCGCGCTTGATAATAAGTACGTATTAAATTATTGAATTTTTCTCTCAGTCTGCGGGCCGGTTAAAATGCATTCGTGGGTCGGATGCGGCCTGCGGGCCGCCATTTGGTGACCCCTGATATATAGTATATTAAAATAAAATACAAATACTTTTTGATTTTTGTAAAATAGGTTTAATTACTATTTTGTTGATTAAACTAATACTTTACCTAATTTAATTTTGAATTTCAAATTAAAAACAATTTTAATATTTTACATTTTTTAATTTTATTTGTTACACAACTTTTTAAAATTCATTTTATTGTATATTATATTATATAAATATTAAAAATAATAAAAATGTAATTTAAATTTAAACTATAACACTAAAATGCTTAAGTATTAAGTGTATAACTATGATGACAAATTTTCAGGGGGGGGGGGGCAAAATTATAATTTGTTCCCTGACATATTTAACGGGTGGGTTAAATGCCCCCTCTACCTCCCCAGCACCGGTGCCACTCGTTACCAGTTGAATTTGGAGCTTATCCATTATTTCTTTATTTATTGAATGTGAACACAATAGCGTTAGTGAACTTATAATTTTTAGAGTCAAGCCATACATTTTTACATAATAATGGCGTCTTCTGAGTATTAAATCAACAAGACACCTATGTCATTATTATAATTGACAGTCATGTAATCATGTTATTTATTGTACATTTTTACATTACTACATTGGCACATTGCATCTATCAATAAGTACCTTGATAATAAAATATTCATAAATACATATATTCCATCCTAATATATACCAAATGACTACCTAGATTTTAGGACCCATCCACTAACCCTTAAATAACTCAAAAACAACCGCCTCTTAAATATCACCTTTACCATGACATATTATGTTGTACATATTTACGATATTCCTGTTAAAATATTTGTACATTTGTAAAATTAAATTAAAATAATTGTATTTAGGTAGATAAAATATAACATCAGGTTCGTATTAAATATTAGCTGAGTTACCTATACTGGCTAGTGGCTATACTGTATAGAGAGTAATATTAGTTTTTAAACAAAAATAAAAACAAATTAATTTATAATTAACATTATATAATATTATATACTTACCTAGGAACAGTGTCAGAGGGGGCGAGCACGAGGATGAATAACTGTCTATCCATACAAAAATATCGCCTTCCTTTCGCTCCCTTTCGTTTATAATATTTATTTACCAGCCACTGATTAAGTTTTTAATGGATAGGTATAGTCACCGCAAGTTTTAGAAAAGTCATATTTTAAAAAGAACGATCATTTTTTATAAATCAAATTTTAAGGAAAAGTACAATTTATGTTAAACCTACCTTCTATACCTATAAATTTAATTTAATTGTAACATATTATTATATTGATGATATGGATGTAATTATAAATTTTAAAGATAGTATTATATTAGGTAGGTATTGTTGAAATCGTTTTAAGATGGTTTAATAATATTACTGTAACTGGATTATAATCGGTAAATAGTGTTCTGTATTTAATTTAATATTGCATATTAAATATTGCCTATCAGCAATGTGAAATTGCAGAAGTTGTAATCGAATACTCTGCTATGCAATTCAACATGAATAAAAAAAAATAACGAACGTCTTTTGAATAATATTCATATATTATATGTGAACGTATCAAATTTAACTCAAATTATAATTTAGATAAATTTTTAAAAGTAATTTTTTATAATTTACGTTTTATATTCTGAGCGAAGCGAGATTAATATTACTACAAGTATTAGTATTAGTAAATCGCACTTGGTACTTTATTTAGTTCATTTTTCAAATTTCTCAAAAGCTTTTCCTTATAGGATAAGAAAAACTATCAAAAAGATTGAAAAACTGCGAAATTCACGGAAACTGTGATTTTGACGAACTTCAATTTCATTATTTATTATTATAAGGATTAATTTTATATTTATTATAAGACTAATTTTTTTATTGGTCCCATAGAAAAAAGATTAAATAGAAAGGCAAATTGATTACAATTTATTTTATGATATAACTATATGCAATTTCGAATCTAGGAGTTTGCTAATATTTTTGAGTATTCTCATAGGTAGTCTATAAACGTAACATTTTAATGGTACATTATATATTATGTATAATGGTAACATTTTAAGATGGATTATCAGTTTAATATATTGTATATCTATTTGAGTTTCGCTCAGAATCTTATTTTTAAATGTAATGTCATTGTATTAAAATCTTAATGATAATTTGTATAATGGTTGGGTTTGCAATTAATTTGAAACTAAATAAATTTCAGCTTTTTATTCCATTTAATATTATTTGACAATTTCAGTGTGATGTTCACGATAACGGAAAGTACTTTTGTAAATCTAAAAGAGAAAGTTAAATTTTATTTTTCCTTTTTTCGTGTTAGGATTATAATGATGTTTTTAAAATACTTATTTTGATGATTTAAAGTGCTTAAAGTCCCTAATCATATGGCAAAAATATTCATACATGTACATAGTACATACACTACAGTAAGCATTAAGCAAGTTTCTAGATATCCACTAATATAGTGCGTATAGCATGTATCTATAATAATATAACCTAATATAACCTATAGCATGTATAGAAATGTAGTTAAAATATGAAGACATATATACCTAAAATATGAACTTGAGTGTTTTGTCATAAAATATAACATTTTACAGTTTTTATTGAGATGCCTGGGCCTCGGGTTCGTGTATATCTTATATTTTAAAGAAGGAATGAACAATAAAAATGTATGATTGTTATGTAGAAAGAAAAAGTTGTAGGTGATTGAAAAAGAGCTAGTTAGATTTGATATAAAAATTTGTGGTGTAAAAACAAAATGAAAGTATTAACGGGCGGAGATCAAGTTGAGTACCAGGGTCAACCTATAGGAAAAAGATTAAACCTTGGGTCAACCACATGTCCATAGGTAGTTTAGTTGGAATGAGAAATTATGGAAATTGAATGTTTTTGTCTGACAGTTCTTTTCATAACTAGGTTAGTTTATAAATCTATTCTGTAATTTATTGAGACATAAGTATTGAGTTTATGTACAGTTTTATATTTTGCAAATTATAAATTAGAAGATGGAATGTGGAATAATGTTTGTCAAAATACAATACTCATTAGTCATTTCATTACTTGGGAATTTAAGACCAGTAGAACTCCAGGTGGGGATCTGACAAATCGACTTGGACCTCTACTTGTCGTGATTTCTTATCACATAATTTAATATATTTTGTTATTTTATCAATAATTAAACTGTAATCATAGAATATGACATGTACATAGATATACAATTTTTTTTGCAGTGTAGCGTATACTACTTTAGTAGGTACTATGTTATATTCATTTGATGCAAACCGTATCCTTGATTCATTTTTATGTTTCATTATAATATTTTTCTTCCTAATGTTAATAAAATACTAGTTATTCAGAATTTCAGATGATAATTTACATATAAAAATGTAATTTGTGCCGAAATTTATTACTTATAATAAATCTGTGTTATTACTACTTATTAACTTATAAGAAACTAGTTGTCATTAAGTTTATATAATTAAATTGTGTTTAGTGTAATAATTATTTAAAACCAAATTACATTTTTGACTCTCTTGAAGGTTAAAAGAATTTATAGGTAGTTGATTATTCTATTTCAAGGGTAGTATCATTTTTATTGTATAGATATATAAATATTTAATTCAAATTGTATGACTCCAATTTTTTACTTTTCATTCTTATTAAATACTAAATAGCATGATGTCCATAGTATGGGCAATATGTACGATTGTTCTTTTTATGGTAAACTTTGTTATAAGTCCTCCTCCAGCATATATCGCTAGTACTAGGCCAACAATTCGTTTATCTGATCAAGAATTTGAACATATAATAAAAGATGAACAAGAAGAAACTAAAAAAAACCATCAACCACCTCCTGATGAAAAAACATTGGTAAGAATGCAGATTCCAAAGCCAGTTATTATAAAAAAAAAAAAAAATATAGGCAAAGGTATCCCTATACAGTATTTAATATTTATTTATTCAATTTTATTGTGAATTCATTGATTTTATGGTCGGTAACTAATACTTTTGTATAAAAATAAAATTATTTTCGTGAAAGTCTTAGATTCTAGGTGGCTTAGTAGATGTACTAATTAGTTACTAGGTAGTTAAATTAAATTTGTTATTGATAACTGTTATTAGTACATTACATAGTCATGCAATCCAGTAAATAGTAAGTAAGGCCTCTCATCCTTAAAAGATTATTTTTAAGTATAAAGTGATATGATGGCAAAGTGTTCCAACGACCAAAATAAAAAAGGGGCCTCCTGGGAAAAAGCATGGTTTTCCAGTAGGTCAATAGTTATTATTTAATGTTAACAAAATTGAATGCCATTGTATTTTTGTTTGGTAAATTATTTATATAATATCAACAATACATATAAAATTAATATTTCATTTATATAAAAGAAATATAAAATATTTGTGTGTATGTTATCCAATGTTTAATCATATTCATATTTTGATCATCTAGGTTGATTTAGGTATTGAATACAACCGTTATTTAAGAGAAGTTGTAGAAACTTTAGAAAAAGATGATGTATTCAGAAAAAAACTTGAAACTGCTGATGAAGCTGATATTAGAGTAGATATATATTTTATTAATTTGCAAATGCATTAATTCTATTTAATATAATATGAAATTTGTATGTTTTTAATTATAACTAACCATATTTTATAGACTGGTAAAATTGCTGATGAATTAGATTATGTTAGCCATCATATACGTTCAAAATTAGATGAACTGAAACGACAAGAACTAAATAGATTACGTAATATAGCAAAAAAAGTGTATGGTGATTCTTCTTCTGATCCAGGGCACGTTGATCATAAAAACCCGCATAGCTTTGAGAAAAATGATCTACATAAACTTATCCAACAAGTATGTATTAAAAAACAAAATTAGTTTGAACTAAAAATATATTAGTTATACAAATTTTGTTATAATAAAATAACTACTTATTCATTTTTAATCTATACTAGTAAAAATTACTAACTACTAATAATTATTTTTATTTGTTTCTTTTTTTCAATGGTTATTTTTATTGTAAAAATAATTAATATTAAAATATATTTCAGTCAAAATTAAATAATTCAATTTTTGATTATGCCATTTGTGATATATTTAGTTTATGTATGTTTTATTTTTGAAGTAATAGATCTATAAATTACCAATACCTAAATGTATTTCATACAAATTATTATAAAGTTATTGCTTTTCACATAGTTGGTTTTAGATGGGTTTGATTCATATATTGAAATGGAAATATTTATTTGATTTTATTATGTCTTACAAATTTTAATAATTTTTAACTCTAAAGTTATTCTAATAACTAATAATTTATTCATTTAAATACATATAGATATATTTCTACAACAATGATGTGGTTATTGTAAACACATTAAAAATATATATATGTATATATTAATCTCATTATATTTATTTTAGGTAGCTAAAGATCTAGAAGATGCAGATCAAAAACGTAAACAGATGTTTAAGGAGTATGAAATGCAGAAGCATTTTGAAAGAGAACAAAAAATTAACCAAATGACAGACAAAGAACGTGAACAATTTTTATTGGAACAAAAAAAAATTGAATCACAAAAAGAAGTAAAGCATAAGTCTGATCCAGTATGTATTGAAAATAATTTGTTTGACTTAACTTTTTACATTATTTAATGGAGTTTTATTTTATTTTTCAGATTCATCACCCAGGAAGTAAAAAACAACTTGAAGAAGTGTGGGAAAAACAAGATGAAATGGAAGGCGAAAATTTTAATCCTAGAACGTTCTTTGTAATGCATGGTAAACAACTTATATTATTTATTTATTTCATGGAATTAAATTTCAATTCCAATTAATATAATATAATAACCAAATATAGTTACAAAAAGTTGATAATATTAACAGTAACAACAATAATAATTATAAATGGATTTATAAATACAAATATATAAGTTAAAATATAATTATAATTTATGAAAACATTCTTGAAACATAAAAGCTAATAAGGATTTAAATTTAAATTTTGCAATGTTTGCAGACATCAAAACAATTTAACATATAATTTGTTCTGGTATTTTTTTGTTTAAAAAAGATTCATATTACAACAATTTATTGGATTTATTTTAAAGTTTATAATTTGCAGTAATTCAGGATAATCAATCATGTTATTTTATATAACAATTGTAATTTTTGCAGTATAAACCGTTTTTTAACGTTTGCATAATAAAGAAATTTATTGTGACCGTAGGGAGAACGAGGAATTATTTTAATATAGAATATCTATTGATTTATTAAATTACTTTTTTTTTTATTAAATTTTGTGTTTGAAATACAATGTAAAATTAAGTTAGGTAATTTCTTATAGTTTAGTGACCAATTAAAATATTATTTACACAAATATATACTAGTAAATTACACTATTACCTAATATTCTAAAACTAAATGTATAGTTATTTACAATTATGTCTAATAAACATTAAACTAATAATACTGTTGTTTAGTTTGTAATACAAAAATAACAATTAAATTTTGTTCAAAATACTGTTTTTTAGTATGATAATTTTATATTGTTTTTAAATTTATAATAAATAATAGGTTACTTTAAACTTAAATTTCTGTTTATTATTAACTTTCAACAAAAATATACTATGATTTAACAATGTTACTAGGTAGGTAGATATTAACTATTTCATTTTCCGATATATTGATATGATAAATTATATAGTGAATATAATTTGTTTAATTATATTATTATTTATTTTATTCCTATTTTAATAGACATTGATGGTAATGGCTTTTTGGATGAAGATGAATTAAAAGCTTTATTTGTACGAGAATTGGATAAGCTCTATCAACAAGGAATGCCTGAAGCAGATTTAATGGAAAAAGCAGAAGAAATGGAGCGTATGCGTGAACATGTTTTTAATGAGGTTGATTTAAATCGTGACAGACTAATTAGTTGGGAGGAATTTAAGCGTATGTCTGAACAACCAGAATTTGAAAAAGATGAAGGATGGAAGACAATAGATCAAAATGAAATTTATACCAACGAAGAACTTAAACAATTTGAACATCAAAGACAACAACAAATTGATCAAATGATACAAAACGGACATGTTAGTATTTTACCATGATACATATTATTTAATTTAAATAGATTATTGTTATTTCATTTGTATTCAGTAATCAGAATAATATGTAATTTATTTCAGATTCCACAATATCCTCCAGAATATTATCAACATCATCCGGTAGGTTTGGTAGTTAAATTATTTCATATTTAAATCATTATTTTACAATTTTTAATTGTACTAACAAAGTTGTATTATAACCATTAATAATTATTTGGGTATCAGGATTGCATTAATAAGTGTGTAGTTCAATTATAACTGTTAGTTTTCATATTAATTAAGAGTTAAAATTTACAATTCATACTTTCCAAGTAATGAGTTATTATATAGGTACTATGTGTATAATTATTATATATTTTAATGTTAATTTTTTTCGACAGAATATTCCAAATCCTTCTTTAAATCATGGACCCCCTTATCAAGTAAATTCTAATAATCAGCTACCTCAACATAACATTGGATATCCCCAACAGCCACATTTAAGTCTACCACAACATAATCAACAATTTGCCTATCCACAACAACCACAGCAACAACAACCACAGCAACAACAACCACAGCAACAACAACCACAGCCACAACAACCACAGCAAAAACAGCCACAGCAACAACAACCACAACAACAATATAATCAGCAACTTCACCAGAATTTAATTCCTCAACAACCAGAACAAAATTCTAAGGAACCTCAATTACAATATCAACAACCACCACTTCAACAATATGCTGCAGGACAACAACAGTATCAAGCTATAAATATTGATTCAGTAAATACAGGCCGATTCAATGATGTAAACTCCAATAAAATATTAAAGAACCAAAAAGAAAGTTATGGGAAAACAGCACATAACAATAAAAATTAATGAAGAATAAATTATCATAAGTATAGATTCAATTAAAAAAAACAACTATAAGTTCATACATACAATATTCATCATAGTTTATCTAATTACTTATTTACAAATACTTAATTTTTTTCTTAAAATATATATTTTTATTTTTTATGTATTTAATTTTGTTTATTTTTTATGTCTTTTATGTTTATTATAATAAAATGATTAATGAAGTATTAAACCAGGGAAATTTTTAAATGCGATTAAGAAATTTAAAAATTATCCAGACTAAAAGAGCTTGCACAGTTTCTGATTTTTTTTCTTCAATGGTAATTAGATTTTAGTAAAAACGCTAACCATTTATTTTTATAAAATCAACAATAGTCAATTACCTTTTATTGTTTCAAATATGTTAATTATTATAGTTTTCATAAATCTCATCAAATATGGCCATGTTACTAAACTTTACTATCTGGTACCTGAGTAAGTTGCAGTTACTTGGTAAGTTTTTTAGTAACTTATATTAAAGATACAAGTATTAACCAAAAAAAAGTATCTAATTAAGTTACTAGTTAGACGATTATTTAAAAATTATTATATACCTTTAACCTATATAATATTAATTATCTTAAGTAGAATAGACATAGGCGTAGCGTGGGGTGTTATTGCTCCTTTAGAATAGCTACAAGCGTCCTATTTAAAAAGCATCAAATACTTTATATTTTTCAAGTTTTTTTCCCTTCTACAGATATTCATCAATCTATGCCTATGAGAATAAAATTTAGAAGTAACTGAAGTTAACTAATTATAAATATAATATAAATATATAATATAATATATAATTATTAATTAATACAATTTTTGATTGACAAAGTAGTAAATTGTTGGTCATTAATACTAATTCTTGATATGTTAACAAAAGTGTAGGCTGTAGTAGGTAGTTAAGTACTTCAGTACTTTTTAGTTATTATCATTATTCATTTCTTGCTGACCAATACTTTTAGTCTCCAGATCCATTATGATTCTATTTTCATTTTATTATATTACAGGCATTAGAGATTTAGAGTTGTTCCATGTGGAAAAATACTACGATTTTTTCCTCTAGTTTATAACAATTTGAAAAGATGAAATTTTTACAGCTTTTATAACATGAAATTCCTATCACCCTGTATATATACTTACATATATATATATATATATGTAATTTCCTATTAGTATTTAAGTAGTATTTCACTGTTTTTAATTTTACTATCAAAGTACCAACCGTGGTCCTTTAGTAATTAATAGTTAAGTTATTACTATTAACTATAGTAATATAATATGTTATTGGTCCATGGTAATAGACAATAGTAAATAATACATTAAAATATCGATTTTATATTGTACTTTAATTACAAAGTAATAATTCATTATAATGATTTAAATATTTGTTGTTTATATGATGATTGTTTAATAGCATAATATTAAATAGCCAATAACTATATATCTCCAATTTCAATTTAATTAATAAGCTACAGCTACAGCTTAAAATTTAAAAAAGGTACCTAACTAATAAGTAATAATTATTAATTATTATAAATTACTTATTATATATACAGCCTATATACACAATACACTACATAATATATTATGTACATAGAACAACAAGTCATATTTATTATTTACATTTACAACATACATGATAAAAATTACTTCCTGGTTTTGATAAGAGATTTCACATTTTGTACTGGTGGCGTAACTTGTAAAGTATTTTATTTATGTTTTATTATGTAAGTCAAAGTTCGAATTGTCCTACATATGTTTCCCAAATTAAACCTCAAGGTAATCATCTGGCAACTAGTCAATTAATGTTATTGTAGCTCAATAGAATATTATAATTCATTACATTGAGTGTTAATATTTACAATAAATATTAATATAAATATTATTATTACACTCAATATTTAGCATAATAGAATAAAAATGATTACAATTAATCAAGTAAGTAAATCAAATCTTTAGTTGAATTAATTTTTTACTTTAAAAAATAATTTAGGTATTCCGTCATGTATGCCGTTCTTCTAGATGTGTTCTTGCAAAAAGGAAGTATAGTGAAAATTCTCAAGATACACCTTTCTCTCTTGGTTGGTTTCAACATTTATATATTATGTTTTTCTTTTAATATAAACAATATATATTTTTCTTTTAGAATTATCTGACACACAAAAAGAATTTCGTGATTTGGCAAGAAAATTTGCTCGAGAAGAAATTATACCAGTTGCTGCTGAACATGACAGAACTGGTCAGTATCCATGGGATATAATAAAAAAAGCTCATGCAGTTGGACTTCTCAATGGTCATATTCCAGAACATTGTGGTAATTTTTATAATATATATGGATACATATAGTTTTACTATTTAAAATTGAAAATACAGAATGTGTTATATACCAGACAAAAATAAAGTGGAAGCAATGCCCACTTATCTATTGATAGGTGTTAAGTGCACGAAGTTTCCCATAATTACTAAAAATTATATCAACATTTAACTATTATATTTATAATCAATAGTAATAGGTAATAACATCATCATCATGACCGGATTAAGGAGGGGTTTAGCCGGGGCCCTCTCAAATACAAATGTGATATAGAAGCCCATATAATTTTTAGCCGATACACATTTTTCTATGATTTTAAATTATAGTTTACCTATATTTTTAATATAACAATTTTTTTTTCGATCGACAAAAAAAAATTTAGGTTGAAAATATGCATTTTCATTTATATTATCAATATAAATTATTATATTTTATATATATGATTATTAATGTTATTTTTATACTGCTATACTGTCATTTTTTTTTATTACTCGCTGAAAAATTTAATGAAAATTGATTTGAGTGTCACAAACTATACTTCAAAGTATAAAAATGATGTAGTTTCTTTTTTGGTAAACAAACTTTACTACAATTTAGAGAATATTGGTGGCTTTGTCAACCGTCTTGATTCAACTGACATTAGCTAATTATTTGACTAGAAGAAGTATTTCCTTATACATTTACATCTTAAAAATATATTTAACAATTCCTAGGGCTAATTGTTCTGCTGAGAGAGCTTTTTCAAAATTAATTAGAATAAAAAATAAGTATAGAACCATTCTAACATAAAAATACATATTACTATAGACATACAAATGATTTTATATATTAAGAATGATTTAAGAATAAAGTACTAAAAGAGTTGGCTTTAAGTAAAGTAAGAGAAAAAAATTATCTGATAAAATAGTTTTTGTTTATATACAAGTATTAGGTAACTATTTTTTACCTTTATTGTAATATATATTTGTGAAATAGTTTAAAAAAATTAACTTTTTGCAAGTAACTTTATATAGTTTTATCAAAAGGGCCCATATGAAATTTCAATCCCGAATAGATCCTTAATCTGGCCTTAATCATCATAGAATAATTCGCTATTATTAAAGATAATCAATTCACGGAGAACACAGTTCCGTGTACACAGAGATAAAGAAGTTGATCAATAGTTGCAAATAATATTTTAATAACTATGTTAAAATTATATAACTATTAAAATATGTTTAATAATATTCTATAATATATTATATAAAGTTATATCTTTAGATGAAATTGTAGAACCGCAATTTATCGATTAATGATAGTGCAATAAATCAGTTGATTATATTTAATGTAATAAATTTATATTATTGCTTAGAAAAAAAATGAGCGACTTTTACCTCCCATGTAGTTTTCAATACCTGTTATCTATACTACTATTGCATATAATTTATTATAGTATTTTCTCTTCATTATAATTATAATATATGCTTTGGCATAACTATTTATTATAGAATATTCTATAATTAATTGCGTAACTAAATTTTGGGTAAAGGATTTTATGTACATTATGGATTTTAAATAACCATTAAATGGGTTCCTTCTGATCACCACTGTAATAAATTAAAAACTTTAATAAATGGTAATATTATACAATTTGATAAACCCCCCTGAAGTCTTAAGATTTTTTTAGTTATGTTGATTTGTATACATAATATTCTATGTTTCGAGTTTAATACAGTAAAAGCTACTTTTTAATTTAACTACTATTTAATATGAAAAATGAGATTAGGTAATTAACGATTAATTAACTAAAAAAATTATATTTATATATTTCATATTAACTTGTACTTCATTACAAAGTTTTTTTATAGTTAAGAAGTTAGGAATAGTGTTCAGGTGTTGTTCATTATTTTCATATTTTTTAATCTTATTGCACATATATTTATAATAGTAGTTATATATATAGCATATAATATGTATATACCATACATAGATAAATATAATAAATATAAATTAAGGAAAGTAACAACTTTTTTATTAACATGTTAAACAAGTTTATTATAACCAATACCAACTCCAGTTACTAATATTTTTGAATCGTAGCCTTGGTATAACTTTTCATTTTGGGAATCAATATAAGGTTCTAATTTAAATGTAATACCAAAAAATTCTTTCAAATGCCTTAAAAATTGTATTCTGAAAAATAAATAAAAAATTATTTTAAAAGAATTAAGTAATTAAAATTAAGAACTTACGTGTAAGGTGATAATGGTCCCAATAAAACATGAGATACGTCTTTTTGTCTAAGAGCCATATAGAGAAGTGCAATTGATTGAAAAGAAGAATCTATATTACCTCCACGCCAAATTTCTTCAAGCATAGCAGATGTTGCATTCTCTGCCACTTCTTCTGCTGTCATTCTTTGTCCAGTAAATGGTAGTGAAACACTATCAGCAGTTAATATTATTCCAGTAGTCGTGGATACAACAATATTTGCACCAAAACCTGGTGATTTTCCACATAATTTTCCTTTGGGATGATCCACCGTAAAATACACATCAGGAATAAATTTAAGCATAACAGATTTAGCTTTTTCTACCATACGATTGGAAATAGACGGTGATACTCTCAAAGAGAAAAATGTACCTCTTATTTTTTTTATTTTCCCAAAATCGGTTAACTACATTTTAAATAAAATAATAATTCAAATGTTGATCAATTCAAAAATTTTAAGGTAAATAATAATTTTACCTGAACTGCTTTAGTAAATTTAACAGGTTCACAAGAAAAGTATATTTCTCCTCCGCCATCTGGTTCCATTCCTCGTTTTTTAATTTCCATATTAGCATCAGTGGCTAATAACAATATTCTTTGTAAAATTGGTAATGCTCCCGCTTTGAAAGCATCAACTGACGGATCTTTCTTTAAAAAAAAAAAAAAAACTAATCAATACTATATTTGTTATTTATTTCTGTTATTTTACTTGATTATTAGTAACTCCTTTAAGTGTTGCTTGAATTCCTTTTTTACAATAAGGTGCAATCATAATAATCAATTCTAAATAATATCCAATGCCTCGTAATTTACAACATTCATGATCTATTGACCCACCAATTAATAATCCTGGCTGAAAATATAAGTCTGTACCAGTTTCGTTGACATCCAAATTTGTACCATTTGTTAATTTATCAACTAAACGTAAGAAATTCACTTCAAACTCTAAAATAATAATATAATTGAAAAAGAAATTATTAATTTGAATACTTTTCATATTATAAATTATAAATTTACCTTTGAGTCCAGGTTCATTTTCTTGTAATCGAATATTTCGTATTTTAACTGGTTTACCGCTTAACAGGGATAATATTATTCTTGTACGAAAACTATTACAGCCTTCAAAAATCATTTTTATCAAAATTATTTAGTCATAAATATTAATTTTTTAAATCTAAGTTGTATACTTAAAACACAAAAAAAAACTATTATTCCGTAGTTTTTACTAAAGTAAATAGTAATAAATAAGTACAGCAGATCGTTATTCGGTAAACAAATAATAAAGTAATAAAAAAAATATTCCCACGTTTTCACAATCAATAGATATTTTTTGTCATGCCAATATCATATAATCATATAATCTGTGCCAATATGCCATGTGCAATATTTTATGACATTTTTATTATCATTTTATGAAAATATATTTATAGATAATAGATAATGATAATATTCATATCAGTGTAGCCATGAAAACTAATATTAATGATTAAACCCTGGTTACTAAGTTTATTTGATATTATTATTCATTAATAGGTACAATAAATTATACATATTGATTTTATATTCATTGCTGTATTGAAATATAGCAAATACGTATATATATATAGTATATAATAATAATAATATATAACAACAGATTAAATGATAAAATATATAATTTATGATGAATATGTTGTATATTGTATCAACTTTAATACTTTATTATATTCTGTGTTTACATTATTGGACACACTATACGCGTGAATGCTGCGATCAATAAATCTGGGCGCTTTTTATTTAAATTTAAGTATTGGAAAATACTTATTTAATAAGTAAATTAAAATGGCCAAAAAAAAAAAAAAATTCCAAAATTTACATTATTAAAGAAAAAGTAGGGTGAGCATGCTTGATTAATATAGCCATTATCCTTAATTTATAAACTAGAATATCTAAAGAAACTACTCGCTGGAATTTCGAATTTGACATATCAAAATTTTTCGAAAAATTAACTGAAAATGAAAAAAATAATATATAAAAATATATACAGGGTAAACTATAAAAACAAAAAGTCTAAGTATTGAAAAATATGGGTATTAAATATATTAAAATGTCAAAAATAAATATAACTAGAAAATAGACTATTCTATAATCAATGCCTGTATCTTAATATTATATTATAATTGAAAAATATAAAATAATTACAATTTAACTTTCGTTCATATTCTTTGCTGTTATAATAAAATAATTTATACAATTTTAATTTAAATAATTTTTAAAATTCAACTTTTTTAGTCATCACTCATCATTACTTTATTAAAATATTTAATTTAAATTTATTTAAGGTGGACTTAATATGTCTGTAATGGACGGTTGCATATTGGCAGAAGAATTTGGTTATGGGTGCACAGGGATTAAAACTGCTCTAGAAGCGAGTGGTTTAGGCGTAAGAAATATAATACTCTATTAAAATATATATATTTAATTTATTTTAAGTTTATGTTTTAGCAAATGCCGGTTATAATTGGTGGAAATAAAGAACAACAAAAAAAATATCTTGGTAGATTAATTGAAGAGCCTTTAGTAGCTGTAAGTATTGTACTTTTGTTTTTTTTTATTAGCATTAATAATTGTAAACATTTATTTATTATTGAATATTTACATTTGTTACAGGCTTATGGTGTAACAGAACCAGGTGCTGGTTCAGATGTGAATGGATTGAAAACAAAAGCTGTGAAAAAAGGTGATGAATATATAATTAATGGCCAAAAAATGTGGATTACTAATGGTGGGGTGGCCAATTGGTACTTTGTGTTAGCACGAACTGATCTCGATCCTAAAGCACCTGCAAATAAAGCATTTACTGGCTTCATTGTTGATGCTGATACACCAGGACTCACTCCTGGACGAAAAGTACAGATTTTACATATTTTATATCAATAATATATAAAAATTATGTTTTTCTTTAGGAATTAAATATGGGCCAAAAAGCGTCAGACACCAGAGGAATTACATTTGAAGATGTCAGAGTACCCAAAGAAAATGTTTTAACTGCTGAAGGTCAAGGATTTAAAATTGCAATGTCGACTTTTGATAAAACTAGACCACCAGTTGCTGCTGGAGCTGTAGGTTTAGCACAAAGGGCACTGGATGAGGCTGCCAAATATTCATTGGAAAGAAAAGCATTTGGAGTACGAATTGCACAACATCAAGTAAGTTTTAAATTATTTTGAAAAAAAAAAAAATTCTTAAATTAAAAATAAATTAAATTTTATATATAATTTTATTTTGTTTAGGCTGTTGCCTTTATGTTGGCTGATATGGCCATTGGTATTGAGGCTGCTCGTCTTACATATATGAAAGCTGCTTTTGAAGTAGATCAAGGACGACGCAATTCATATTATGCATCTATATCAAAAGCTTTTGCTGCTGATGTGGCAAATAAATGTGCTACTGACGCCGTACAAGTATGAAATGTTTAATAATAATAGTACTATATCTTAAAAAACCTAGTAATATTTATGTACATTAAATAATGATTTTAGATTTTTGGTGGAAATGGTTTCAACACAGAATATCCAGTAGAAAAATTAATGAGAGATGCTAAAATATATCAAATTTATGAAGGGACTGCTCAAATTCAGCGATTGATTATTTCAAGAGATATAATTGAAAAAGCCAAGCAAAATTTGTAAAAATAATTTATTTTTATTAAATTTAAAAATACTTAATACTTAATTATATGTTATTACAAGGTAATGGTATTTATATATTAAAATTGTGCACTGTAAAATAAACATATTTATTTTTTTAATCTTTATGCAGTCTTATTTGGTTTATATATTTTATTCTCTGATTTTATATTTAAATAGTATTTACAATATGGTAACAAAAATATAAATAAAATGTTATTAATATTACTTATTTTTATTAGTGATTAATAAATCCTAATGACTATTGATAATAAGCTCAAATCAAATATTTGAAAATAGTTCTTTCTTAAGTTGTCTACTAATTAAAACAATTATTAATTATGTCAATGTATTTCTAAAGTCTAAGATAAAAAAATATTAAAAGGAAATTAACCAATAAAAATAAGCAAATTTGTAAGTAATACACAATATAAAAAAAAAAATTAACAAAATCAACTAAAGCAATGATGATAATATACAATTACATTATATATATATATATATATATTAATTATATACAAATATAGTTTTTATTATACTAGTTTAAAAGGTTTTAAAATAATTTTTAATTTAAATCCATTTACAACCAAATGTCAAACATTTCGTGAACCATATTGTGTATTATTTTTAATAAGAGAAGATGTTTGAGCATTTTCTTCAATTGTAGATTTTCTTATAATTGGTTGACGAGCACGCCATGCAAAATGACTGCGAGACATATCCACATCTCGAAAAGTATTTAACATAAATATAGCCGTAACGGTTATTAGGAATCCACATATAATTCCAATAATATCCTAAAATTTAAATAAAAATATATAACTTTTTAATTAATTTAAGATGCTAATACTACATACATTTAATTGTAGATGTTCCCATTCTTTAAACAGTATTGTTGATGCTGTTATAACAAGAGAAGTGAACATGACATAATAAACTGGTGTAACTACTCCAGTATTGAAAGTATCTAAAGCTTTGTTCAAATAATTCATTTGTATGCATACAAATGCTATTAGTAAGATAATAAACATATATGTTAACCAATTGGAAAATTCACTTTGACCTAATATTAAAAATATTAATCAATAAATATTAAAATAAATTTAAAACATTTAATTGTATAAATAAAAAATACCCGATATTGTTTCTCGTATAGCTAGTCCAAGTCCTTTACACCACATTACAGTCAATGAACCACTAGTTGAACACATTATAATATAAACAATAACATTTGATGAACCATATCGAGGACCGAAATAAAAATAAATTGATGCAATTATAATTAACATTATACTAGTATAAATAATGAAGCCTATAAATAAAAGCAAACATAAAATTAATAAATGCTGTGTATAATTAAAAACATCTTGCTCAAATAAGTTGTCTATTTTCTATTTATTTATTTATAGAACATTTATTGTTATAGCTTGACAAATAAAACATAATAAACAACCAAGACAAAAACAAAATAATATAAAAGAACAACTTTTGATTAAGAAGACAGCATCAAGGATATAATTTATTAAAATGTTTATAACAAAAATATAACTAAAAAATAAATGATCGGGTTAAGAGTAGCCATAAGAGAAAAATGACAATATGATAGAAGAGCAGTTGAATATAATGTGGCGAAAATTGCAGACTGTCAAGAAAGAATGTAAGGCAGGGGCGCCATTTCAGTACTAATAAAGGAGGAGCGAAAATTGAAACAGGCCAAGTTTTATGCTAATTAGGCCAGTTTTGTTTGATATTAAAATTATGTTAGTAACTGTCAATTTCATTTGAGATGTAATTTTTAGGAATGTACAAAGTTTTTGGGTTATAATTTTATTAAACATATATCAAATCACTATTAAACAAACCACAAACGAAAAAATGGTTTAAATATACAAAAGTATAATATGAACATGTTATTATAGATTATGAATATGGCGTTTGCATATTATGTATGGGCGTAAATAAACAAATATTTACATGTAAATAATTTCACATGTACCTACTTATGTTATAAAAAAAATAAAACCCTACAACACAGATAAAGTTCTTCTCTATTGATTGTAAAAATTTAATAAATCTACCATAAATACAGATTCAGTAATGTTATCTCGCATAAAATAAGTATCACTATATGTTTTCCGTTGGACAGACGAAAACAGAACATACGAGTATAGCATCCTCTTAAGATATCCCTTTATTTAACATAATTCAGTATCTAACCAGGTTCTGTGAGTTTCTGTAATAAATCTTCGAGGTTGTTGATTTCTTCTTCCTTTGGAGAATGAATTACTATCACTGTTGAACCGATTATACACATAAAGCAACCAATCTTGAAACAGAATAATTATTTAATTTATTTTATTTGTTGAATATAATATAGAAGATAAGAAAGTTATATGATGGGCTACAATATAATAATTATTATTTAAATTATATGTAATTTTGTTATAAATAGTATCTACTAGTATACATATATAAATATAAAATATACAACACTATTCTACCTAGTATCGCACAATATATAGTTTTTATATGAACAATATGTGGTATAGTTTGTTTACTATTTAGTATTTACCATTTGTATAATATTATAATTATTATAAATGTATGACATTATTAGATACTGAGAGAAGCAAAGAATATATTGGTTTTACAATGATGTTTTTTTTATTCTATATCTGAAAACACTTTTTTTGGGTAGAAATAATGGTCCAAGTACCATAAATAAAGAATTCTTTTAGTAGCAAATTGCATCTAATTGGTACTTTATTTAGCTCATTTTTCAAATTTCCCAAAAGTTTTTCCTCGGGATAAGAAAAACCAAGTATCAAAATATAACGGAAAAATGGCAAAAATCACGGAAATCTTAATTTTGACAAAATTGATTTTACATTTTCATGATAAATAATACGAATTTACGTAGGGATTTGTAATTTTTTTTTGAGTATTCTCATATAAGCAGTTCACACCTGGTAACATTTTGTAACGGATTATCAGAATAATATATTGTATATCTGACTGAGTTTCGCTTAGAATCTTATTTTCAAATGCAATATTATTGTATTCAAATCTTAATTATAATAAACTGAAGGAGGAACATTCAAAATTGACCTTCTCGTTTTTTATTTTTATTCATATTAAAATTGGAATTAAATTACATATTAATTACATACATATTGATATTAAGATGTAAAATATTTATTAATTTCAATATTTCATTTATAGTAATATAATATATATATTTCTTTTTTAATTCACAAAAAAGACCACTCACAGTGTTCTTTCTCAGTTCCCATTTTAAATATATCTAAGGCTATTTTCTTACTATCAAAATAAAATAAGTATTGAGAGTATTACTATCATATTTTTGATATTGTTCATATTAAATCTCAAATTTCAATAATTTTAAATAATTAAACTATAAAATATTTTCACTTAAAATATTTTACATATTTAAATTATAATTCCATAAAATATATAATACTTATACACACCTTAGCTAATAAATTAAGCTGCTCATTTAAATATTTTGAAGATAATATTGCTGCAACAATAACACTTATTGCTCCTAATGGTGTAACCACTGAAGCTGGGGCAAAAGCATAAGCAGCAAAGTTAAAGACTTCTCCAAAAGCCACTAAAAAGATAACAAGTAATAATTTTAAATTATATATATTTAAAAACAAATATCTTACTCAATGATAATCCAAACCACCATAACCAATTAGTTAAGTATCCATAGCCACCATTAGCTGCTCTGTGTCCACTTCCTAAAGATATTTGAACGAGAGCTTTTTTTTTTATAATAAAACTTGCTCCTAGATAAAAAATTAAACAACTTATTATGGATTGTAAAATTGAAACAATAAATCTATGCTATTTGGGTGTATATTATATATTTATTTAAAGGAATTAATTATTTTGTCATAAATTGTTCATAAAAAACAAAAGTAGTAGGTAATTTAATAAAATGTATATATATAAAATAATAGATGAAGGATAATTTAGTCACCTACTTTCTAAAATTAAGTAGTTTTAGTTACCTAAAATAAACCCTTTTTTGTAACACCCTATCATTGTGGACTACATAAAATGTGCAAAAATGATAGAACAGCGGTTTTTTACTTTAAGTACACGGATCCTTGATAAAAGGCATTTTAAAATCATGGAACTCCCTTAATATTTTTTTTGAACAAGCCTTATAAATTTAAATATAAATGTTAGGTTTTATTACAAATATGTTAATATTTGTTTTATATTATAACTCCAAGTAGGTAAGTAGGTAAATTAGATAATAAGATAATATTTATTTATTGGCCAAAAAGATAGATAATATAAATAATTAATTACATTACTAATTGTTTACAAATTATTTGGCCCATTTCACAATTAAATATACATTTTATTAATTATTTTCGTTCTTGGTAAATAATATTAGGTAATACATTAACTTTATTATACATTTATTCTTATGCAATATATCAATGACTAAAACCATTTATAGTGCTGCAGACCACAGTTTAAGAACCAAAGTGATAGAAAATACATTTATGTTATAGTATTAATGTGGTATAATTCAAAGTCATTAAATTGTATAATAGATTCTACTAATAGTTTTTAACTGGATTAATAAGATAGAATATTTTGATCTTTGATGATTATAATTATAATATTGTAGGTATACAATTTTATTTTTATTATTTTAATTAAATATTGTTTCATAATTTCAGTAATTTTAAATACACAATTAAGTATAATAATTTAATACAATATAATTATATAATTATACAATACATATGTTTATTACAACTATATGAATGTTTTTTTCTAATAACATGAAACAGAATATAAGAATTAAAATACTCTTAATGAAAATGATTACTTATTGAACCCAAATTTTTTATAAAATAGTCAATATATGCGAGTTAAAAACTTGAAATTTTATGATCATATTACAACCCAATAGTCGTAAATATTCCATTAAATTAGTTAAAATTGATTCACAATTTGGATCTAGGCTCGGATTAGTCAAACAAATTACTAAGATAATCTCAGTTGACCGGTTAACAAATTCACAGGAAGTGTTATAATATAATAAATAATTGAAAATACAAATTTTAATGTTATGTGTTAATTGAATTTAAAATCAAACTTTCTAGAAAAATTAAACACAATTTAGGTATGTTTAAAGTATACAATTTACAAGATGGGCCGGTAAAATACTAAAAGTGTTTTATGTGGATTTTGCTTTCCTATTCACATCAAATTCCTAAAACTTTTATATCACTGCAAACAATCTTATTTTATAATGAATATTGAACACATTTTAGCAGTAAATGTAAATTTTCATATGTTTCTTTAAAATGGATAGAATGTTCAAAGGGAATAGACGCTAAGTGGTTCCCGTTATGAAATAAAATACCTTTAAGACTTCTTTTTGATGATTCTATAAATAATCTTAATTTTATAAAAATTGTATTAGAGTTGTAATATAAATAAACATATTAGACAAAAACTGATTACAGATATAAAATCAGATCATTAAAATATTTTAATATGGAAACATGGTTAAAACAACAAAGTAGTCGCAGTTAAAATGTATTTGATTTAAATTGATTGAGTAAAAAATTGTTTTGTCAAACATCAATTAAAACAAATTACAAATTGTATAATATCACGCTGAAAATATTCAAATATTTTTAAAAAAATTTAATACACATATATATTATTAAATTAAAAAGAAGTAAGCTAAAAAGAACAGGTCACTTGTAGTTAAAAAAGTACTTCAAGAAAACCAAAGAAGTAAAAGATCCTTAGATAGGTCAAGACTTTATTGTGGAGATTACATTGAGAAGTACTTTTCAAGTATTTGGAGAGAAGGAACAAGGAAATTTGAATTTTAAGGTAACTAAAAATTGTGAGGAATGGAAAAGAATTTAATTCAACTTAATGATAAAAAAAAAAAAAATAATATTGTTTATTCACTTATTATCATTTGATTATTTTAGATTTGCTTGATTTCTTTTTTTTTTAATAAGATACTATCTTAATAAGGTATACATTTAATATTAAACGTCTTTAATATATAATTAATTTCTTGGATTTTTATTGTACTAATTGGTAATTATTAATAATATAAACATTTGAATTATGTATAATGTACATTAAATAATTTAATACAATTTTAAAATTCTATATATTAATATAATATATAATAAAAATACTAACCAATAAAACCACTTGAAGACAAAGCTAGTCCAAGACCAATATAATAATCAGTCATATTGTACCTCTGAATTTCTTCACTTTTATCCATAGTAATTAATAATTAAGTTACTTCTTTATTAAATAAGAGAAAAATAAAATATTTTAATTGTTAAAATAAATTATACTTATTAATTAAATTCTATAATCTCATATTGGTAAATAATTATAAGTAGAAATACTAGAAATATAATATAGTAAGGTTTCATCATGACATAACTGGGACACGAACGAATCGTTTTACGATCAATAAGAATTTTCGAGTATGCAATATACGTGTATGAAGTATTCACTAAAAAATTTGTATGTTATGACCTATGAGTGACGAACTGTCATGAAACGATCATAGAATATACATAAAGAAGTTAACTAACGATTAACAAAAAATGAGTTATTGTTTCGTAATAAATTTATTTATTTATTAATAATTATTATAGGTAAGTCTAATATAATCTTTAATACTTTAATTTTAATCTATGTAGGTATTATAATTTATATTATTTTATAATATATAAAATAATTAAACTGTTACAGTATTACCACTGAATGAGTTAAATAGGTATACAATTTTATTTTTATTTATTGAGATGAGCTCACAGATAATACACTATGATAAGAACGAACAGTTCGAACTTCTTACCTAAATACGGATATTTATAATAAATTAATAAATAATTTATAATATCATGACTACAGATTAGATTAAACATACATGTACATTGTCCGGGGTACGGCCGTGACCTTGGCAATGATCTATATTTTCTTTATTGAGCTTTTATGAACAAAAACGTCAAAACGATAACTATTGTTAATTCAAAATAATACTTTTCTTAATTTAAAAATTAAACACAGAATAAAATATAATATATTACGTGTAAATATTACTATGTAATGTTATAATTTGATCATTATAACAAATATAATAAAAAAAGAGGGCCAAAATAATTAATATATATATATATATATATGTCTAGTCTCCCAAAAATACACAAAACACAAATTATTTGCAAATTAGTCCGCTTGAAATGAACCATGTATAGATTTTCGGATTCAATTCATCAGACAATTTTTTACTTTGATACTTATAACGATACCTACTTTTATTTTAATATTTTATCACAGATATATTATAAAGTATATTCATAAACATGGGCGTGCACAGAATTGAATTTCAAGTTGTGCCTCAAATAATTTTGTGCCCCTTTATTTTATATTATTATCCAGATTCCTGGTTATAATTTGTGGTTTAACTACGAGTATAAAAATAATAATAATAATAATAATAATAATAATAATAATAGTTAAAATATCAATATTTTATCTCATATTTTGTTTTTAGTCATATTAAACCCGCAATATAGAATTGCTTATTAGTTATTACATATAAAGTTAGGATAGGTTAGATATTACTTCTTATGTAGGTATATTATATTTGATATAATTTTTCTCCCATTGTAAGAGTATAATTTTAAAATTACGTTTTTAACTGAGGGGAAATAAAGCGAAAATATTTTTTATTTTAAAGTAATTCAATTTCGAAGATTTTCAAATTTTGGACCCTTACTCATAATAGGTGGTGGCGTGGCACACGCCTATGTCCATAATTCATATAATCAGTAATATTATCATGCCTAGGACCCTTCCTATTAAAGGAATGTAATTCTCAAAAATGTAAGCAAACCAAAATTCAACCTGACGGCAGAGTAACCACTTAACGAAAAATAGAAAATTTTCATCACTGAATTTTTGATTGTTAATCGAATATTATTAGTATTGACCATAATATTTTATAAGACTATGATATTGACTATAGAGTATATCTTTTATTTAATCTATGTCGATACTTTGTTTCGATGCTATCTGTCTCAAGGTGACACTATCTTTCGTTTTTTCGAAAACAAAGCGATTATAAAAAAATAATATATGTTTTATGGTTGGACTCCCTGGTTAATAAAAAACTGTTAACATATTATTGATAATTGATATTGTGCATTGATAAAAAAAAAATATATACATAATACATTTTAGCTGTAGAATCAAGAATGTAGTAATGTACTGTACTGTACTGTAGTCTTGTAGATTATATTGAACCGCTTTAAATATGGTCAATACGACAATAGTCAATACTTAATACCATATATCCATATTCAATAAACACATGGACAAGGCTTCGACATAGTCTGTGTCCTGTGGACGTGAGACGTGACGTATTTGTTTAACTATGAAGTATATTATTAATTATGTTTCTTTATAGGTCAGAACTCAAAGTCAAAACCGTTACGTATATTTCATTAAATATTTAAGTAGTAGTTACTAGCCCAGTACATAGCCGATATAGGTAGGTCAGGTTAGTTGGAAAACAGAAATTATCCAATTTAATTATATTATTACATTTATAGGAATATCAACAATGAAATTTGAAAAAAAAAAAATGTATAATTTTGCTTCATACTATTCTCATGATGTGTAGGATATTATAATGGGTGTAGTATACAAATCACAAATTAAATTACACATTTTGAGACAAATTAATGAACACAGAATTATGTCCTAGTCAAACAGCAAGTGATATTTATGATATTATATAAAAAATAAGAATGAATCTTACAAACAGACTAATTTGGTTTCTACAGGTAATAACCAATGATAAAATATGCCATTAATTTAATTATGCACTTACTATACAAATTAATATATTTTATTTATTTTTGAAAATAAAAAAAATATTTTTGAATATATAAATATACTTAATTTATGTTTTAAAAATATTGTAAATATTTTTTAATTAAATTGCAACTTAAATAATTATAGTATGGTTTTTATGCCACTGTTTTAGTCCTAACTTTAAAAACATACATATTTGCTTATAATAAACAAATGTAAAATATAACTAATATGCATCATTTTATTAACATTTTAACATGTATTATATTAGATTTCAGATTTGCATTTTAGTATTTTCCAGGACTGGGAAAGAGTTATTCAGCTTAAAGAATTTTGTGAATTAACTTTAGATACTATTAAACCAGCAGCTGTTTTAGCGAGTGGTATGATTTTTATACCTATTTTATCTATAATATATATTTTGAAAATTAACATTTGCATTCTTTAATTCTTCTTCATAAACTTCTACTTGTACTCTTTAATTTATAATTAAAACTTAAACAAATTTTTAAAATTGAATTTCTAAATTTAGTGATATTTTGATTTATAATTGAAAATTGAAATATTAATCACTAGGGTTCGGATTTAAAGGTAAAAGCTTTTTTGTTTAGTAATAATATAAAAATAATTTTTATATACAAATGTGTCTCATTTAATATCTAAGAAGATGAATGAATATTTGTTTGCCTTTTTTACTTATGAATTCCTTTTTTATTTATTAATGCCTATTTTGTTATTTTTAATAATTAATTGTTGTGTCTAATTTTCAATTTATCTGAACCTACGTATTACGGTACAAATCGATAAATTTATTGGGTATTTGATACGGCCAATTAATTTAATATTTAAATATAAATATAAACCCATACTACATATCTTAAGATTAAAATATGTTCATAATGTGTAGATTCAAGATTGTTTGTCAGTCCGCATTTATTGTCATTTAATAATTTTCCACATATATTTTATTTGTTTTTAATATGCCGATAGTTAAATAAAATGACAGTTCTAAGTTAAAAAAATATGTTATAGAATACGGTGAAAATATTTTTTCAACTGATGGATTAATTTTATATTGTAAAAAATGTTTAATTGTTTTTTTCATTTAAACTAAATGCTTTTTATTTTTACTTTTTTCACATTTTAAATGATTTTTTATTGATTATATTGCCTTCAAATCCGAACCCTATTAATTATAAAATGAAAGTTATGAACATGTTTTTTATTTACATTTTTGCAATGCTTGATTAGGAATGGGGAGAACATCTTATTTTCTTATAAAAATTTCAGATTACCAATTCTAAATCCAAACATTACAATGAATTTAACTATAATATTTAGATTCTCAGAAAGACGAATAATATTGTAATTTCTTTTTCGCGTTCTTGTACTAAATTTTTTTCAATTCAAACCATACTTTTTAACAGTGTGTATAAAAATATTTTATAAATTTTCTTTGTCTATATTTTATCTTCCTCTTCTTCACCTTAACTACATCCCAACTATATGGGGTCAGCCATCTATTTGTTTTTATTTTTATTTAAAAGAAATTATTTATTTATATAATCGAATTTACAATCTTAAATTAATAAGAATAATTATTTATTAATTTAATAGGAGATTTAACTGATGCTAAAAAAAAAGATGGAATTGGATCATCACAATATGAAGGAGAATGGATAGCATACCATAATGTATTGTCATCAGGAAAAGTGTCTGAAAAAACTAAATGGTTAGATATTCGAGGAAATCATGGTAAGACTTCAAGACTTTTCATGTAGTATGAGATGTACCAGTTTACAATATGTTAACACATATTATAAATATGTTCTATGTCAGTATAGCATATCTACATAAATAATAAATTAATAATTATAATAATTGTATATTTTTACATTTCATTGTATGTAAATTTTTGTTAATTTCTTTTTAAAGTTTATAAGTCTTAAGTTTATAAAAACATTATAATAGTCATGATAAAAATAATTAAATTTTGACAATTACAAAATTATATTTCTTGTTTCTTCCATTTATTTTATTTAGATTATTTAATACTTCATCTTACCTTATTTTTCATATAGCATATATAAAATGATATGGCATTCATATTTTTAATACTTGAGAAATATTTTTAGAAGTTAAATATATAAATAAATTACAATTTTTATAGTTATTTTATTACTAAATTAAATATAGTTATAAAAATTGAAAAAAGACATTCGTATATTCGAAACATTATTTTTTTCAAAATCTATCCACAACAATATTTAGGGAAATTTACATGCTACATTCTAAATCCAGCATTTGTCCACTTAGTACTTGATTACTGTTTCAATATATGTTGATGATTTAAAGTGTATTAAATAAATTATTTGTATATTCAGATAGTTTTGATGTGAACAATTTGGATTCTTCAAACAATTTTTATCGAAAATATTCTGAACAAGGCCAATTTTATCCTCGATCATATAAATATAAAGTTACAAATCAAGCTGGAATGAGTATTAATTTCATCGCTGTTGATGCTTGTTTAGATCCAGGACCGAAAAGACCATTTAATTTTATTGGAAACTTGGATGAAGATGAAATACTTCATCTTAATTCATTAGCAAATGATACTGATGGTCCTATTGTATGGTTTGGACATTATCCAACATCATGCATATATACATCAGGAAGTAAAGCTGTAAGAAATTAATAAGCTTTATATATTTATATATATAAAAATTTATATTACTATTTATTTTTTAGCTAAGGTCAATAATTGGTGAAAATCAAATGTCTATTGTATACTTGTGTGGTCATTTACATACACTGGGTGGTTTAGTGCCACAAATGTATACAATGCAAAATGAGGGATTTGCTGAATTGGAACTGGCTGATTGGAAAGATGAAAGAATGTTAATATAATTTTAATTAATTTTAAATCAATTATTGATATGAACATTTTTTTATAGGTTCAGATTATTAGCATTTGATCACGGTTCATTTACATTTATTGATATAAAACATGGTCAATGGCCAATTATACTAGTCACTAATCCAAAAATACCATGGCTCAATATAAGAGGTATGGAAACCGATGAAGATCATCAAGTAAATATTAATTATATAAGGTGATTTAATATTTATAGTTATTACTCATGGTGTAGTCTGAATTTAATTATTATATAATTAACATATTTTTAGAATATTAGCATTTTCTGTTGATCCTATTAAACATGTATTAGTTAAAATAGATAATGAATATAAATGGAGAAATTGTAGAAATATTGAAGGTAGTCCTTTGTATATAACTGAATGGGATTTCCATAAATATTCAAGTGGATTACATTCAATAAATGTAAGTCATTTTTAATTGATATTAAGATATTAAAATATAATAAATAATTTATTTTAATATATATATATATATGTAATGTTAAGTTAATATAATAAAATTATCCAATAAGAAGATAATACAAATATATTTGTGCATGTGCGTCAATTATTATACATGTTTTCTAATTATCTTTAAAGAGCATTTTGGAGTAGCTGTATTATTTGAGTGTGTGTTGAGCTTTAAGAAATAGATTTGCTCTTTTTGAATAATAGTAGACGGCTACAGTGTTATTATTTTATTATTACTATTAAGTATTAATATTCAAAAGTGAAATTTGAATGCAGGCAGGTCACAAACTCTTTAAAGTAAATATGAGTGTATGAGTAAAATAAATGACTATATAGGACAAACAACAACATAAAAATGTAAATTTTACATTACTCATGTGCCACTAAATTCTAATCTAACATTTTATTTTTCAAGGAACTGTTGTCCAGATAGTCCTCATTTTCCTTATACCTTTAATTTAAAATTTTTAACTTACTTTTTCTAAATCTTTCTTTTTCTTGTTTTATATGACTTACAAATGAGGTATAGGTATATGAAAAAGTAGCTAGTATTCTGATTATATTATTTTTGTAATTTAGACTCATTTATTTAAAACAAAATGTATTTTTCTCAATTTATTATCAATTTAATCTTTTAGTCCCATAATATATTTATTATTTCATATATTTTCAATATTTAGGTTAAAGTAGAAGATATTCAAGGTCGAATACAAGAAGTTAACCAACCTTTTACATTAGACAATTCTAAATCAGCATTAAAATTATTTTCACAGTGGCCACTTAATGTGTATTTTCCTAATGTGGTAAGTATATATTATTATTATTTTTAATAATAAATGTCATTAATACAGGCCATTTTGGTTCCTTGCCATAACTACAACTTCTTTCCATCATTTTCTATCTTTTGTCATCTTTTCTAGATTCTCTACACCTATCAACCTCAGGTAATAATATACGTGGTCACGTCATTGTTGTCTCAATCATCCCAAAGTTCTCTTTTTAACTGGTACCCACAAGTTTATTTTATTTAATTGTTTTCCTTCTGTATGCAATACATGTCCCACTCATAAAATCCATTTGTTCTTCATTACTTTTACTATGTCCGGTTGTTTGTACAATTTATTTTGATCATCATTAGTTCTGTACTAATATTCATTGTTTTCCTTATTATTTTTAAGAACAAATATTTGTTTTTATATTTTCCTTTCAAATATTGCTAAAGTTTTTTCATCAGTTATCGTTGCAGGCCACAACTCACATGCATATAATGCAATTAGCCTAATAAGCACTTTGTTCTTTTTAACTTTTTATGTTGTTTCTTAGTTGTTATAGCTTGGCCTCCTTTTTTGAAAAGTTTTGAAACTATAGTGTTTTCCCAAAAGTTTCCATTTTTGCGCATCTGTATTACCCTCTCATCCCCTTCATCAGTTGGTTCATTCATATCTTGGTTTTTTATAACATCTGGTTTAGATATTATTTTTTAATTCTTATTATTTAATATTTTTATAAAGTTATTTTTAAATTTATCTATTACTTCACTTGGGTTTATTATCAATGTTCCATCATTATGTTTTAATGTAGTTACACTCTGTTTAAATCCTTAGTTAAATTTCTGTCCTACTTTAATTTTGTTTACTTCTCCGAAATTTTTTAGGTTGTTCCTATAATTACTTTCAATTTTATATATGTATATATAATTTATTTGGTTTAAAATAAGTAATACTAAATAAAATTAAAATATCTAACTCTCAATAACCATGTATATTTATTTTTATAAACTTCATTATGTCTTGATTTTTTTCAAACCTAAATTTAATTAAATAAATAATTTCAATTATTATTTTTTTTAATGTTTATGGTATTTTAAGGAATGTTATACTTGCATATTATTCAATAATGCTGTCTCTGTCGAATGGAAATAAAACAAAATCATACCAACGCAAAATTTAAATTGTGATGTTTAGATTATGTTCAAAGTATAAAAATCTATTACCAAATTTAAACATACCAATATATATATATTCTTTTTGTAAAATATCATCTTGACAAATATAAAAAATTTAGTACTCTATAACTTATTTGCCAAAAGATATTTTACAAAAGGAATTTGACATTATCTTCAAAATATGTTTCTCTTTAAATGTGGTACGAGATTAGTGGTAAATCAAAATTTAAATTCTGTGATTTTACTACATTTCCTGTTAGATAAATAAAGACAAAATTATTGAAAAATATAGTGTATAATGTCTTCTTAAAACTAATATGAATGGGTTAGGTATTCAATATATTTTAATACTAAAATATAAATAATATATAGTATTGTTGTACATAAATTAAAAATTAAAATATATTATAATCAAGTAAATATTAAATATAGTTTTATACTAAAATAATGAATTTTTCAGTTACTTATAATGTTTATGTTGGCATCATTGATTAACCTATTGCCACTAATAGTTTATCGATTTGTTAGCAAATATACAAAATGTAAGTTATTTTTATTTATAAATAATATTTAGATAAGTAAATCTAATATTTTTCTATAACTTTAATCATTGATTATAGAATAGACAGATAGCCCACGTAATGTTAATATTTGGCTACTACTTCTGGGATGCGACCACTATGGAGCGTTAGTGTAGAAAGGATGCAGAGCGGTCTATTCTATAATCAATGCTATAATGTAACTGATTGAGGCATTTTTTAACCTACACAACTTAAGTGTATTTTTTATACATTATATTGTTTCATTATATTTTATACAATACAAATTATATATTTTAATTATTTATATAGCAAATGAGGCGCCCATTTTGGCAATAGACATAAACACATATGAGGCTCATTCTGCATTTATCTTGTAAACTCTTATTAGACAGTGAAGTATGGGCATAAATGGAAAAAGATCGAGAGCCGTCTGACTATATTAGGTACTTGGAGTGAACAATCTAAACAAAATCATAGACAATTGAGTGTAGGAAGGTGTGTGGAATAGTGATGAACTTTAATGACTTTTAGAGCTGGAGAGAAGAGAGAAAGAGTAAAGAAAAGTTTAATAAAACATATTCAAAAAAATTCTTATTTAACTAGACCATTCAAGAAATTTTTTAATGTTTTTAAATTATCAAACAGTCAAAATATAATATAATAATAATCATTTATAATTTTCACGAATGTAAATTTATTGAAACTCAAAATATATATTATATTTATCATCCAATAATACACTACTGATATGTATTTATCTATTTTAAACTGAAAATAATGTTTTTTTTTTTTTTTTTTTTTTATATATATATAGATAGAATTAACTATAATACAAAGCTATCATTGATTAACAGATATTCAAGACAAATGATATTATTATCAAGTGTGAATCGTATATTTTACCCTTTGCTATTATTTTATATATACTTGTGTATAGGTAATTATTAAATAATTTTAATGAATATGTAAATCAATAAAATTTATTTATTTTTGTTATATTACTATATTAGGTCCATGGGCAGTTGGAGAACTTGTTGGTGATTATGTAGGTTGGGTTTTTCCATGGGGTATTTATATTAAAGGAAAACTTATAAAGGATTCTTTTATATATGCTTATGGATTTAGACAAGTAAGTTAATTTAACTTTAAATTCATATACCTAATATATCAAACAAATTGTATTTATTTATTTTTCTATTTTGTTAGATTGTAACTTTTCAATTGCCTCTTAATTGTATACTTAGTTATCGACTTGATAAAAGGTAAAACAATATTTTATAAAATTTTAGTTTCTTATCATATTGTTTATATTTACTTTATGATTTCAGAATGCAAACATTACCAAATATGCAGTATACATTAGTTACTTCACCATATATTTATATAGATATATTTCTCTTTTTTCTTATAATTTGGCAAATTATATGCTGTTTATGGTTCCTAGGAGCATATGGTTGGATAGCTACCATATTTGGTCCGTTAAATACATGGTCTATATTTATTGCACTTTGGCTTTGGAATGAGACAAGAATAATATCTATAAATGAAATACGATATGCAACAGGTAATGGCATATATCATCAAACAACTGAATAATAGCCTACTTAACTAATTAGAGATGTTTAATAATTTTAAAAGGATAAATATACCTAGCTATTGTATGTAAATTTGTAGTTATTGATTTTATTTGCACAATTGATTAAAATTTAAATATCTTAATATATTGTATAATATAATATAATGTTTTTTTAATTTTTTTATGTGTTCATCTCAAACAGGAACAATGGAAAAACTAAACAAAAATTAAATTATCTATAATTATTTGCAATTATAATGTAAGATCTAGCACAAGATAATAAAGTTTTAGTGTTTTGATATTTATCAATAATCTTTTTATTGGCTATAATGTATAGAATATATTATGAGCGCATGATATATTGGCATAATTATACAATACTTTATTCTCAATTTTATTTCTTACCATTTATAATAATATCACTAAAAAACATATACACATTAACATGTATTAAGTCACTAAATACTATTAAATATTTCGTTAATAACCTCTATTATAATTAGCGAAGTATTTCAAAATATGTTATACATTTTGTTTTGTCCTATTAGTTATTAGTAGGGTATATGACTTGTAGTTCTAAAATAAACAAGCATATATGCACATAAAAACTTGAAAAATGCTTTTAAAATAAGCACAAAAATAATGTTGAACAATATTTGTTAATTATTTAATAAGTTTCATTAATGTTTTAAAATCTTAATAAATTTTATTAAAACAAAAACTCAAAAAATATGATATAATTGCTATACTTTTTGTGAAGACTTCTTTTTATACAATTTTTAAGTTCATGAAATTTATAAAATATTTACAAAATAAAAATATGTACTAAAAGTAAAAAAAATCACAAAATATGCTTTTATATGCATAATATAATTATGTTACAATATAATTACATCTTCCTTCCATGAAACATAAAACAAATTAAATTTTTGCTATGTTATTTTGTAATTGTGTAAAATAAATATGCAAATACTATAATGCTACAAGTCTTTTACCCTAGTTATTAACAATTATTAAATTGTTGTTTTTTTTTAAAACTATTTGTATTTTTTTTCTTTAAATTTTGGGGATGAAACCAATAAAGGCAAGGAAAAAGAAGTAGAATAAATATTTATTAAAGTTATATTTTGTCTAGATTTAAAATAATGCTATTACTGATAATATGTGTTCACTGTTCATATTATAAATATTAATTTATTATTTATCATGTTTATTGTAACTATAATATATTATATTATAAACATAAGTTATGTGACATATCTTAGTTTTTACTTGTACCTAATTATTTAAAATTATAAAACTAAATCATAAATCGTCAATCACAAATCATAGTACTTACATTGTGATTAGAGAGCAAATATTTAGTGTGAATTGTAATCGTAATCTAATATTCAAGCTCGTTAGCTGTTATTTCTAATTAGGGATACTACTATTACAATTACTAGAAAATTAATTTTAAAAATGCCAAACACAAAATGTTAGGTAGTTCAATATTATGTAATAATTTTAGATAAATAATAATTAGTTGTTAGAAAATACTTATATTATTGCTTAGTATTTGTTCTTGAAATCAAAAATATATATTCAAAATTATTTAACAATGAGTAATCTATAAAATAACACTAATAAAACATAAAAAAAAGCAGGAAGGTTGATTCTGGACGTTCCTCTATTGTCTCTTTAGTCCTCGGAGAAATTTGTGGTTTATTATAAATAAAATTTAAATGCAATGAAAATACGATTCTGAGCAAAACTCAATGTAATACAATATATTAAACTGATTATCCGTTCCAAAAAGTTACCGCGTATGTAAACTACTTATGAGAATACTCAGAAAAAATGTTCAAGTCCCTACGTTTAAAACTGAATTAGTTTTCACAAAATAGTTAAAATAAAATTAACAGAAATCATAATTTTGCCGGTTTTCTATAATTTTTTTTTCTTTTCTCTAGGAAAATCTTTTGAGAAATTCGAAAAATGATCTAAATAAAGTACCAAGTAGATGTAATTTACAACCGAAATTTGAAAGCTACCTACTTGCTAACTACTAACTAAGCCGACTACTTGTAGTAATTGGACCATTATTTCTACCAGAAAAAGTGTTTTCAGACATAAAAAAAACATAGTACCACTACATTCTTCACTTCGCTCAGAATTAAAAAAAACTGACATAACAAATCAACATTTTTAATATTAAACATACTGACATATTGATGACATACTTATAGGTCATACTGTAAAAAAAGTACCTAGATTCAAAATTGCATTAATTATCATAAAAATCTAAAATCAATTATTTAAAATTATAATTTCCTTGAATTTTTTAGTTTTTTGTTATTTTTGGTAGTTTTTCTTGTTAAGTGTTCTATGAGTAGGCCTTAGTGAGTTTTTCGTACCGTTAAGCCCAAAATTGCATGTAATATTTTTGAAAAAAATTTTAAAAATTTATAGGTACTTGGTCAGAAAATCAACCAATTCCTTTCAAAATTTTACCACGCGTATAAACTACTGTGAATACAAAACAAATTCCCTACAATTAAAATTCAATTAGTTATCACGAAATAAAAAAACTTGAAATACTGTTACCTACAGAAATCGTAATATTACCGATTTTCCACCAATTTTTGGTAGTTTTTCTTTTCTCAAAAGAAATTTTTGAGAAATTCTAAAATAAGCTAAATAAAGTACCAACTAAATACAATTTAGTACGAAAATTATAGCTTATTCGTGGTTGTCGGACCATTATTTCTATACGAAAAAAGGTTTTCAGACATCAAGAAAAAAACAACATCTTTGTAAAACCAATACATTCCTCACTTACCTCAAAATCTAAAAAAGCAAAGAAGGAGTCTCGGAGGCGATCGCTTTCTAGCCGCCTGGTCAGGCCGACACTGTATGTACAACGCTCTTAACAGTATCCCGATTTCCGGTCATTTATATACCAAGGTGATCCCACATTATTCATTAGAGATTAGACCAGCAGCTCCCAAAGTGTGTTCAGTGGAACCAAGGGATTCCGTATTTTCGTATAACGGTACAACAATCGCTATGAAAAAAGTTCTTTACAGAGCTAGCTCAAGAACTCAAAAATGATTTTGCCGATTAATATTTTAAATCATCTTGTGTCTTGTAAAATCAAGTACGTATCTCGATATAAGACACAAGATACAATTGTATCTCGGATACAAACAGACAAAACGATCAATAAAAATATATCACGTTTATTTTGTTATTGTATCAAACTATCAACTAAATAATATTATGATGTATATTAATTAAAAGTTATTCTGAATCAGTGACATTATTATACTAATACCTATTTAGATTAAATACATTTAACAATAAACAATTTATTTATTTTGTATAATATATAAATATCTACGTATTTTTTTTTTGTACAAAATCTAAATGCTTAACATATTAGCAATATTATTTAAAATGTATAGGTAGTATACAAATTATTATATATAAAAAATATACAGTAAATTATATTTTTAAATCTAGCAAGGAAAATTCGAGAACATTCTATAATTCTACACTTATTATATATAAATATATAATACTGTTTACCGACTAACCGTTAGGTAGAAAGTAGCATGTTTATGGGATGAAAAGTATAGAACGTTCTCGAATGTTCTATTCGCTATATAAACGTAAACGGCGCGCGGTTCGGCAACAGTTTGTTTTTGAAAGCGCTACGAGTAACATATTGATTAATCGAGACACTTATTGCGACTAACGAAATTTTTCAGTGTACGATATACAAAGTGATTTTCTCTTATATCAACGATACATATTATTATTGATTATCGAGTGCGTCAGTGCGATATAATTCTTTCATTAATTGTG